>JARHVA010005985.1:0-62500 GCA_037957365.1 Torreya grandis | reverse complement strand
TAAGGGATGAGTAATAAGTGATTAGGGATGATGAGAAAGTTAAATACACAAAAAAATGGTCATTTGATGTGTGTATTTCATTAATGTGACATATGATACCCCAATCATACCAATTTTTATCAAGTTCAAAGTTAGTGTTTTTCAAACTTTAATATTGATAAGACTAGGACTCTTAAAGATGTTACAAAGAAATTTGGAAGGCATAAAAACCTAAAAAATGATTATATGTTTACCAAAAATGGAAATCAATTAGAAAAGTTACACCCTAAAATCCTTAGGTTCAATACTGAAGCAATGAAAATGCATAAGTAATGACTAGATTGGATTTTTAAAAACTCTATTCCACATCATAAGGTGTGCAACTGTGAGACCAACTCTATCATATGTAGAGTGACCATAATTTCTTACATTTAACAAAATAAATTTAAAGTAACAATATAAATAAATGTAATAATATAAATTTAAATTTATTTTAATAAATATTAACTTCAAGTATATATTACCTTCTTATAGATATTTTTTTGTTTTTGGGTGAAAAGCAATAGGAACAAGTATAGATTCCTATTGATTTGCACCTAAAAACATAAAATTATCTATAGTAAGGTGATTTTGTGTAAATTAATAGGAATGCATACATGTTATTAAAATTTGAATTCAAAAAATCAATATTTTTGGTTAAGAAATAGCTTGGATTCCCGAGCGAGAGGCTTTGACCTATCAATTTACTATCAAGTCTGAGATTTTTTATATAAAATAACTAATTTAAACTTTCATAATCAAATATACTATGGATTTAAAAAAAATTCAAAAAATTATTAACATGACAATGATCACACTCTCCTCTTTCTAAATATATGATTTATATAATTTTTGGACTATTTTAAGGGTTTAAAATATGTTGATTTCTAACTATACCATTTCTAAGATACTGCATGCCACAAAAAAACATTCTTATTCATGTTTATGTAATTTTTTTCATTGATCCAAGTGTACCACAAATTATATGGTCATAAACTACGCCTAATTCTACACATATTAAAAAAAATCATTTTTTCATTTTTTTGAGGTAGTTGGGGGGAGAAGTACTGACTATCCATTTTTTTTTTCAATTTTTAGTATCTATTTACTTTAAAAATTAATAAAAAAATTCATTGAAAAAACATAAAATATATTGGTCACAAAATAGAATATTTTACATAAATATTCACTAAAGGGTTTCAAACAATATTAAACAGTGCTTAAAAATGGTGGGCTACACAGACATATATCTACTATATTTTATTAAAAAATAAGAGTTCTTAGAATTTTAGATGTTTGACCAAGATATACTTAACCATTATTAAAAAAACTTAGTTTTCTATATATTATACTATAAATTCTACAATTCATGTTATTATACCATCTTTAAATTTTGAGTGGAGCCATCTCAAATTATCTATAGAAGTTTAAATTTATGAAATATCAAAAACATCATGTCCATTGGTATGCCCTTTTTTTCCCAATTTTTTTCACTTACCCTATTGATTATGATAAATGTAAAAAACACTAACAATATGCTTTTGGATGTGTTTAACAAAGATGACTAATACTCACAATGTAAGAGAGACAATCTGGGGTGTTATAGTTGATGCAAATATTAATGGATTGCAAGGTAGATGTCTTAGAGGTAGTGGGATTTATATTTGTTATAGATATTCTTGAGATCTATGTAGAGAGGAAACTACTTATATCTTTTAAAAAGCACTAGAATTTAGAGACAAGCACATTTTAGCTACTGATAGGGGAGATGATGATGACCTTGGAAGATGTATAAAAGATACTTTGCATCCCTATACATGATGGAAGGATAAATATTAGACATATAAAGTGGGTGTATTTATTTAATGGATATAATTTTGTTTTAAAACATAAATCATGAAAGTATAAAAATGTAGCTGATGTTTTGATTAGGCGAGTGGGGTTCATGACTACTATGGTGATGAAGTAGTTGGATTCAAGCTATTAAGGAAGTATATGATACTAATCCATATTTTGTAAATATTATTAAGTAATGAAAGAATCCATTTATATGTGACACAAGTAATAATTATGATGAGTACCCTATATAGGATGGTAATATGCTCAAGGGGAAATAATTATGTATTCTAGTTGGGCCTCTAAGAGACAATATTATAAGAGAGTTGCATAGTTATGGTTTGGCTAGATATTTTAGTAATAAATAGACAATAACTTTGGTGAAAGATAAGTATTTTTAGTCAAATATGAATATATATTTGAATATATATACTTCAATGTGTAAGCTATGTTAGGTAGTTAAATGACATGCACAAAATATAAGGTTGTACATGCTACTACCAGTTCCAAGAAGACCATCGATATGCTTGAGTATAGACTTTATGTTGGGGTTACCAAACACATAAAGAGGTAATGATTAAATTTTTTTATTGTGGAGAAGTTTTCTAAGATGGTTCATTTTATTTCATGTTAGAAAACCAATGATGATACTTGAGTTACAAAACTATTTTTTAAAGATGTTGCGAGATTGCATGGTGTTTCAAAAACCATGAAATCAAATAAGGACATAAAAATTTAAAGTAATTTTTAGAAAATATTATGGAAGAAGATGAAGATTGATATATAATTCAATAGTGCATACCACCCACAAATAAATAAAAAGATAGAAGTTGTAATTCTAAAAAACACCCAAATACTATCAAGGCACAAAAACCAAACAGACACAATACACATAAATTCTGAAATAATAATCTATATTGAATGAATAAAACAATTTTTAGGATTACATGTTTGTATTAAATTTATATTATGATTTACTTCCAAGAGTATTCATTTTATTATGGAAAATTTTCATCAATAAGATAAAGGGACTCATTTAACACACAAACATCATAAATAATTATCTACTAATTAAGTATCCTCAATTTATAATTATTATATGCCATTAAAGGAATGACTACTCATAGAATTTATCTTGAGATAAATTTAACACAAAAATAAAAACCATATACAAAATAATATTAAAATATTTTATAATAAAAAATTGAATAAATAAAAATAAAAATATCAGTAACATATTTAAAACCATCATAAAATATTTAACTACATGCATAATTAACATTAAAATAAACATGAACATATTTTTAAAATTAACCCCATTTTATAAAATTAAGTATTAAAATTGTGTTTATGTGACAATTTTAAAAAATAGTATATAATTAAAAAGGAAAAAGGAAAAATAAAAGAAAAATGAGATGTAAAAAAGAAGTAATAGTGGATGGAATGTATGAAGAGCATGTCATGGTTGGTCTAAAATTGAAGAACACTTTTCATAGATATTTTGAAAAAAAAACAAGGAATTTGATCTTTCCATAAGTCCATCTTAAATATTTTACGTAAATGCACCTCAACCCAACTATGTGTGTCAAACCCATGAATAAGAATCTAGGTGTGATAGATAAATTTTAGAATCTATGTGAACTAGGAAACCAAATGAATGCAAATTCCTATTCTAAATCTAAACTAAAACCTTAGATTGAGCTATTTAAACAAATGAAAAAAATTAAACACTTAAAATACCATCATGCAAATGAATTATGTCACCTTCTCCATTGAATTAAATGGGTTTTATTTTGATTTTTAGTATGTGGTGCTCAACTCAATTATCCAATCAAAGGGAAACAAAGTAGTTCATGGGCATATGATCTTGATTTTCTCAATGGATGCATAGGATTGTTTTGATAGAAATTTGATATATTTAAGGTGTATGTTGAAAATGGAAGATGACACTTCCATTTATAGGCTTTTGGGTGAGAAAATGGATGGTTGGGATAAATTTAGATTTATTAGATAATGTTAATTATGGATGGTTAGATTCGAGTCTTGATCTAGGTTGAAGACACATATTCCTTATGAATTTGAGAAATAAGGGGGGAGTTAGTTGGTAGTTTAATTTTTTTTATGAATCAGTCAAGGTATTTGAATGACTTGTCAAGTTAGTTTAAATGTTCTATGATGACTCAACAATTGGTTGAGGAAGTTAAATAAGTTGTTAGATGACATAGCAAATGGTTGAGAGAGATGTGGAAGATGTTTGGTGACTTAGAAATTCTATATATTTAATTAGTTTTGTAGAATATATGTTCATGATCAATTAAATAACACATCAATTAAATGTTTGAGAAATGGAAGTAAGTGATGCTAGTGGCAAATTTCAAATTTGAGATGATGGCTAGGTTACTATGTCAATTTTAAACAAAGTTAATTACAACACTAAATGTGGCAGAATTTAGGTGTATACATTTTCCCCTCTTTTAAATGGATTTTTGATTAGAAGAAGCAATTCCTTGTAAATAAAAAATAAAAATTGGAGTGAAGAGGGATATATAAAAATGATGCCCTAAGTGGATTTGAATGATTAATTGATGCCCCTTTGAGTGTTTATATAGGAGAATGGATGAGAAGGAATGCTCAAATATAGAAGGTTATAGGAAAAATGATTGATGTAATACTGAAATTTAAAATCTCAATAAAATTATTGCATGATTGTAGGCATATGTAAATTTTTTTCCCCAAGCAGATCAATGCAAGGGTGTTGATTTGGAGAAATAAAATTTATCATTTTTATGTTTCATGCTTGAATTATACCCCATGAATGATTGGTAAATGCGATTTTATGTTGTAATGATATATCCCATTGGTAATCTATGATCCATAAAAGGATAACCATTTTCCAAGGATGAGTGATAAAATTTACTAGATTGATTTACAATTTGAAATAAAGATATTGAGTAATCTAATGAAGTGGTAGTGTGATTGGAAGATAAAATGAGGTGATAGTTGGAAAACATAATTAAAAAACTTGGGGAGAGATGTAAGAAATATAAATAGGGTAGTCAACTAAAAAGGTGTAGGGAAAAATTTCAATTCATTATTTGAAATTCATTTGTTTGATTGAGTTAATTAGCCACCTAGTGTTGAAGTTTGCTCTAAATTGTGAGAGGAAAATAGAGTGTATACCATATAATAGGAATCACAATGAGAGAGTCTGAGTTTACTAGAGGCTTGATAGGAGCATCAATCTAGTAAGTCATGGTTTTGAATTCTTGTTTTATGATTTTAGGGTTATAAATTCTATGTAAAATCAAGTCAATAAAACCCTATATTTTGAAAATGGTGGTTTTGAAGTTGATTTTGATGATTTTGTTAGTGAGAATGATAGGTTTGTGAGACAAATTATCAGGTTTTTTATAATATAATTTTACATAAAACTAATGATTAATTTATTAAAACCTATGGATATTTCATTGTATTGTACATAAAGTTCATGAAAATAATGAATTTATCTTAAGGTTGTAGTGATTTTATCAAAATTTTGGTTAATTTTTCATTTTATCCAATGAGATAGAGATGTGATATTTGAGTGATTAGGATATACATATTAGGTATGTGTATCAAGTTAGGGGAAAATTCCATGGACATTTATGCTAACTCATATGCATTATGACCATAATGAATATCCGTTATTTGAATTTAGGCTTGTAACCACCAAACCTAAATGTGTATGCATTATATATAGTTAAAGAACATGTACACATTAAAATGTGTATGCTTTCCTATCAAATTGAATAAAAAGGAACAAAATATATATTGATGGTTGTAGATGGTCTACTAGTAGATGGTTTACTAAAATAAATGTAAAATATGAGTTTAAATTTATATTATTACATCTATATTCCTTATACTTTAAATTTATTTTATAATGAATATAAGTGTAAACTTATACTTTACATTTATTTTAGTAAATATAATAAATTAAGGTCACTCTACATCTAATAGAGTTAGTCTCATATATTCACGTCTTACGATGTGTAAATTATTTTTTAAAAATCTAATCCGGTTAGTACTTAGGAATTTTTAGGGTCTTAGTATTGAACCTAGGGATTTTAGGATATAATGTTTCTAATTTATGTTCATTTTTGGTAAATATATAATCATTTTTTAGTTTTTTGTGTCTTTAAAATTGTTCCTTAGCATTTATAAGAGTCTTAAGTTTGTCAAATTGAATTTTAAAAACCATTCACTTTGAATTTGATCCAAAGTAGTGTAAATGGGGCATAATAGGTCATATTGATGCCCTACACACATCAAACAACCACTTTTTATTAATTTCACTTAATCATTATCCTTCCCTAATCCCTAATCACTCTATTATCATTACTCATTATACCTAATCACTCCTTCATTGACCTTAATTATCCCTTATCATCTGTAATCACTCCCTCATCATTGCTAATCATTACCTCATTGATTCTCACCATCCATGATAATCCCTAATCACTCCCTAATTATCCCTAATCACCGCTTCATTATCCCTCATCATCCCTAATCACTTCCTCCTCATCCCTCATCAATTTTAATCACTCCCTTATTAACTCTCACCATTCCTCATCATTTATAATCATTCCCTCATCATCCCTACTCACTCCATCATTGACCCTAACCATCTCTTATCACTACTTCATCATCCCTCATAATCTATAATCACACATTCCTCATCCCTCATTTCACCTAATCACCACCTCATTAACCCTCACCAACCCTCATTCTCCCTCATCACTCCCTCATCCTCCCTAATCACTCCATCATTGAACCTCACCATCCCTCATCATCTCTACTCAATCCCTCTTCAAACCTCCTCATCCTTAATCACTCCATCTATTACCTTGATGGTGGGTATAGTAGCTTCTTTCTTGTATTATATTAGCTTATTTTCTAATTCCAAATTTTACTTACTAATAAAAAGTCCCAAATAAACACTTATTTAGCTCATCTTGTTTCACTTAAATAAGGAACTCATAGATATTATCTGATTATCTAGTGGGATTCAAATATTTATATAGTGATCCATGCCCAGATCTAAGAGAGAGAGTGTTTATCTAGAGCCATAAACTAGAATAAATATGCAATAAATCAAGAAAAAGTTGGGATGAAATTTTATTATTTATGTATATATATTAGGATTCGGGAGTCTAAGAATCCCAATGCCATAGTTGAGAATACAAATTTATATATATAGGGGTTATTGGAGACTACTTGAGAATTCTAATCCTTACACCATAGTTAACCATATATCTATAGTATACCCGATTTATAGATAGATAGGAAGCCACCAATCTAATGGAGTGTGATCTAGTCTAGTAGTTGATAGAGTATTTCCCAACCCAACTCAATCTAAACCCAATATAATCTATACATAAATTGATACATAAAGGGAATGAAGGGCATGTTCCTTAATCTATCATATCAAGGAGTGGCCACTTAGATCTTGGGTATGGCCCAGTGGGCCCTAAAGGCCAAACTAGGGTCTTGCTATACTTTTAGTATTCCCTGATCTCTAGTATAGTATATTAAATAATAATGTAGTAATGGGGATCCACCATAGATATATAAGGGGAACCATTTTTAAGGACCTATCCTGATGTCAAACTTTCCCTACCTATTAAGGCAATGAAATCTTTCCCATTCTCTTTCATCTATGCCAATGAGTAAGGCAAGGGAATCTTGGATTTTTGGTTTCTAAATTTTTTTCACTTAATAATATATGTCCAAATGCTAATCTATGTATGTAAGTAATAAAATTTCATCCCACCCTTTTCTCTCTTTCTTGCCTATTTATTCTAGCTCAAGGCTCTAGATACACTCTCTCTCCATGGTAAGGATTATTAAGGTCTATCCATATGTGGTAAATGTCTCTTAACATTGAACTTATCATAAATATATTTCAAAACCTATCTAAAAGAATTCAATGTAGGTGGAAGTCTAGAACAAGTATATTTTGAATAAGTCATAGGCTATTGAGAGACTTGAGCTGCATGAAACATAAAAGAGACCAAGTTTATATATTAGCTAAGATATTATAAGGCTTGAAGACATCAATTAAGAAACTAAGAAGAAAGTAAAGAAAAAAAGAGATAAGGGGAAAATGTCTCTAGGTCTGGTTTAGAGTTTAGATCTAAGTTTATGGAGGACCATGTAAACCCTTAACTAGGGTTTAGTAAACAAAAACTCTTATATATTTCTAGCCAACCATCAAAAACCTATGAAATTTTATAAATAGGTGTCTAAGGATTTTTTTCAATTGATCGAGGTGGTTTAAAAACTTGAAAGTCCTCAGAAGACTATATATTCATGATTGTGTTTTTTAATAGACCTTAAATAGGCCTAAAACATGGCTAAATATGTGGTCTTTAAAAGTCTCTTGAAAATAAAAGTTGTAGAAAACTGTAGAATGTTTTTATTGTCATTTGTAATGTGAAAATGAATTCATGAAGTCATTTTTATGAACTTTAATATGATTTTGGATCCATAACCACTTAAACAATAGTTAGACCTAAGTGAGATGTATAGAAAACCTATTTTATTGTATTTTGGTGAGAATAAAGGAAAAATAATGGAATAAACTTATGTCCTAGATTAGATAGTGTCAAATCAAATACAAGAATCATATTGGGGACATCATGAGTTAGTCTTGAGTGAAATATTTTTTATAAAGGGTGACAAACCTAATGAATAAGGTATAATATGAAATAACTTTGTGTTGTCTACAATAATTAAGTTGTTATAGACATCAATCAATGTTTTGGAGGTTATTATAACTAAGAATGTAAGGACATTAAAATAGGTTCAAATAAGTGTTCAAAAATAAAATAGTAGTCAAAAGGTATTGAATTATAATAACTAGGATATAAAGAAATGTTAAGATTTAAAAGAAAGCTAAAAGACTTAAGACAAGATCATGTTTATCGTGTCATGGAATAATGGTGTACTTCAAAAGAATAAACCATGTTTATTGAGTAGCTAATAAAAATTAGAGTACAAGAACCTCGTTTTAGTATAAGGAGTTACATATTTGGCATGAAACAAGAAAGTAAGGCTAAATAGCCTAAATGAGACCTATAAGACCTAGATGAGTAAACCTATAAGAGGCCTACTTACATCAAATGATGAGGGAGTGATTATGGATGATGAGGGATGGTGGGGGTCAATGAGGGATTGATTAGGGATGATAAGAGACATGGAAAGAATGATTAGGATTATAAAGGATGAGGAGGGAGTGATTGGGGATGATGAAGTGTTGGCCGCAAGTTTTGGCTAAGTATTCTAATTTTAGTGAGGGATTATTAAGGTGTGGAAGGACCATATCATAGAAAGTCTATGGAATAGAACTTTTTAGGTGAATAATTACCATGGAACATAACCTATAGGAAATGAGAAGATAAAGGCATAAAAACCCCAGTGTGAGAGGACCTAGTCAAAGAAGAATTAATCACAAAGAACCAGAGAATATAGGACTCAAAATTGAAGCAGAAGACTTGGGGAGTGTGTGGGAAGAGGGAGTAGTTAAGGAGTGATTCATATAGGACACCTATCCCTTATTGATCAATTTTTTTTCACCAACCATGAGAAGATGAACACATGATAGTAAGAATCCAACATAGTGTGAGTACATAGGGGGTGCAAAGGCCCAAGTCCATATTCAAATTTCATTTAATAAGTGCCATGACTCTTAATCTATTGGGAGTTTGTTGGTTGTTTAATTTTTAATTAATGATGTAAACACTTGGTTAGGGATAAACAAGTATAAATACACCTATTGTAATCAATGGGTAAGGGGTTGCTTGATTTCTAGATGCTCTCACTTAATATATGAGTTTCAAATACTACATAATTTTTCTTGTGTTCATATTAGCTGAATGTGATGTGTTAAGAGGAGAGATAACTAGAACTTAATATGGAATATAATTTGCCTTTTGTTTTTCTATAGTAATAATGTCAATTAGTGATAATAGTAGTCTATAATATGCTGACTATGCTTGGTTGTGATTTTATGTAGTATCTACTTAAATAGATAAATGGAAGAATATGACTAAGGCAATAACATTGAGAAACAAAACCTATGGTAATCAGTTTCTATGTACATGCTTCAGGGGAGCGCAAAAGACTATGGTCTTATACGAAAGGGCTAATACACTATCTCATTAGGCTAGACTCTAGCATTGAAGTCATGATAATTATAAAAAAATAATATTTTGGTTCCATTTTTAGGACCCAAAAACACTTGATTTTTAGTCATTGAAAATGTTTGAGCGTATTACTCTTGAGAATATAGAATAATGGATTATTGGAGTTAAAGAAAATTTTGTAGTTCCTTATCTTAAACTAGGAATTTGTGCATGTTAAGTTAAATCAAAATCTCTATAATGTGTTGTATGAAACTTTCCTTGTTAAAATCATAGTTTACTTGCACACTTGGCTCTTTGCATATGCTCAAGGATGGTCCTAAAACCTTGGGAGAAGATAGTTTTGTACCCTAGAGTGATGAATAGATTTAGCATGACTTGGAGCCATATGGACTAGAGTTGTTAATATTTGGTGGGGAGGAGTTTTAAATTCCTACATTTTGGGGTACACTGTAACCACCTATTCATGTCCTAGAGAGGCCAAGTTTTAGTTCCTTTGATAACTACATGGCTATTACATTAGACATTTTGCCTTAGAAATTAAGAAGTTATTTGTTTATTTGGGACTTGAGACCATGATAATGGAGAGATAAATCCTTTTTTGCATGAGCCACATATTTGGGAAGGGATTAGAAGAGATTTGGTAAAATATTTTGGGTTCAGAATGGTAGCCATTCAGTGGACATTGTAGAAGCATAAGTATGATGAAGCTTAGTAAAGGATTGTAGGAGTCAGTGGCATGGGAAAGGACCAAGGAAACTCAATAAGTGTTTTTAGGATATACAAGGAAGTAGAGACACACAAAGAGGACCCCATCACTTTTGAGCCATACCATATGCATCTAATATCATATGAATGAGAAACTAGATGGATGATGGTAACCAAAGAAATAAGTCTGAACAAACCAGGGTCCCTAGCCATAATGTGCACTCATGCTCTCAAATTAGACAAAGTACACATACATAATTGGGACACAAATAGCATGGAATCAAAGACTAAGCTAGTAAGGGATACTAAAACTCATCTATTTGACATACATACAAACTTAACACTTTCCTTTCCCCTTCAAAAGAATTTCATGGCACAATTAGGGATGCCTGGAGGTTTTGGCCCTCAAACTAGATAGAGTATAGGCAAAAGTTTTGTTAATCACCTAGGTACCATGTCATATATCATGAGCACTACTATTGGAGGTGTTGGAGGAAGATTAGGTAGAGGCACAAGAGGAGGTATTGGAATTTCCCCTCAATGAATAGGGGCTAGAAGTTCTGATCAACCACCACTTCAAGAACCTCAGCCAACAATGGTATATTAAAAAGTGATGCTTCATTTAATATAATATCAAGGCATGGAAAATGCAGTTAAACACGTCCAAAAATGTGAACTTATTTGAAGGACATGAGGCATCACCTCTTCTAAGCATAAATCTACATAGTTTATAACTACACTTTTGGACCCCACACATAAATGGTATACAAAATTCAATCCTCAAAAAGCTATCATCAACTATGATCAATTTAAAATAGAATTTCTTCAAGAGTTTGACATTTTAGAATTTGAACAATAAAGCATAGCTACACTAAAGGACATCAAAAAGGAACTTACTAAAAGTGTGTGAGAGTATGGCATAAGGTTCAAGATTATATTTTCAAATTTATCCTTTGAAATGAATGCTACATAGTATGCATAATGTTTTTTGGGAGAATTGTTACTCCCTTTTCGTTGAACATTATCTCAGAAGACTTTCACTAGCCCACATGAAGCCTTTGAAGCTACCCTCTATGCTAAAGTACTTGAAAGGGTTGATACTAGGATCAACCAATTTATGGAAGCTCAAATAGATTCAATCATTTTGCATCATGAGAAGTTAATACCCAATAGTGCACATGATACATGAAATAGTGTTTGGTACACTGACTATGAATCTAAGGGCCATACATGGAGAAAGTACCCATGTAAGAACATTTGTGTAGTACTTAAACATATGTGTAAAATCTATCATGAGGAACATGATGTACACTCTTGTCCTCTTATAAAGTGAAAAATACACAATAAGGTTTCTAAGTATTGTAAGATATGTGATTCTTACACTTATGACACTAATTATTATCAACTGATCAGTGACATATATGAAGCATGAGTGCATGACATGCACTAAATCACTATAGCAAACAATAAAAATAATGGTGGATATCATAATAAAGTAAGAGGATAAGGATGATGATTTGGTAATTTCCCACCCAAGACATGTTACAAATGTGGATCCCCAAACCACTACCAAAGAGATTACTTAGACTACCATATATGTGCTTTTTATAAAAAGGACCACCGACTAGAAGAGTGTTCTGACTTGTATGTAGCTATTAATAAGGAGTGAAATGAAAATGGTGTTGGCATGATATGAGTTGAGAAACCACATTGACATGCACATTCAAGCAGTCTAACTATTCAACAAGTTAATATTACCATGCAAAATAGACATTCTCAATCTCTCTCAAATTATACTAAAAAATTTCAGTGTGAAGAATCACAATCAAGAAAGTATCCTGAAGCCTAATAATAGAAGGATGTACTACAGGATATGATGGCATTGGTATGAGAAATTTAGGGAGAGACTCAATTACTTAAGGAAAAATAAGAAAAGTAGCATGTTATTGTGTAAAGGGCATATAAACCATAAAATATGGTGCATGATGACTTCTAGGATATATGAAAGTGCATGCTAGATGAGGACATTATCCCATAGTTGAGCGCATGGATTAAGATTCAATCATAAACACTGAATGATGATCAACACCAAGTCACTTGATAGACTAAGGATCATCATCTAAATCATGCTCAGAGGTAGGACACTCTTTTTCCCTTTTCTCCCCTAGAAGATATAGAGATACTAGTCAATGTTTCCATCAATGGATGGGTAATCTAGGACATACTTGTTAACACTGGTGTAAAAGTGAATACGCTCACCAAAGATGCCTATAAAAAATTGGCTAGTCAAGCATTGCATCCATCACCTCACATGTTGTTCATGGATAACAAGACTCGTGCTTTACCAAAAGGTATCCTCAAGAATGTCATAGTTGAAATACTTAGAGTACCTTTCAAGTTAGATTTTGAGGTTCTTGAATTAGTTGAGGTAGATGATTTCCCATCTCTTTTGGGATGGCCTTGGTGCTATGAAAATAATGTAGATTTGAGTTTTAAGAAGTAGAATATGTTTTGAGAATACTAACTAATGTGTTATTATTCCCTTAGATCAAACATAGGTCGCCCCTTCTATAGAATCCATAAACATGGAAGAAGATATTACCCACATCTATAATGTCACTACTAGAGATTATGAGTAAAGATATCCAAATCTTGATGGCCTTCTTAGATGGTCAAATTCTCAGTCCCTCTCTGACACTACAAACAATGCTTATAATTATTGGGCACATAGCAAATATGACCTCACTGGAAGAGTGTGTATTTAAATTAGAATTTAAGATACCTTTCCATTCTAGTTTCACAAACATCATAGGTTTATGCACCTTGTCACCAGTCAAGACATGAGGGGACCAATCATAGAGGCACTGCTTGAAAGATTAGATGAGGCACCATGGTTTAATGGATAAATAGAGGTACGTGACTTCATATAACACCTTAAAGAATTGTATGACTCTAAAATTAATCGTATGAGGTCATTAGTTCATCTCTTAGATGGTATAACATTAAGATGGTGGCAAACCCATCATGAACAACTCCTTTAGTGGGATCAAGTATGCTCTAATTTGCATCACAAGTTACATCACAATAATAATGTTAGGGTAATAATTAGCTATAGTAGAGTATTATCATTTAAACCACATATAGAAGCTTATGAGAAAATGTCAATAAATGAAGATTCATACCTATTAGAGTACTTTGGGGTTCATGCATTTTATGGAACTTTATGAACCTGGGTAAATACATGGTATGTTCATGAATAATGACACATGGAAACCTGATTTTGGCATCTCTTAAAGGAAAACATGAAATTAGCCCTATCTTATTCTTCTCCAAGAATGGATTTGTGCCTCACCCTCTAAGCCATACATGAAGTAATTTTTGGTGACAAAAGTCCCATTGAAAATCATCTATAGAATATCCATCATGTTCCTAAAAAAAATTTGCATATATTTGATGAATTGTCAACATAAGTTTCCATGCTAGAACTAGTCATTGATCATGATCAGTGTGAAGAAATACGTCTAGGAAAACATAAGCTAGTGTTTGACATGGAATAAGGTGAAGGATCCAATCCACATGATCAATAAACAACCCATTTAGATGTCCCAACAAACTATGGCATAATAATTATTCATGATACTAGCACTAATCTAAAAAACACTTACAATGGGCCCATTCAAACTATTTAGTGCAATATCATTATAAATCAAGAACCAAAGATGGCTACGATAGGAAATTACTAGAATAAAATGGAGATTTTAAAGATAATTGAGTTGGTAAAGGAATATCAAGATGTCTTTATGATAAATTATAGATAAATGAAGGGAATCCATCCATCCTTAGGAAATATGCATATCAAGTTGATTGATAGTGCTTGACCAATAGAAAGAATCCATACATAATGAATCCTAATCTACGAGCATACATCAAAGAGGAAATAAACAATATGCTATGTGCTAGAGTAATAACCCCCATTGATGAATCTGAATGAGTTATTATAATGGTGATTAGCATCATTAAATATGGATACATATGTATTTGTGTTGACTATCAAATACTTAATTCGTCCTGTGTCACTGACCCTTTCCCAATGCCTTTCATAGAGGAAATCCTTTAAGGTGTTTCTAGATGTGAGATATATACCTTCATAGATGGATTTTTTGGATACCATTAGGTATAGATATATAAAGAGGACCAATCAAAGGTAATTTTTTCCACCAAATGGGGATCCTTTTTATATATTATCATGCCCTTCAGATTAAAGGATGCCCGAGTGGTGTTCTTATGCATAGTTGTTAAAGCCTTTAAGTATTTAATCCATAAGTTTATTCAAGTATACTTGGATTATTAGACATTTTATGGTTTGGTTAAGGACAATTATTCTAACTTAAGGCTTATGCTTGAGCAATGTCAGGTCCTAAAAATATTTTTGAACTTAAATAAATACCTATTTATTACACCATTTGGTGTGCTATTAGGACATAATATATGTAAGGAAGGATGTATTATAGACCTAGTGAAGGTGTCTATTATTATTCACCTCCTAATGCCTGACTCAACATGAGGTCTGTGACTTTCTAGGCCATATTGGTTATGATCTAAAGTTCATTTGTGGATTTGCAAAGATTACCGCACCCCTAAAGGAACTTCTAAAGAATAATGAACATTTCATATGGATGACTTCTTGCAAAGAAGATTTTGAAACATTGAAAGAAAAATTAGTCACTACTTCTATCCTCTAGTTTTTTTATTAGACAAAACCATTCCATGCCCATGTTAATGCATCTAAAATGGTTATTAGTGTAATCCTTACACAGCCAGGTGAAGGTCACTTGTATCATCTAATATACTTTACCAGTAGAAAGCTCACTCTAGCTAAAAGGAACTACACTGCAAAGCATGAAGCATTATTGATGGTCTATACTCTATAGAATTTTTGACATTACTTATTATCCATTCCCTTTATTTTTAATACATATCATGAGGATTTTACATACTTTGTCAATAAACCTATGCTACATAGATGGATCTATCTTTGGATATTTTTATTCTAAGAGTTATAATTTTTCATCATGAAGAAACTTGGGAAAGCCAATTGTGGACTTGACCACTTGTCCTAAATTAAGTTTGGAGAACCACCTCACACCATTAAAGATGAGTTACATGATGCTCAACCATTATATGTCACCCATGTACTTGAGGAGCTCAAGGATATTGCTTATTTTTTGACCTCTAGTTCAGTGCCTGATCGTCTCACTCCCCAGGCCTAAAAGTAACTCATGGTTTATGCCATACCATTTAAACTCATAGGAGGATATCTTTATAAACTTGTCCATGACAAGATTCTTTGGCACTATGTTGTGTAGCATGAGCAT
Source organism: Torreya grandis (assembly GCA_037957365.1). NCBI lineage: Eukaryota > Viridiplantae > Streptophyta > Pinopsida > Cupressales > Taxaceae > Torreya > Torreya grandis. The sequence goes on along the minus strand of JARHVA010005985.1, from coordinate 46,380 downwards.
TTCAAATTACTTTGAGAAGTTCATGAAGGAATTTCTAGAGGACACTATGCTAGAGAGGTTACTGTGCATAAAGTTCTACTAGCTAAATTATGGTGACCTACTCTCTTTAAAGATGATAAATAATATGTTAGGTAGTGTGATATATGTTAGCACTAGGAAAACCTAACCATAGAGATGCCATGGCTTTACAACCAATGAGAAATGGGCCATTGATTTTATTGGCCCCATCACTCCTTCTGGCTGGAAAACATGATATCAATACATCATTATGGTAAATGAATACCTTAAACATCAAGATGAAATTACACCAACAAAATACTATACTATTTCCACTACTACATGCTTCATCTAGAATAATATTATCACTTAGTTTGGATGTTAACTAAGTTTCACTAGTGATCATGGTACCCATTTCCTAAATGAAACAATTTGTGTCTTACTGAATGATTTCATGATTACACACCACAAAATAATGTTTTACCATCCTCAAGCCAATGACATTGTTGAGGCCTTGAACAAGATCCTAAGCACCATTTTTATGAAGATTTGAAATATTGGCTAAACTAATTGGGATGATATTGTGTCTATGGTACTATGGGCTTACTGAATAACCTACAATCACCCAAACAAAAACACACCCTTCAATTTGGTGTATGGAAAAGAGGCACTCCTTTCAGTTGAGTTTTTGGTACCATCTTTATGTATATTTCACATAGGATAATTAAATGGAGATTCATTCTTTAAATCATGCCTAGATACTTTGTTGTAATTGGACAAAGCTCATTTCCTCACTCATTAGAGTCAAAATGTGGAAAATCACAAATAGAAAGCATGGCATGATTGTCACATAAAGAACAAAACATTTTCCCTAGGTATGAAAGTCCTATTATATGACTCCAATTTTATGTTCCATCCTTAAAAACTTTGGATTAACTAGGATGGTCCTTTCATCATTTATAACATTTGACCTATAGGAGCGTGTTGACTACAAAGGTTGGATGGCAAGTTCCTTCCTAGGCATTACAATGGAAGTCAAATCTGAGCATATTTCAATTCTAAATAGTGGAATTATTTTAATCAATAAGGCTTTTGCCATTAGTTTAGGATTTTTTATTTTCAATAAAAGTGTTACCTATGTTGCATGAAATAATTTCTTAATTTAATTATCTTTAATGTTTTGTTTTTCTTTTCATGGAAGACCACGACTCATTTTAATGTGGGGTCAAAAGAGATCATAAATATTATAAATATTAAAGATTCATAAGCACATAAATTATATAGGTGCGTAAACTATTTGGGTGCTCAAGGTTCTTAGGGCGCAAGGAATCTAGACATACATAGTATGAAGGGTGTGAAAGTCATTAAGGCATGCCAACTACGAAGCCTAAGGATAGGGTATTCTCACCAATTGTTTGAATTTTGAATTAAAGCTATCTTTCATAGCAAAGAAAGCATGGGACATAGTTGTCATCCACTTCAATGGAAGGCATGCGATGAGACATGCCATTAATGTGGAAAGAATAGTTATGGAAATAAATGTGCCAATGGTATGACATGATAATACCATTAAAAGAATTAAATTCCTAAATCAATGATTAAAGTATGGTAGCCATTAAAGATCCACATTAATGACATTAAGTGATGGGTTATAAGAAGGTAGTGATGATAATGGAACCCCCCTTGAGCCTATAAATTAGATAGTTAATTTATGTTTAATCTTTACCTTTGTGATTGATTATGATTAATAGAGCTGAAGAGTAGAGAAAAAGTGAATACTAGAGACAGAGCATGGAGAAATCATGATTTTATATAGGTATCAAGGAAAGAGTCACTTCTCGCCAAGTGAAATAGGGGGCACTTTGAGACATGATCATGATAGAGATATATTATAGGTTAGAGGTTATAAAATTATACCATTAGAAGATACCCAAGATCTAAAATCAAAAGCCATACCCATGTATTCATTTAGAAACATTGGATGACCATGATTTAACCTTTGGGCTCCATAGAGGATAATGTATCCTAAGAAAAAGGCCTTGAGAATTGAACCATTACCTATGATACCATAGCAAGAAGAGGTAAGTAGGGGAGACATGGTTTTCATAAGAGAAAAAACTCTAAAACAAGTTTAGTGTGCGGATAAAGAGGAAATAATCATGATGCACCCAATAAATAAGGCTCAATCGTCGCCACCCCCAACTCTACTGATTAAGGAAATGCAATATTTAAAATTGTTTTTAGACATAGACAATTGCATCTCCAATGTCTCCACTTGCATAATATTTGAGTATAATCATCATTAATCTAGAAATGAGGTTGAATTTCAAAATGATTAGCGATTTGAGTGTTGAAACACCAAGAACCAAGTGGTGTTTGAACTGAAGGTCTTCAATACACTGGATGTTATAGGGTTATTCCAACTCTATAATTTTCCATACTTTAAAAAAATGCATAAAGGGGGTTCAGTTCTACTCTCATGTATCCATGAGTATTGTATCTACTTTTTCAAGTATAGTATGAAGATCATGCTTAAGAGGATAAGCAATGTCATAAGACTACAGTGTTAAGCTTTGGATGTAGCTGATGACTTGGTGGACACCAAAGAGTTCCAAAAGACCATTAAGATTCTTATGTACTAAAAGAAAGGCCATGCCATGCACATCAAGAAACTATAAGATCTTACCCTTTAGATTGTGGTGTGGATCATTATGACCAAGATTGATGAGACTGATTGGTGGAAGAAAGTTAACATGGGACATCTATACATCACCCACAAAGTCATCCAAGGCTTAAAATATAACTAAGACATGTATTTTAGTCATAATATTATTGAAGATGTAGAGAAAATCCATCGAACCCCTAGACATAGGTTTCCATTAAGGGTATTTCTCCTCTTAATGGTTTTTGATGAGATCAACATATCATAATATATCTTGGGAGTGCTAAAGTGGACATACTCGCCCATGCATAGGTCCCTTGTAGAGTGCTATAAGGTGTTCACATGCCCTCACCACATCAACCCTCTTAAAAAATCAGGATGAGGTACTAGTTTTATGGCATGAGGGTGGAATTTGAAAATGACTGGTGCATCTTGAAGGATTTGCCCCCTTTGACTACTAAGAAAGCCCATTTTGTAGTAAAGTAGCACTTATCCCTTGTGTACATAAGAATGATCCCTTTCAAATATATTTTTGCATGGTTAAATTTACCATAGGCCTTCTTGTCATGGTACTTATTGGATTTCATCAACTGGATCTATGTTGTGTAACCCATTACCTTAGAGGCTGAGAGGATAGACTTGGAGATTCACACTCTTGAAAAAATATTTTTATATCTAGGTAAGAAGGCCTATTGGGAGAGGAATGAGATGGAATTGATGAACATAAATGTCAAATAGATAATAGTGGGGGAGAAAGTACATAATTTTTTTTATATGTTACACCCTCAAAATGATCTAAAGGGTGAAGACCCTAAGGAAAAGCTTCCACCAGTACTACCATTGAAAAAGAAAAAAGAGGGATGAAGAAGAGGACAATGTGAGTAGTTATCAGGTACCACCAAAGTATAAAAAGGCTTCCCAAGTTCTATAACAAGGTTCATATCTACCTCACCTTTCTCCACCTCACACTTCTCCACCACTCCCAACTCCACCTCACCCTTCTCCACCATGCCCTTCACCTCCTCAACCATCTCCACCCAAATCAACACCATTGCAATTCCTTCCACCTCCACCCTCAACTTCACATTTTCCTCTAACTTTTCCCTCACCCCCTAAACCATCACACCCATCTCCCCTAAAATCAATTACTTTAGGAGCTGCACAACAACACACTATAGAATAAGCACATCAGTAGGAAATCCCTATATTATAGGTAAAAGCCTTAGATTTTGACTCTAAGAAGACTCCCTCCCTAGTATGGGAAGATGGCATTGCCTATGATGACTCACTATTTGATGTAGGGTAATTTTATGATAAAGAAGGGGATGGTAAGGAAGAAAGTATTGAAATGATCATTGGTAGAAATTCTATAGATACCATCATAGGGTTCAAATTAGAGTGCAACCCCACTTAAGGGAAAGAACTAGTTGTGCCTGAGGAATAGCTTGGTGATGATGTAGCTACTAATCCATGTGTTTATCAATTTGGAATCCCTAATAGGATGCTATATCTCTAGCTACAATTCATCCTTAAGGTTATAACCTTGGAGACCAGGAAGCAAGTGTCTTTTCTTCTAGACATGTATAATGAGGAGAAATAACTTGAGCTTCCTTAAGATAGACTCTCCTTGGGACCTAATGCTCTTGTGCTACCCAAGCCACTTTGTGTGGATCCTCAAAATATCTTCCCTCTTTTAGCAAGAGATACATTTTTGAAAATGGACATTGTGATCACATTCCATAACATTTTGTTAGATATTGATGCACTTACTATTGAGAGCAAACAAGATTAGGTTATAGTATATATAATAAATAAGTTATTGCCAAACAAGCACTTATTGAGGAAGTGGTTACTTTGAAGTAACATGTCAAAGAAGCCATAGAGGTAAAATTGGGAAAATTAAATATCTATAAGACAATTTTGGAATAAGATATAACACTAGCGTATGGCATACCTCTCGATGGGGATGCCATATATACATTAGAGACCTTGGTGAACCTCATATTAAAAAGATGTAAGAAATAACCCACACTAAAGGATGAGGGACTAGAGCTGGTAGAGTAGTTCATCAAGGCAATAAAGGTATAAAAGAACACCCTAGAATGGGTTAGGGAAGTCATCCCCATTTTGGATGGAATTTTTGAGCAAATGGTGCGCCCAAATAAAATCTTAGAGGCTCAGCTCCAAGCTAAATAAGCCTAGAGGCAATAGCTAGCTAATGTTTTACTCTTAATAAGGGACCACATTGAGTGTGAAAAGGCATTTAAAGATGTGGAGATGATGGAGGAAACCATAAATGCACATAATCAACAACTGAATATGAGTTTTGTTTCCTTTTGAGGATAGGTTATCAAGAAAGTCTCATCACTTGAAAACATCGATAAGGACACCACCACATCCCTGGATGAATTGGTCAAGAAGTCTAATGAGACCCTTAGCCAACCCAAGGAGATGAAGATATTGAAGGAGGCTATATAAGAATTAAATTCCAAGCTACTCAAGATATCATCATATTGGGATAATGTTAGAAAGGAGATCAATAAGGATGGACCTAAATTTTTTACAGTGGCTACTATCACAACTTAGTTTAGGATAGACTAAGAGCTTAATGTGGGGTAATGTTGGCCCTAAATTTTGACTAACTATTATCCATCATTTCATGAGACTAGTATGGTATGGAAGGACAATAACATAGAAAGACTATGGCATGAAACTTTTTAGGCATAGAAGCACCATGGCAACAAAACTATAGGGCATGAAGAGATAAAGGCATGGAAGCCCTAACATGAGAGGACCCAATCAAAGAAGAATTAGTCATAAGGAACCTGAGAACATATGACTTAGAACTAAAGAAAAAGTCTTGGGTAGTGCATGAGAAGTGGGAGCAATTAAGGACCGATTCATATGGGACACATAGCCATTATCAATTAGATGTTTTGTACTATCCATGAGAGGATGAACACATGGCAATAAGACTCTAACATAGTGCAAGTATATAGGGGGTGTAAAGGCCTAGGTCCTTAGGCAAAGTTTTTTGAATGAGCACCATGACTCTTAGTCTATTGGTAGTTCATTGGTTATTTATTTTTCCATTAATAATGTAAACACTTGGTCAAGGATAAATAAGTATAAATACCCCTGTTGTAATTGATGGATGGGGGTTGGTTGATTTCTAGATGTTCTCACTTAATATATGAGTTTTGGATGTTACATAATTTTTTTGTGTTCATGAAAGCTGAATGTGATGTGTCAAGTGGAGAGATAAGTAGAAATTAGTATGGAATATAATTTTCCTTTTCTTTTTCTATAGTAACAACGTTGACTAATGATATTAGTAGTCTGTAATATGGTGACCATGCTTGGAAACATTAGAATAAAATTAATTTGTTTTTGCTTTACGTAGTATCTATTTTAATAGATAAAGGAAAGAATATGACTAAGGAAATAACACTGAGAAACAAAACCTATGGGAATTGATCTCTAACTTTGCACTAAAGGTGAGTGAGCAAGACCACCTCCTTACATGAAACATCTAGTATGCTACCTCACTGGGATAGACTCCAGTGTCTAATCTATAATAATTATAAAAAAACCAACATGGGGGATGGTAATAGTCATTGAAGGATTAATTAAATATGATAATAGAGTGATTGGAGATGATGATGGATAGTGAAATTCAATGAGGGAATGATTGTGGATGAAAAAGGATGAGGAGGGACTAATTATATATGATTAAAGATGATGAGGAAGAAATTAGTGATGATGAGGGATGAGGAAAGAGTGATTAAATATTATGAGTCATGAGGAGGGAGTGATTAGGGATGATAAGGGATGGTGAAGGTTAATGAAGGAGTGATTAAGGATGATAAGGGAGTGATTAGAGATGACTAGAGATAGTTAAGGTTAATAAAGGACTGATAGGGGACAATGAGGAATGAGAAGATAGTGATTAGGGGTCATCAGGGATGAGTAAGAAGTGACTAGGGATGAGGGAGGGATGATGAGAAAGTGTAATTAACACAAAGTGGTCATTTGATGTGTGTAGGTCATCAATGTGACTTATGTTTCCCCAATCACACCATTTTGGACCAAGTTCAAAGTCAATGGTTTGAAATCTTTAATATTGATAAACCTAGGACTCTTACAAATGCCAAAAGGCAATATGGAAGGCATAAAAACATAAAAATAACTATATATTTACCAAAAATGGACATTAATTACAAAATTTATGCCCTAAAATCCCTAGGTTCAATACTGTGACCTAAAAAATGCATAAATACTGATTGGATTAGATTTTAAAAAACTATTTTACAAATTGTAAGGTGTGAAACTATGAGACCAACTCTATTAGATGTAGAGTGACACTAATTTATTAAATTTAATAAAATATATTTAAGGTAACAATATAAATAAATGTAATAATATAAATATAAATTTATTATAGTAAATATGAACTTCAAGTAAATATTACCTTCTTATAGATATTTTTGTGTTTTTGGGTGTAAATCAATAGGAATGCATACGTGTTCCTATTGTTTCACAACCAAAAACACAAAATTATCTAAGGAAGGTAATTGGGTGGAAATTAATATGAATGATCATACATTATTGAAATTTGAATTCAAAAAATCAAAACTTGTTTGAGTCTTAGGTTGTACCCTAGCAAAAAGTAGAATTGTTCAAGTCCTACTCTCAAACCTAGTCCATCATGGGAATGACCCTACGCTATGGGTTACATAATTTTAGGTTAGACCTCTAGGGTTTTTAATTAGGATAGCTCCTTAGATATGAAAATTTTAATCTCTCTTCTTAAAACATAAACTATTGTAATGAAAAGGGGAGAAAATAAATGAATTAAAACCTACTTTAAGTATGGTGATGCACCAAATGTTCAATGATCCACTCTCAACTTGGACACTTTCATGATTACTAATGAATCTAATGGGGACAAGGATTGATAAGATTATATGATAGGGTTCTAGGCACGAGTATTTTGTATGAAGGTTGAAAATAGACTTGTAACTTTTAAGGATAAAAAGAGATAGGTCTATGTAAGATATTATGGACTTATGGCACTTCAAGAGGAACCTCACTAGATAACACTTCACACAACCTACAAGAAACTAACAGTCTTAAATTGAGGTACATGAAGGACCTACACATGATAAATAGACAACATACATTCTTTAAATCAAAATTCAATAAATTACACTTAGAATTAAACTATAATATGAAATTGTCTTATATTGCTTCAAAGAGTTTACAAAGTGATTTTAGCATAGGTTTGTTATACCCATCTGAGGGATAATAATCAAGAGCTCAATGCCTATATTTATAGGAAGAAAGAAAATCCAAAGAGATAAAATTTTGGTACTGAAGGGCTCATTAATGAGCTCAACTCCACTCAGAATAGTAATTACAACCACCTTATGTTTATGCTCCTTAAAAACTCTTAATCGATCAGGGTCACCTCAAAAAATAGTTACAATAGTCACACTATTCCTTCTCATTGAGTTGATTCTATTTTTATATATCTTAACTGATCAAGATCCTTCAAAAAATATACTCTTTACTAGAAGATTGATCAAATTTTATATCTCATTTGCTCTCGAAAGTTTGCTTTCAATGCTAGCCATTGATCCTTGAACTGGCCTTCATAGATTGAGATATTTATCACCATTGTGTTCTTTCTATGAATTAAATATTAAATTCATCTAATAATATGCTTTCACCCCATATCAACCTTGTATTTACTCTGAGCTCATTGATCTTTTCACTTTATTCACATTGTATATCTTCTTAAAGCAATTAAACATGAATAATTGATCTCCTTCTACTTGATTGAATGTACACAATTAATCTATTTGTTTGCCATGATCATGCCACTTGTAATTGATGCATTTAGTCCTATGATCCTCTAAATTATTTATTACAAGCTAACCATTAATTTTTGAGTGCATGATTAAATACACTTCATTATATCTCTGGGACCTATTTTTTGTCATTATGTTACTGCTCGCCATTGGATATTTTATTTGATTGAACAATAACCATTGATATTTGAATTCACAATTAAATGTACTCCATTGGATCTTATCTACATAGCTCAATGCATGTTGTTGATATTAGGTCCTAGTATTTACACATAGATCATTAACCTCAACTTATACGTAGGAATGTGTACCATCAATCTTGATCTGGGCACTTTTTAACTTTCAATCATACCATTATATCTTCACGACATGATTAAACACATTCCATTAGATCTGTGTTTAACCTTAGGATCATTTGAACCCAAATGACTATTTACCATAGCTTAATTTTGACATCCCCATACACGTCTTACACTGTTAAATTATTTTTCAAATCTTGTATCTAATAACAAAAACTATGCCAAGGCACCAAATTTGTAGAGTAAAAAAATAACACAAAAACCACCCTTTTCATGTAATACTTCACTCATGGGTTATTAAGACAAAATTAAAATATGAACATACAAGGAACTGACTATATATGCTTTGAGTGCCTTTAACATGACTAACAAGTAAATTTAAAACATAGTCTATGACCCCTTTAAGCTATAGGGTTGGGCAATTTCCAACCCTATAAATTGACCAACATTTTTGGTGACTCAATTGGCTTGACCAACCTATTGGTCATGGAACCCATAATTTGATCAAGATTGCTCATGATGACTAGATAAATTAAGTATTACTTATGTTAAGGATTCTGCTTGACTCTTGGAAAAACTTTGAAATAATGAGATACACAAAAAAAATAGGAAAGTAACAAAAACACACCAAACAATTACCTAAATAATAGAAAAATAACAAATAGAACAATGTGCAAGATCACTTGGAGGTAAAGACAGACCTATCTACCTATGTATAAAGATCATGAGATAAAACTAGTCTCAAAATTTAAGACACCTCCCATTGATAGGGATGGGAAGTCTCTCTCTATTCAAATTAGTAAGATCAAAGGCATTGATTTCTTTGCAACTTGTGATGACATAAGTCCCACTCCAAAGACTATCAAACTTGGAGTACTTTCCTAGTTCTGTATTGTCCTCATCCCATTTCAGGATTATATCACCTTATTAGAATGTCTTCGAGGAATATATCTTGTCAAATGACATATTTATTTCATTATAATTATAACACATGATGTTCATAATAGTTTTCCTTGTCTCCTTTAGTTGTCTCAGTTCATTCAACCTTGTTTGCATAGTATCATCCTCAAAGAGTTCAAGTTGGTGTGTAATCTCTAATGCAGGTAATTCAAGAGAAATATGAAGCTTAGATTATTTTATATATACAATAAGGTATGAGGAGTATCTATTATATTTCTTAGATGTCACTCTATCTTCCCATATAGTAGTCCTCAATCTAGTATGCCACTCCCTTTGACTATCCTCCATAGTTCTATTGATAATCCTCAACAAGTTCTTATTTTTGGACTCTATTAGTCCATTACCCTATGGGTAATAATTAGAGGATGCCTTGAGATAAATTAAATCTAAAATATCCCACTCATATAGCTTATTATTTTTTAAGTCCAATACCTTGTCAGAAATGATTGTAGAAGGCACACCAAATCTAGTCACAAGGCTATCATAAAAGTCCAAAATAGAATCTTCATTAGCTTTATTAAGGGTAGTTACTTCAAACCATATTTTAAATTATTATATGGATATAATGATACATTTATGTCTTTTAATTTAAGTGTGGTGTATCATCCCTATTAAATTTAATCCCCATTTCATGAAAGGTTATTCTACTTGTATTGGATGCAAGGGAAGGGTTGTTAGTTTCTGTTTGCCAACAAACATTACACATTTTGAGAATTTCCTTACCAAAGAGTGTGAATATATTATAATGATATAATATGTTATGTTAATGGAAACAAAATTCCCATAAATTGGACCATCATGAAACTGTTCAAGCAGCTTGTCTACTTGGCATGATTCTACACACCTCAAAAGCATGCCTCATATGTCTCTCTTGAAATGTGATCCATATGTCAAGACATAAGGTATGATTTAAAATTTTAATTGACTTATCTTGGCTATATATATACCCATATGACATTGTCCTAGCTTAAGTAATCTACTAATATCATGTGTCTAACTAAAAGGTGTGTTGTCTACAACTGCTTGTTGGCTATCATAGACTACCAACACTTGGTATATACCTTGTTTTACCTCTCCTAAAATGTTATCACATAACCCTATATGCCTTACAATATTTTTAAATCTAAGCTCAAGGTTATACTTCATGAATTTTGTCACCCATCTAGCTCTTTTCTCATTGAGGTCTCAGTTGAGTATAAACTCTTTAATACTTGGGTGTACCACCATAAGTACAATCTTACTATTAGAGACCATGTGCCTAGAATTATTAAAAAATCTCAATAATTTAATCACATGTTTATATATAAAGATATACCTCTCCTCATACTCCTTTAAGGCCTGACTAAAGAAAGGAATAGGCTATTCTAGACCTTGCTCATTATATTGCATCAACATGGCAGAGATTGCATCTAATGTAGAGAAGGCATAAAAGTAGAATTACTTGTTAAAATTAGTATTAAGAAGTGTATGGGAATGAGATATGTCCTAATTTATGGCCTAAAAACTCCTCTTACTTTATTTTTTCCATGTCAACTCCTTACATTTTCTTCACATATGAGTAAGAGGCTTGACTAGCTTTGCAAAGACTGGGATAAACCTTTTTATAAAATTAATCTTTCCCAAGAAACTATGTAGTCACTTTTTTTTCTTGGGAAAGGTTAAGGATAATATGGAGTCAAATATTTGAGGGTATATGGAAATACCATCCTTGGAAACTACATGAATCAATAACCTTCCCTCATGAACACAATATATATATATTTGGAATCAATGATAAACCAAATTCTCTACATCTTTCAAATACTAACCTCAAGTGAGAAAGGTGATTAGTTGGGTCCTTTGATAAAATAGTGACATCATCTTGGTATATTATCACCATGTCATTGATCAAACCTTTAAATGCAACATCCATTTCCATTTGAAAATTTTCCCCAACATTAGATAGTCCAAAGGGCATTTTCATGTATGCATAAGTGCCCCACTTTTTAGTGAAGGTAGTCTAATGTATATCTTCTTCCTTTACCATAATATTATTATAAATAGAGAATCCATCAAGTAATTATAACCGCTAATAACTTTCCACCTTTCAAAGAATTTGATCCATTGAGGGTAGTGGGTAATGGTCTTTTAGGGACACCTTATTCAGGTCCCTAAAATCAACACACAAACATATTTCCCCATTATTATTACTTAATGGCACAAGGTTTCCTCTAATGAGTAATGTTTAATGGGGAATATTATCCTATATTGAATCAAATTAAATATTTTCCTTCTCATCAACTCCCCCACTTTTGGATTGATAGGCCTTTGTTTCTACCTAACTAGTTTTGCATTGGTCTCTAGTTCAATGGTATGTTATGTAAGTTTTGGATCAAATGTTTATATTCCCATGAAAATACATCAAATAATTCTTGACATAAAGAAATAAATGAAACTTTCTCTTATGTTCTGTTGATCTTTCCTAACTTCAAAAATTCATCTTGAAAGATTTCTATCCTTTCATAATGTTCCTTCTTGGCTGAGATACAAGCCTTACCTCTTCTCACTTGGTCATCTTCATTTAAAATGTTATCTAATGTCATAATCCTCTTAATTTATTTTTTATATCTTAGCTTCACTATTTGATCATCATATTGATGTTGGAATTTGGTTTTATTATTGTTGTAGAATTCTACCTCCTACATCAAAAAACATACAATTTGATCATCTTTATCAAACACCTACCAACTCACCTCATTGTTAGGTACAACTTTCCTATGTATGACCTTGATATTATCTTAACTCTAGTTACCTTTGACTCCTTATAAAATCTCATGCTGATCTCTAATGGCTACAATCCTATCTACATGTTGATTTGCCTCTCTTAGTAGGGTCCATATATTGAATACCAAGAAGTCCTCTATGATATCCCATACATGATGCTGGTAATATTTAAAATGATGGTTATTAACTAAAATGTTTCCTCTAACTTGTTGAAAAACAAGCTCACTATCACCCTTGACCTGAAAAAGTTTGACACCTCTTCTTCTTGCCTCTAACAAACCATGCAGAAGGGCTTTATATTCAATCATGTTTGAAGTGCAACTATGTTGAAATTTTGTAGCTGGATAGTACTTATGATCTAAGGGTGAAACTAAAATGACCCTAGGTCCACTACCATTCTTTGAAATTGAGGCATCAAAGAATAAAATCATAAAACATCTTCCTCTTGAGCGGTGTTAGCTAAGCAAGGTATAGTAGAACCCTCCTCATTCATACAATACATGCCTAAATCTATTTCTTTAATATTTCAATAGGGATAAAATCCATGATTTTTAGTTACCCATTCATCCAGGTAAAAGTATAAAATCCCTTCATGATGATCATAAGGCTCTTGTTCACTAAAATTTTCATCCTCTTCAAATATGGTGCAGTTGACATTTGCAAGGTTAGGCACATAGGGCTCTAGGTGGAACCTAGAGATAGGTTCTAACCTAATAATGACCCTAGTCCCATATCTGGTCCTAAAAATCATGTATAACCAGCCAGATGATAAATAACACCCTATTTTTGAAGTGAAGTCCCTAGATAGGCATAGGTAAAAATATGGGGGTAGGTTTACAACCATTACATCCTGATTTATGACATAATCTGGGTAGGCTACCAATCTGATCTTAAGATCTTTTAAGATACCTACCATTTTATTGGGGGAGCCATCCAACTGGTGAACACCATTTTCATTAGGCACATACTCAAGCTTAATTTTATTTGCTATGGCTTTAGGCATGTCTAAGGTTGAAGCACCTAAATATATCATACAATTATAAACTAAATAGTCCCCTATGATGAGTAATAAATAGAATGGAGGGGGATTGACAACCTATTTTCACCCCTTAAGGATATGTCTCATCTCTCCTCATCCATGTGGCACAATTGAAACACTTATAGGTTGTGGGTGAGCCTAAGAATGAAGTGAATCTCTAGATAGGGATAGCTCCCTTGATGTACCACTTATAGATCACTACTAAACCTAAAATTTGTGAGGGAAAAAAGAGATAAAACTAAAATCAAACTATCCTAAGGAAAGTGATATGCCAAATTAGTTGATGGCTACCAAACAGATGCATGTTAGACATGAAAACAAGGGACTAACCAAACATACACTTCTCCAATCTGCATCTTCTTACATCAATATTTCATTATGAGGTTATAGATGAATGTTTAGGCTAGGATGAATATAAAATAGGTCTATATTGACACTATTAATATGATAACTCTCTCAAACTTGACACTTCTTAGAATACTTCACATGACCTACAAGAAGAAGCTTCCTAACTGCAAATAGGTGAGAGAATGAAACAACAATGATAAGTAAACAAGTCATCACTAAGAAAAATCAATCATCTAAGTAAAACACACTATGAATAATCATGGAATAGGTAAAAATAATAATTTATTATTGATCTATGGTATGCAAATGAGAAGGGCTTCATACTCAGGTGGAGCATAATTTACGAAGGCCAAAATGACTAGTTCTTATAGAACTTGAGAGAGAGAGAGAGAGAGGAGAAGAGAGAAGTAAAAATATCACAAGGAAACTTGTAAATATAATAAAATTAGTTAATTTTTTATGATAAGGGATTTTTTAATGGACCATGCAATCTTAGAAGATACAAGTGGCTTTCCAAGGTATGAAAATATTAAAAAGTGGCATAAAATTCCTTTTACTAGTTCTAAAAATTGCCTCCATGATTTAGCCCTATTTGAACATCCCAAAAATTATTAGGGATAAGTATGATGATTGTAATGATATGTAAAGGTTTCATACATGCCTCTACATGCATTGGTTATAGTCTTGGTCATTTTTAATCTTCCCAAAATGAGCTATAACCATCTACAATCAAAATAACTCTTCTTTCATACACCCTACACACTTGGCCTCCAAAAAGGCATTAGTTTGCCATGAAAAGTATTAATATAGGGTATATGACATTTTTTAATACCATTCATGGCCTTATAGTCATCAGGCACACCTTAAAATCATATCCACTTGAATATTTCACACTTCTCACCATCTTATTCACTATGCCAATTTTGACTAGCTGAGATGAGAGCTCTTGTTGAGGCACTTAGGAGTTTTTTTGAGTCATTAAATTTCCATGTGGAGTTATCTTAAGTCCTAATATTTTATTTCATGTGATTGAAATCTCTAGAAACCTCTTAGAACCTACATAATTCATAAATTAATAAAAAAGAGCAATTTTGTACCATATTCATATAGAATCCATACAACTCATCCTGATGGTAGGGATATTGAATAAACATTCTAAAACATCCAATCCTTATTATAGACAAACTATTCCAATTTGGTAGCTTTCCATATCCATTTCATCAAATTAATCACTAACAATGGTTTAGGAGGGTTTTAAGATAATTATGCTCTTAAGCTTTGTTTATGAAGCTCTAACATTGTAACTACCAAAAAATTACACTAAATAAAATTTTAGGACCTCTATCAACCTCCCTAAACTCCTTATATCTCCATGCAAGATGCCAAGGGAGATATGAACATTCAAATTTGACCTATCAAGCTCTTTATTTTCCTCTACATAGGCCTGATGTTGCCTTTGGGCCAAAATTGGATTCCCCTAAAAATTATCTACCTTCAAAAAGATTTATCACCTCTATAATACCTTTAAAATATGTTTTAACAAGTTAAAATTCATATCTAAGGCTATAAGTGTGAATGACTCCACATTTGGACACTAGGCCTAAACCTTGGTTAACAGGTCTAAGCTACCTTAAAGCCCAAAATGACCTTTTGATTTATTTCCTTGCATAATAATAGCTTATATACCTTTTTTATACCCATATAAACATTCCAAAATGGATTAAAAATATCATATCATGCTATAACTAGAAATGAGTCTCCATTTGGCTTCTAGGCCTAAACATTGCCTATTAGGCCTGCCTGCAAGTTTGAGGGTCTAGACCATCCTTTTTGGTTCCCTAATTATATGATTGATTTTACATAATTTATTTTATGTGTTATAACTTTTTAAACTTTCCTCTAATTCTCTTTTGGCTTTTGTTTCATCCTTCTATCCTCATTTTCTAAAACTTGCAAGTTTTGACTCTAGGTAAGTACTCTCTGTCTGAGAGCAAACAAAGGGTACTTCCCCTATTCCATCAGACCAAATTAATATTTTATGGGTTTACTAAATCTATACATACCATTTCCATAAAACTTTATCCCATGGTTAGGTCATTTCTCCCTTCAAAAACTTCAAATTCCAAGATAGACTTTTTAGAGAAAGGATTGTATACATTATTTGTAGTATATGCTATGTGTTGCTTGATTAGGGGTCAATACTTATATTTTTATACAAAATTATGGTATAAAATTATGTTAAATATAATTATATAGGTTTTTAATATTCTCACAAACCATTTTTCATCCATGTTTACACTTTTAGTTGTGCTCCTACTTAAACAAGCCTGATTGAGAAGCTGACCATACTTTCTTGATAAAAGTGAGCCTATAATAGTCTTTACATACTTAAAACTTTCATATTCAAGTGTATTATCCTCCATTTAAGTTTTAAAAAACTCATTTAATTATTTAACTTGTTTAACTCATACCTTGAGTTTGGATCCTTATCAAGACTGGTCATAGGGTCCTCTTGTTGACTATGTTTTCTAGGTTTCTACTTCAATAGTAACCCTTGTAGATGTTCATGCACATTTTAGACCTAATTATAACGTTTAAATATATTAAAAATATTTTTTATGAACAAAACAATCCATATATACACCTTATCACTCATGTTCATACCTTTCAACCACCTTGATCAAGTTCACTGCCACACTCAGTCAGTTATAGGTGTATGTTACAAGGTTTAAGACACTTATATGTGATTATGAGGACAAAACATGCCTCTCAAATTTTTTTGATGAGATTTTAAGAATTATTATCTTCCCTACCTCATTAGGACCACTCGAACCTGAATTCATTCCTCATATTATCCTTTTGGGGTGTAAGATTACTTAAGGATTGAAATCCTATAGATGTTATTACCTAGAAACAATTCATAAAAATGCAATTTTGGACCATCTAACAACCATCCTCCCTTACTCATCTGTCCTATAAAATTTTCATGGATTTTATCCCATGTATGGGATAGAATAAAATCACATTAGGATACATTAAAACCATTGACAACCCTACCATATGACCCTACCAAAATGGGCTAGGTGCTCTATTTTGCACTTTTGGGGATTAGGTCCCTGAATTAGTCTTTTCACCTTTTTAAGGTTCCCTAAAGTTTGAATACCAACCTATAAATTATCATGAGTATTTTATAATACCTTAAACATGTTAAGACTTCAAGGTATGTTCAATTTCATGATTCAACCCCTCCATACAAGTACTTTCATGCTCTGCTAATGACACTTGTAAGTAGATGTTTTCATGTATAGGTAGTAAATGTATGTTTAGGTAGTGTGCATTGTCTTGACCACCCATGGAATATATATTAATCCAAATACCTCAAAATACACTCCTCACTTTTCAAATACCTTATTCAAATTAAACACTCCTTTCCAACATGACTAGTCTTCATGAGACCACCTGTAGATGCACCTTAAATGGTATGTAGGCAGTATGTGAAATGGTATGAGTAGTGGTATCATGAATTTGAACTTAGACCAAATCCATTATATTAAAAATGGATGAAAAAAAGGATGATGATTTCAAAAACTTTAGGCAAGTTTCTACACCTTGTTCCAATGTTTAAAAACCTCTGTGAGAGCACTTATAAGTGTATTTTCTTTGGTAAACTGACTGTATATGTGACTGAGTATGACTACCATAACATTTTATTCACCATTTGAAAAATCACTTCACTATTTAATTTTCTAATAGGATATACAACATATATGAAACATTCATCACACTTCTATGGATGTCCTCAGAACCTTTATAAGTCATGACTAAGAATGAGGAGGAACTAGGATTTGATTGTGTATCCATGAACTAAAAATTCATGGAATGTTGATTTTTAGGATTATTTTTAAATTTAAATGGAATAAATAACACATTTAAAACATGAAAAAGAACCTATCACAACCCTTTGAATCCATGATCAAGCATGAAGATCTTGAAAATGGTGAAAAACTCTTTTTAACACAACACAATGCATTCACTTACAACCTTGAGGTACTTGGCTCATCAAAACATTTTTAAACATGAAATAAAGCATGGGGAACATGAGGGAATATTATAATAATAATAATAATAATAATAATAATAATAATAATAATAATAATAACAATAACAATAACAATAACAATAACAATAACAATAACAATAACAATAACAATAACAATAACAATAACAATAACAATAACAATAACAATAACAATAACAATAAACCATATTATCAACTAGATTGTGTGGAAACATCAAAACAAAATCAAAACCTATAAGGTGCACAGATTGGTAAGCAAAAACATAAAGTTAGCTTATAAAGGATGGTTCATAAATCATGGTTGACCAATATTATATTTTTTAATGTAAATGCATATATATAAGTTTAATACCACCTATAAAATGTGTTTGAACTAAAACCTCTTTAACTATCTGTACCAAACACAAACCTACTGATTACTTTTGTGTGTCTAAAAAGGCAAATAAGGAGAAAAATGGTTTTATCCCAAAAATTAGACTACCAAAGAATTTAAATAATGTAAAATAAATTAAATAATATTAATATGTGTTCTATGGCATTCTCCCATGTGTCACCTTCCCTCATGGGTCGTACAAGTGCCAAACTCCCTCTTTTCAGTTAGTTTCTTGATCTTTAGTTAGATAAACTACAAGATTCAGATGTGTCTAAAATTATTGATAGTGAATATGACTTATTGTATATTTTTTATGTAAAATATGAAAATATAACACCATGAAAACCATACCACTTGCATTTATGACCCCTAAAAGCCTTTTAAATGACTCAAAATGATATATTGATTAAAAAGACTAAGACCAAGACTAATATAGTATTAAATGACATCAAAAGACCTATAATATACCCATGAAAAAATATTAGACCTATAAAACATATAAAAATTCAATTTTGAACTTATATGGGTTCCAATTTGACCTGTAAGGTCAAATTTGATCAACAAATTGGTGACTCATAGGGTTAACATGTTTGCTATGCTAACTAGATTAGTAAAATTATCAGTCCATTGGGATTAGGGAATCATCTAAAGGATATAATAAAATAGGAGGGCTTGATACTTGACAGCAATATTTAATCAAGATAAGACCAATGAATACCTCAACCACATAAAACAAAGACACACACAAAACAAAAGCAAACACACGTGCTTCATGAGAACTTATGGAACACACACACCAAAGTAAACAAACTGACTCAAATAATGACTAACATGAGATGAAAACTCCCTCCTAGATCAAAGGGGATGTTTGATACCCTTATTTCTTCATGACATGAAGGAATGAATGAGACATATAGTCCTTTGATCTTTGACATTGATGCCTCTAACTTTTTCATGATGTTTGTCAACTTCATTGGCATGTGTTCAATGAGAAAAAAGTAGTTAAAAATAGGTTTTATATGAAAATTAACTCTTATTACATCTAAATATCCTCAAATTTATCATATGGATCCTCAATTACAATCTTTGATGGTTGTTCAACAAGGCATACCTTGATTTCCATAGTGCTCTCAATAAGATTGGGTTACTTATCAGCTGCAATTTCTTATAGCTCATCAAGAAGGTTTTCATCTTCTACCCACTCTTGGAAATTATCCTCCATGGAATACTCTTTTTTCACCTTGTCATGTACTTAACCCTTAACTTGGCAAACCTCTTCAAGATCTTGAAAGAACTTCATTTGAAACTACAAATCATCTAGAACTATTACCTCTTCAATATTATATTCTTGATGTATGAACTCATCAAACTGATGTTATTCAAGCTCAAATGCATCTGAGGGTGACTCAAAATTATTCTGAGGTATTATTTCATCTTCAATAATAATAACTTCCACCTTGGTCTCAGGAGATTTTTCTAGGATTGCAACCTCTTTGGGGATGACTTGAAATTTTTATCCATCCTTAATAGCACATTCATATCCATGTTTGAGATGATTATCCACAAAATTTTGATCAAATGTAAAGTCTTATTCAATTACTTCCCTCTTCAAGTGTTTTTCACATTCCTCATCGACAACTGTAAAAGAGTCTTCATCATGTTTTTTTTCATACAAGAAGGCATACTTACACTTGTGATCACCAAAGGCAGTCCCTATAATGATTTCCTCTTATTCAAAATTTAGGACCTCTTGATGTATATCAAGTTTCATCTTATCTATCACAAACTAAATTTACTTCTCAAGGGCTACAATATCTTCCAACTCCTTCTCCTTGGTGATGCCAAGACTAGGTATCTCAAAATCATGTGACCTAGCCCAATGAGGCTGCCAATGAGCTACACTTTATTCAAGAAAGAGTTCTAAATTTTCTGAAACCAAATTATACTATTTATTTTCCCATAAAATATGTATATCAAGGCAAAGGGTGATGGGGTGAGGACAAGATAAACTAGTTGGTGGAGGTGGAACATAAAACTCAAAATCAGATTGAGAGTGAAATGTAGGGGATTATTTTGGAAGCTATTGAGGAAGAGGATGAAAACCTTGGGCTAAAATATATTGATTTTATTCATTCCATTTTAAAATCACTTCATTCACATCTGATTTATCTTGAGCACTCTCTTGAGGAAGGTTAGATGGGTAATGTTTAGGCATAGGATCTTCTTTGGGCTCTAAACCTTCCATCACACCTTAACTTAGCAATTTCATCCTTGACTCTAACTCTTCAATTTACTTGGCTAGGTTCTCTTGGAAAAGTATTTATTTAATTTCATATGAATATTCATGAGGATGAGGAGTATAATAGGGATTCCATAGAGAACAATATGTCTCTTGAGGAAGGGTGGGAGGGACTTGCATAGGATCAAAGTCTTTCTCAACCTCACACTCTTTATCCAGGCTTTTAACCTCTTTCTTTCTCCATGATTCCACCATCTTATTTCAGATTAGGATTTTAGGATTATGAGTCTCTTCTTGATGTGGTGATGCAATTTTAGGATTCAATGAAGTGTTCAAGAAACTTGGAATCTCCTTAGGCTTGGATTCCCCACCTTGTCTCCAACCTGGGATTTCATATCTAGAAGTCTTCTCTTGAGGTGAGGGTGTAATGGGAGAGAGTAATTAGTGTTTAAATTCCACTTCCTTTGATAACGAGATCAACTCATGCATTTTATTATTGGCTAAATCAATTTACCTATCAATATTTACTTAAAAAATAAGGCTTATCTTTTCAACTCTCTCTTCTAGCTAATTTAGAAAAGGATGACTTTGAAAAGCTTGATTGGGATCATAAATAGGAATCATGTAAGATTGATATCAATATTAAAGAACTGGATATGAAGGCTGATAGGTTTGGTGAAGTTTTCCCTCATGAATTCTTAGCCTATATTCCAAGGATGAAAATAGGCCACTCACATCTAACATCTTACTTGTGAGCCTTTGTCAATTGGCTCTCTCAATAGGTGCCCACTCTCTTTTAACTAGCTCTAATGCATCTCTCAACTTATGAATGAAATTAATAGGATTATCTTGCCCATGTCCTCTTAGTGTGTTAATAAATATCATGTACTTATCATATCCTAAAATATTTTGATTGAAGATGGAAATAGACTGACTTAAGAAGTGACTAAGCTAACTAGGAGGAACAAGATATTGAGAAGGCTAGTTATAAGACTGATACAACTCATGAGAAGGTTGATAAAGATCATGTTGGAGTTGATAGGGATCATAGAAAGGATGGTAATAATCACATAAAAGATGATATGGAATGCCATAAGCTTGATAAAACTTACCAACTTATGTAAAAAAATACTCAACACCAAAGTCTATCATGAAAATTCATTAGGAAGCAAGAACACGAGGAATGATTATCAACAATATTCAAAAAGAATACCTGGGTTGCTTGACCATCTGATGTAATCTTAGAGTCTCCATTTATGTTTAGATAGATACCTCTAAAGGTTGATGTGTTCAAATATAACGCCAGAAATGTTACAAATTCTTAGACTAAGAATCCCACTGGGCATGCCAAAGATTATTGTCACTTGGATTTTCACCCTTTGATGATATTTCTCATCTCTCTTCATCTAAGTGGCACAATTGAAACACCTCTAGTCTATGGGTGATCTTAAGAATGACATGAATCTCTAGATAGGGATAGCTCCCTTGATGTACCACTTGTAGATCAATACTACACCTAAACTTTATGAGGGAAAAGAGAGAGAGAAAATTGAAATAAAACTATCCTAAGGGAGGTGATTCACCAAATTATTTTATGACTACCAACTATCTACATGTTACACATGAGAACAAGGGACTAACCTAACATACACTTCTCCAATCTACATCTTCTCACATCAATATTTCATTATGAGGTTATGGATGAATGTTTAGGCTAGAAGGACTAGACAAGAGGTCTATAATGACACTATTGAATAGGCTAACTCACTCAACCTTGACACTTCCTAGAATAATTCACATGACCTATAAGAAGAAGCTTTCCAGCTACAAATATGTGAGAGAATGAAACAAGAAGGCTAAGGAAACAATAAGTCATCACTAAGAAAAATAAATAATCCAAGTAAAAAAAACTATTAATAGTCATGGAAGAGGTAAAAATTAGTAATATTTATCTATCCATGTTATTCAAATGATCAAGGCTTCACCATACTTAGGTGGAGAATAATTTACAAAGGCCAAAATGGCTAGTTCTTATAGAACTTGAGAGATAGAAGAGAAGAGATAAGTCCAAAGGTCACAAGGACACTTGTAAATTTAATAAAATGAGTTACTTATTCATGCAAAGAGAGTGTGAAGTAGACCATGCAAGGTTAGAAGATACAAGTGGTTTTCCAAGGCATAAAACTCTTGAAAAGTGGCATAAAATTCCTTTTATAGGATCAAAAAACTACCTTCATGATTTATCCTTGTTTGAACATCCCAAAACTAATTAGGGATAGTTATAATGATTTAAATGAGAGGGAATGGTTTTAGACATGCCTCTTCAAGAATTATTTGCAATCCTAGTCATCTACAATCTTCCCAAAATGAGCTATCACCATCTATAGTCAAAATAACTCTTCTTTCATACACCCTATACACTTGGCCTTCAAAAAGGAATCGTGTTTCCATGAAAATTATTATAATTTAGTGGATGAAACTTTTCAAGAACCTCCATGGCCTTAGAAGCATTATGCACACGTTAAAATCACATCCACTTGAAGCTTCCACACTTCCCACCATCTTTTTCACTATGCTAGTTTTGATTCACTGAGATGAAAGCTCTTGTTGATGAACTTAGGAGTTGTTTTGAGGCATTGAATTTACATTGGGAGTTATATTAAGTCTGAATCCTCCCTTACATGTTATTTTCATCTTTTGAAACTTCCTAGAACTTGCATAACTATAAAATAGTCAAAAAGAGCAATTTTGCACCCTATACATATAGATTCCATACAACTCATTTTAATGGTAGGGATCCTAAATGATCTTTATACAACATCCAATAATTTTTATGGAAAAAATATGCCATTTTTGTAGCTTTCCATCTCCATTTCCTCAAACTCATCACTAACAAGGGTTTATAGCCAATTTTGCTCTTAATCTTTGTTCATGAAGATTTGACATTGAAACTACCAAAAAACTAAACTAAATCAAATTTTAGGACCTCCATCAACCTCCCTAAACTCCTTATATGTCCATGAAAGTTTCCAAAGGAGATACGAGCATTCAAATTTTACCTATTGAGCTCTTTCCTTTCCTCTACACAAGCTTGATGTTGCTTTTGGGCCAAAAATGGATTCCACTATAACTTATATGCCTTCAAAAAAATTTATCACCTTTTTAATGACTTGAAAAACATGATTTAACAAGTTAAAATGCATATCTAAGGCTAGAAGTGTGAATGACACCCCATTTGGACACTAGGCCTAAACTTTACCTAATAGGCCTGAGTTATCTTAAAGCCTAGAATGACATTTTGATGGCTTTCCATACATCCCAATATCTTATATAACTCTATTGTGACTGTATAAACATGAAAAAATGGATTAGAAATCTCACCTCATTTTATAATTATAAATGACTATCCACTTGGATTTTAGGCATAAACCTTAGCTACTAGGCCTGCCTACAAGTTTGAGGGTCTAGCCCATCCTATTTTTTCCCCTCATTATGTGATTGGTTTTACATAATTTACTATATTTTTTAAAAATTTACACACTTTCCACAAAGTCACTTTTATCTTCTGGTTCATCTTTTTGTCTTCATTTTCCAAAACCTGCCAGTTTTGACTCTAGGGAAGTACCCTTTATCTGAGAGAAACTAGAAGGCACTTCCCCCATTCTATCAGACCAATTAAATTTTATGGTTGTAATCAATAAATATAGACCCTTTGAACAAAACTTTATCCACTATTTAGGTCATTTTACCCTTCAAAAACTTAAAATTCCAAGATAGACTTTTAAGAGAAAGAACTGTATACAATGTTTGTAGTATATGATGTGTGTTTCTTGATTGGGGTCCCTCCTTATCTATTTATACACCATGAGGGTATGAAATTGTATTAAATATAATTGTATAGGTTTTTAATATAATCACAAATAATTTATCATCCATGTTTACACCTTGAGTTTTGCTCCTACTTAAACAGGCTTGACTGAGAAGCTGACCATACTTTCTCAATAAAAGTGATCCTATAAGAGTCTTTACACACTTAAAATTTTTTTATTGAATTTTCATGTACTCCATTTAAGTTTTCCAAAAAAAATTTAATCATTTAAGTTTTTAAATTGATATCTTGAGTTTGGATCATTATCAATATTGGTCATAGGACTCCTCTTGTTGATTGTGTTTTCTAGGTTTCTTCTTCAATACTAAACCTTGTAGATGTTCATGCACATTTGAAACCTAGGTATAAAATTTTAAGATATTATCAATAGTTTTTATTACCACACCAATCCATATCTATACCTTATCACCCATGTTCATGCCTTTCAATCATATTGATTAAGTTCACTGCCACACTCAGTCAATTGTAGGTGTATGTTCAATGTTTAAGACACTTTTACATGCTTATGAGGACAAAAATATGCCTCTAAACTTTGTTTGCTGACATTTAATTAATTATTATCTTCCATAAATCATTAGTACCACTCCAACCTAGGTACATGCCTCATATTATCCTTTTGGGTGTAAGATTACTTAAGGATCAAAATCATGTAGATGTTATTGCATGGAAAGAGTTCATAAAAATGCAATTTTGGACCATCTAACAACCATCCTCCCTTAGTAATTTGTCCTCCAAAATTATCATGTATTTTTTCCCATGTATGGGATACAACAAAATGACATTATAATTCATAAAAACCGTTGATAACCCTACTGTAAAACCCTACCAAAATGGCCTAAGTGCTGTTTTTTGCACTTTTGGGGATTAGGTCATTGAATTAGTCATTAGTAATTTTAAAGGTTATCCATAGTTGGACTGCCAACATATCAAATCTTAAGGGTTTTTAATAATCCCTTCAACATTTTAATACTTCAATGATGGTTCAATATCATTATTCAACCCCTCCATACAAGTTCTTGCATGCTCTGATAATGATACATGTAGGTAGATGTTTCCATGTATAGGCAGTAAAGGTATGTTTAGGTAGTTTGCATTGTATTGACCACCAATGGACTCTAAATTCATAAAAATACCTCCAAATGCAATCCTAACTCTTCAAATACCTTATTCATCTCAAACGCTCCTTTCTAACATTACTGTCTTCATGAGATCACCTAAACTTGCACCTTGAATTGTATGTAGGTAAATATGTGAAATGGTATGAGCAGTGGTATCATGAATTTGAACTTAGAACAACTCCATGATCTTATAAATGGATAAAACAATGGATTATGATGTCAAAAAATTTAGGAAAGATTATACACCTCATTTAGATGTTTGAAAACCTCTATGAGAACACCTTTAGGTGTATTTTCTCTAGTAGACTAACTATATATGTGACTGAGTATGGCTGCCATATAATTTTCTTCACCATTTGAAATCTCACTTCAATATGTCATTTTATAATATGATATACCAAATATTTGAAACCTTGATCACACTTCTATGGATGTCCTCAAAACCTTTACAAGTCATGACTAAGAATGAGGAGGAACTAAGAATTGATTATGTATCCAATAAACTACAAACTCATGAAATGTTACTTTGGAGTATGAGTTTAAAATGTAAAAGGAATAAATATAACATTGAAAACATGAAAAATGATCTATCACAACCCTCTAAATCCATGATCAAGCATGAAGATCCTGAAAATGGTGAAAAACTATCTTTAATATAGCATAGTGCATTCACTTGCAACCTTGAGGTAATTGGCTCATCCAAATACTTTGAAATGTGAAAAATATCACGGGGATAATGAGGGGATATATTAAAATTCATTTTAAAACCATCTCAATAATTAAATTGTATAGAAACATCCAAACAAGATCAAAACCTATAGGGTGCATAGATTGTTAAGCAAAAAAACATAGTCAGCTTGTAAAGGATGGTTCATAAATAATGGTTGATCAATATTTGAAATATTTTTATTTAAATGTGTGTGTGTGTGTGTGTGTGTGTGTGTGTGTGTGTGTGTGTGTGTGTGTGTGTGTGTGTGTGTGTGTGTGTGTGTGTGTGTGTGTGTGTGTGTGTGTGTGTGTGACACCACCTATCGAAGGAATTTGACTTTAAACCTCTTCAATTGTCTATACCAAACATAAACATGTTGATAAATTTTGTGTGTCTAAAAAGGCAAAGAAATATCAAAATGGTTTTAGCTCAAAAATGGCACTTCAAATGCATGTAAATAATTTAAATTAACCTAAGGAATATGAATATACATTCCATAGTCTTCTCCCATCTATTACCTTCCCTCCTGGGTCATACAAGTGCCGAACTCCCTCTATTTAGTTGGTTTCTTGTTCTACAGTTAGATAACCTATAATATTTAGATTTGTATGAAATTATTGATAGGTAATTTAAATTTTTGGATATTTTAAAGGAAACTATGACACTTGGACACCTTTAAAACCATTCCACTTGCATTTATGACCCTTAAAAAAATTTGGTCAATAAATTAGTGATTCATAGGGGTAGTATGCATGTTATATTAAAGATCAGTAGCCTTATCCTATCCATGGGATAGGGAGTCATATAAAGTATAAGATAAACAAGAATACCTAACACTTGACAATAAGCTTTCATCAATACAATACTAATGACTACCTCAACCACACAAAATAAAAGATACACACAAAGAAAAAAGAAACACACATGTGCTTCATGAGCACTTATGGAACACACACACAAAAATAAACAAACTAAATCAAACACTAAATAACCTAAGATGAAAAATATCTCCTATATCAAATGATAAGTTTTAAACCCTTCTTGCTTCATGACATGAAGGAATGAATGATACATATAGTCTATTGATTCTTGACATTGTTGCCTCCAAATTTTTCATGATGTTTGCCAACTTCATTGGAATGATGTTCAATGAGAACCAAGAAATTCCAAATAATTTGGATATGGAAATGAAATATTATATCATCAAAATATCCTCAAATTTCTCATATGGATCCTCAATTACAACCTCTGATGGTGGTTCAACAAGGCATACCTTCTTTATTGCCATATTCACCTCAATAAGATTGGGTTTCTTCTTAGCTACAATTTCTTCTAGCTCATCAAGGAGATTTGAATATTATACACAATCTTGGTTATTATCCTCAATGGAAGACTCTTTATTCACCTTTTCATGTACTTGACCCTCAACTTGGCAAAGCTCTTCAATCTCTTAAAAGAACTTTGTTTGTAGTTATCAATCATCTTTGTCCTCTTTATCATCTAGAACCACTACCTCTTCAATATCCTCTTCTTGATGTATGAAGTCATCAACCTGATATTCTTCAATCTCTAATGCATCTGAGGGTGATTTAAAATTAGGTTGAGTTATTGGGTTATCTTCAATAACAACTTCCACCTTGGTCTCATGAGATTTTTTTAGGACTATAACCTCTTTGGGGATGACTTGAAATTGTTCTCCATCCTTAATAACACATTAATTTTCATGCTTTATATGATTATATAAAACTTTTTGATCAAATGTAGAGTCTTATTCTTCAATTACTTCCCTCTTCAAGTTTTTCTCACATTCCTCATAGATAACTATAAAAAAGTCTTCAACATGTTTCTTTTCATACAAAAAGGTAGAATTACACTTATGATCACCAAAGGGATTCCCTATAATGATTTCCTCTTATTCAAAATTTATAACCTCTTGAGTGATCTCAAGTTTTAGTTCAACCATTGTAACCCAACTTTGCTTCTTAAGGACTACAATATCCACAATTACTTTCTCCTTCTTGGTGATGCCACGACTAGGCATCTTGTAATTAGATGACTTAGCCCAATGAAACTACCAAGGAGGTATGTTTTATTCAATCAAGAGTTATAAATTCTTATCAACCAAGTTCTCTCCTTTATGTTCACACACCACAGGTCCATCAAGTCAAAGAGTGATAGGTTGAGAACAAGATGAACTAGTTTATGGAGATGGAACATAGAACTCAAAATCAGGTTGAGAGTGAAATGTAGGGGATTCTTTTGGAAGCTCTTGAGGAAGAGAAGGAAAACCTTGGGATAAAATAGCTCGATTTTATTCCTTACATTTGATAATCACTTCATTGACATATAATTTATATTGATAACTCTCTTTTTGAAGGTTATATGGGGTGTTTTTAGGCATAAGATCTTCTTTGGGATCTAAACCTTCCATCACACCTTGACTTAGAAATTTCATCCTTAACTCTAACTCTTCAATTTGCTTGGATAGCTTCTCTTGGAAAAGTCTTTCTTTAATTTTATATGAATATTCATGATGATTAGGAGTAAAATAGGGATGACATAGATAATAATAGGTCACTTAAGGAAGGGTGGGAGGGACTTACATATGATCAAACTCTTTCTCAACCTCATACTCTTTATCTAGGATTTTATCCTCTTTCTTTCCCCATGATTCCACTATCTTATTCTAACTTATTATGTTAAGAGAAAGATTATCTTCTTGATTTGATGAATAAATTTTAGGAGTGGATGAAGTGTTCAAGAAATTTTAAATCTCCTTAGGATTGGATTCTCCACTTTGTCTCCAACTTGAGATTTCATATCTATAGGTCACTTATTGAGGTGGGGATGAAATTAGAGAGGGAAATGAGGGCTTAAATTCCACTTATTTTACTAATGATATGAACTGATACATATAATTATTAGTTAACTCAATCTTCCTATCAATATTTTCTTTAAAAACCATGTTTGTCTCTCTAACTCCTTCTTCTAGCTAATTGGGAAAAGGATGACTTTGATAAGCTTGATTGGGCTCATGAGTCAGAGTCATGTAAGACTAATAGAAATATTGGTGAAGTGGATATGAATTTGGATAGGTTTGATGAGGCTAATTTTCATGAATTATTATCCTATAATTATTAAACAAGGCCACTCACATATGCATCTCACTTATGAGCCTTTGCCAATTAGATCTCTCAATAGATTCCTACTCTCTTTTAACTAGCTCTAAATCATTTCTCACCTTATGGAAGAAATTATTAGGAATATATTTACCATGTCCCATTTGTGTGTCAATATCCAACATGTACTTCTCATATCCCAAGAATGTTTTCTTGAAAGTTACAATGGACTAACTAGAGGAGTGATTAGGTTGAATAGGAAAAGCAAGATATTAAGGAGGCTGGTTACAAGAATGATAAAACTCATGACAAGGTTGAAAATGGTCATATTTTAGTTGGTAAGAATCATATTGGAACTATTAAGGATCATGAAAAGCTAATAGGGAATGCCATAATTTTGATAAACCTCACCAACTTGTGTAAAATAATACTCAACACCAAAGTTAGCCATGGAATTTTATTAAGAAGCAAGAACATAAGGAATGATTATCAATAATATTAAAAAGGAATGCTTGAATTTTTTGACCATTTGATGTAATCTCAAAGTCACCATTGATGTTTAGATAGATGCCTCTAAAGGCTGATGTGTTGAAAGACAACACCAAAAATCCTTTAACTTCTTGGACAATAAGTCCCACTGAGCATGCCAAAAACTATTGTCACTTGAATTTTAACCCTTTGAGGAGATGTCTTAGCTCTCCTCATCCAAGTGTCACAATTGAAACACCTCTAGTCTATGTAAGAGCTTAATAATGAGGTGAATCTCTAGATAGGGATAAGTCCCTTGATATACTACTTGTAGATAACTACTATACCTAAAATTTTCAAGGGAAAAGGGAGAGAAAATTGAAAGTAAAATATCATAAAGGAGGTTATACATAAAATTAAGGGAGATGATATACCAAATGTTTATGAATACCAACCGGTTGCATGTTACACATGATAATAAGGGACTAATCAAACATACACTTCTCCCATCTACATCTTCTCAAATCAATGTTTTATTATGAGGTTATAGTGAATGCTTATGCTAAGAGGACTAGACAAGAGATATCTAATGAGATTATTGAATATGATAACTCACTCAACCTTGACACTTCTTAGAATACTTCACATGACCTGCAAGAAGAAGCTTTCCAACTACAAATAGGTGAGAGAATGAGACAACATGCTAAGGAAACAAGAGTCATCACTAAGCAAAATCAATCATCCAAGTAAAAACAACTATTAAAAATAATGAAATAGGTAAAAATAAATATTATTTATTGATATATGGTATGCAAATGAGTAGGGATTTTCCATACTCAAGTGGAGCATAATTTATAATGGCCAAAATGGCTAGCTCTTATAGAACTTAAGAGAGAGAGAGAGAGGAGAAGAAAGAAGTCCAAAGGTCACAAGGAAACTTATCAATGCTAAGAGAATGAGTTAATTTTATATGATAATAGGGTGTGAAATAGACCATGCAAGGTTAGAAGAGACAATTGGCTTTCCAAGTCATGAAACTCATGAAAAGTGGCATAAAATTCCCTTTGCTAGCTCACAAAACTACCTTCATGATTTAGCCCTATTTGAACATCAAAAAACTAAATAAGGATAGGTATGATGATTGGAATTAGGTGAAAGGATTTTATACCATGCTTATCCATGCATTGGTTACATTATTGGTCATTTAGAATCTTTCTAAAATGAGCTATCACCATTTGTAGTCAAAATAATTCTTCTTTCATACACCTTGCACACTTGGTCCCCCAAAAAACATTAATTTTACATTAAAATTCATACACGTGAGTGGATTTCATTTTTAAAGACCCTCCATATCCTTATAATAATTAGGTACACCTTAAAAATACATCCATTTGAAGCTTTCACACTTCTCACCATCTTGTTCACTATGCTAGTTTTGACTAGTTGAGATGAGAGCTCTTATTGAGGAACTTAGGAGTTATTATGAGGAATTAAATTTACATTGTTATTTATTTTAAGTCATAATCTTCCATTCCAAATTATCGACATCTCTTGAAACCTCTTAGAACCTGCATAATGCATAAAATAGTTAAAAATATATATTTTGTACCCTTTCCATACAGATTCCATATAACTCATCCTAATGGTAGGGAGCCTAACTAAGAATTAAACAACATACAATCCTTTTTTTGGAAAAACTATGCCCTTTTGGTAGCTCTCCATCTCTAATTCCTCAAACTCATCACTAGCATTGGTTAAGGAGGGTTTTAAGCTAGTTATACTCTTAAACTTTGTTCATGAAGGTCTTACATTGGAAATACCAAAAAATTCAACTGAATAAAATTTTAGGACCTCCATAAACCTCACTAAACTCCTTATATATCCATGCAAGGTGCCAAGGGAGATATGAGCATTCAAATTTGACCTATGAAGCTCTTTCCTTTCCTCTACATAGGCCTAAAGTTACCTTTGGGATAAGATGGATTCCCCTACAACTTCTATGCCATCCAAAAGGTTTATCACCTCTATAATGACCCAAAAAATATTATTTAACAATTTAAAATTCATATCTAAGGTTAGAAGTGTGAATGACTCCCCATTTGGACACTAGTCCTAAACCTTACCTAACAGGCCTGAGCTATCTTAAAGTCCAAAATGACCTTTTGATGGATTTAATTACATACCAATAGTTTATATACCTATTTTTTTATGTTATAAAAATTCCCAAATGTATTATAAATCTCATCTCATGCTATAATTATAAATGACTCTCCATTTGTCTTCTAGGCCTAAACCTTGCCTACTAGGCCTATCTACAAGTTTGAGGGTCTAGGCCATCATGTTTGGTTCCATAATTATATGATTTATTTTCTATGATGTCCTAGATGTGTTTCAAAATTCCACACTTTTCTCCAAGGGTATTTTAGCTTCTGGTTCATCCTTATATCCTCTTTTTCCAAAACCTTCCAGTTTTGACACTAGGGAAGTACCCTCTATCTGAGACAAAACAGAGGATACTTTCCCTATTCCTTTGGATAAAGTGAAGATTGGATGGGATTACTCAATCCATAGAGACAATATTCAAAAAAATGTATCCCATTTTTAGGTCATTTAACCTTTAAAATATTCATATTCTGAGGTAGACTTTTTAGAGAAAGGACTGTATACGATGTTTGTAGTATAGGCTTTGTGTTGATTGATTGGGGGTCCCTCCTTATATGTTTATATTCCATGAGAGTATTAAATTATATTAATTATAATTATCTATGTTTTTTATATGCTCACAAACCATTTATCATACATGTTTACACCTTGAGCTGTGCTCCTACTCAAATAGGGTTGATTGAGAAGTTGACAATACTTTCTCGATAAAAGTGAGCCTATAAGAGTCTTTACATACTTAAAAATTTGGTATTAAAGTTTACTAGCCTCCATTAAAGTTTTATAAAAATTATTTCATAATTTAACTTATGCAACTCATACCTTGAGGTTGGATCTTTATCAAGACTGGGCATATGACTCCTCTTGCTGACTGTGTTTTCTAGGTTTCTACTTCAACAATAACCCTTGTAGATGTTCATGCACATTTGAAACCTAGGTATAACATTTTAATATTTTATCAATAGTGTTTATGACTACACCAATCCATATCTATACCTTATAACTCATGTTCATACCTTTTAACCACCTTGATTAGGTTCATTGCCACACTCAGTCAGTTGTAGGTGTATAATTCAAGGTTTAAGACACTTGTAGGTGTTTATGATGACAAAAACATGCCTCTCGAATTTGATGGATGATGTTTTAAGAATAATTATCTTCCCAACCTCATTAGGACCATTCTAAGCTGGATACATGCCTCATATTTCCTTTTTGGGTGTAATATTACTTAATGATTGAAATCTTGTAGATGTTACTACCTAGAAATAGTTCATAAAAATGCAATTTTGGACCATCTAACAACCATCCTCCCTTATTCATTTGTCCTCCAAAATTTTCATGGATTTTTTTACCATGTATGACCTATAATAAAATATTATTATGATGTATAAAAACCATTAATGACCCTACCATATGACCCTACCAAAATGGCCTAGGAGCTCTATTTTACACTTTTGGGGATTAGGTCCCTAAATTAGTCATTTGACTTTTTGAAGGTTACCCATATTTGGAATTACAACAAATAAAATATCATGCATTTTTTATAATCCCTTAAACATGTTAAGACTTCAATGATGGCTCAATATCATGATTCATCCCCTCCATACAAGTATTCTCATGCTTTGCTAATGACACATCTAGGTAGATGCTTCCATGTACAAGAAGTAAAGGTATGTTTAGTCAATGTGCATTATATTGATGAAAAATGGACTATATATTCATCCAAATAACTCTAAATTGATTTCTCACTCTTAAAATACCTTAATCGGCTCAAGCACTCCTTTGCAATGTGACTAGTCTTCATGAGAGCACCTGTACCTGCAACTTGAATGGTATGTAGGTAGTATGTGAAATTGTATGAGTAGTGGTATCATGAATTTGACATTATACCAATTCCATGATCTTCCAAACGGATCAAACAATTTATTATTATTTCAAAAACTTGAGGCAAGATTCTACACCTCATTTCAATGTTTAAAAACCTCTGTGAGAGCACATGTAGGTGTATTTTCTCTGGTAGACTAACTATATATGTGACTGAGTATGACTACCATAGAATTTTATTCAAAATTTGAAATATAAATTCAATATTTAATGTTATAATATGATATACCACATCTTTTCAACCTTCATCACACTTCTATTGACGTCCTCAAAACCTTTACAAGTCATGACTGAGAATGAGGAGGAACTAGGAGTTGATTGTGTATCTAATAAAATTTAATCTCATGAAATGTTGATTTTAGGATGAGTTTTAAATTTAAATGGAATATGTATCAAATTTAAAACATTAAAAGTGACCTATCACAACCTTATTAATCCATTATCAAGTATGAAGATCTTGAAAATGGTGAAAAACTGTTTGTAACACAACATAGTCTATTCACTTTCAACCTTGAGGCACTTATCTCATACAAACACTTTTAAACGTGAAAAAAATAATTAAAAAAATGAGGATATATATTTAAAATTATCTAAAATCCATCTTAACAATTGGATTGTATGGAAACATCCAAATAAGATCAAAACCTATAGGATGCACAAATTGGCAAGCAAAAAAACATAGTCAGCTTGTAAAGGATAGTTCATAAATAATGGCTGAAAAACATTAGAAATATTGTTATTGAAATGGATATCTCTGATTTTAATACCACCTCCCAAAGGATTTTGACCTGAAATCTCTTCAACTGTCCATACCAAGTATAAACCTGTTAATCACTTCTATATGTCTGGAAAGGCAAAGAAGGAGTAGAACAGTTTTAGCTCAAAAATGAAACTTAAAAATCATTTAAATAATTTAAATCAACTTGAGGAAGATTAATATATGTTCCATGGCCTTCTCCCATGTGTCACCTTCCCTCATGAGTTGTACAAGTGCCAAACTCCCTCTTTTCTTTTGGTTTCTTGATATTCAATTAAATAACCTAAAAGATTTAGATGTGTCTAAAATTACTGGTAGGTAATCTAAATTATTGGATGTTTGGAAGGAAGATATGACACTTAGACACCTTAAAAACCATGTCACTTGCATTTATGACTCCTAAAAGACTTCTAAATGACTCAAAATGACATATTGATTAAAAAGACTAAGACCAAGGTTAATATAGAATTAAATGACATAAAAGACATAATATACCCCATGAAAAAATATTGTACCTATAAAACATATAAAAATTCATGTTTTTACCTATATGAGTCATAATTTGACCTGTAGGGTCAAATTTAGTCAACACAACCTTTGGGGGATGAACAAAATTATGAACTTGACCTTGACTATGAGTTTGAATTTCACTAGGCTAACAACTATTGATAGAAATAGTGTTCACCTTATTATTTGTCTTGTTCAGATGAGAAATTTTGGAGAGCTCTTACTTAATGATCTCTTTCTATCCCATGATAGATAAAGCATCATATATACACATAGTGACATTAGGCTTTTTCATGTGATCCATAATATTGAAAGGAAGACTAGTACCTTTGAGCTGCACCTTAGAAGTATAAGTATCACTTGGAACTTGAGTGACATGAGGAACAAAAGGATACTTCTACTACTACACATGATGTTGAGGTATTTATTGAGTTGTAAGAGCTTTAGCAGTTATATCTAAATTGGTAAGCTACTGAGTGACTTGTGGAGATGTTGAAAAAGCCTTAAGCCACCCCAAATTATCATCCAACATCCTCTTTAGCCCTTGTTTGGGTTGTAACTGATTCATCTAACCTTTTTTTAGTCTTCCCCATGTTTAATTCCACATGCTCAAACATGTGCTCCCCTTCTTGAAATTTTATGCACATGGTGTTAGTTGGTGCCTTACCCATGTTCCCTTGTTGTTGAATTTGAGCTTCATATGATGTTATGGTAGACATGTTATCCTAATTCATTGGGGGCCCTTATGGTGGAGGAGGAATTGTGTCATGGCCTTGGAATGAAGGAACATGCTACCAACTAGGATCCTATTACTTTTATCCAATTGTAGCCATTACCATCTCATTGAATTTACCCCCTAATTACCATTGACCCTCTTGAGGAAGGTTGTTTTGTGTGGGGACCAAGGCTCTTGACCTACTTGAAACTATGGGACTGTATAAATTATGATATCTGCATTGAGTAATTTGGCCTTGTGTTTGTTTATTTGATGGATAAAGGGGTCTACTATAGGATTGAGCAGGGTATTAGGCTTGGAAAAGACCTTGGTATGGTATATATATATATATATATATATATATATATATATATATATATATATATATATATATATATATATATATATATATATATATATATATATATATATATATATATATATATATATATATATATATATATAGTTTGTTGTTGTCTCTCTATAGTTATTCACTTTTTTTTGTGCTTTCAATAAGCTTTTAATCATTAAAAATTTGACCACTTGACTATCATAAGGTTGAGCTTGATTTTTTGGAGTGGGAAATGGAGCAATGTAGGTGGGGTTGGCTGAAGCTCAAGAAAAAATGGCATGAGATGTCTTGACATGAGTTTCCCTACTTGTATCAAATAGTTGTTTGCCCTGATAGATATCTCATAAGCCTCAAGCAAACTTGTCCCACCCATATATTGGATCATGACTTCAATGTCTAAATTTAATGTTCTAAAATAGTAAAGAAAAGCATAATTGGGTGTGGTCTTAAGGATGACAAGGATCCTATCCCAATTTTTTTGGAATCTATCATTGAAATCAACCATAGATTTTTGGGATGCCCTTCTAATTGAGGTGAGTTATTCAACAAGTGACACATGGTCATTTTTATCATCAAAATACTTACATAGGCAATCACCAAACTCATCCTAGGTATTGATTGAGGTAGGACCTAGACCCCTATACCATTGTAGGTATTTTCCTTTCAAATATGTGGCTAGTAGTCTCATGGCTATATTATTTTGTGTAATGTTATGCATTGAGCAAATGTTTTCAATGTCATCTATGTGCTCTACATGAGTGGTAGATTTTTCTCCTATAAATTATGGTAGACTCTTCAAAGAGGTAGTAGGGATATCATCATGTTGTTAAAGGTTAAGAGGGTTGCCACCATTGAAGGGTAAAAAATCTATCAACCTAGGCCTTGCCATCTACATTTGCTTTGGTGTACTTTTAGTGGATTGAGTATGAGTAGAATTTATAGATTTTAGAGATGTGAGAGAATTATGGGGTGTTAGGTTGGGGTTTGAAATAGGTACCCTCTTCCTCCTTAAAATATCTAAAGGCAATACAATGAATTAAACTTGTTTAACTTTTGAAGTAGACCTGGTGGAGATTTGATGCATGAATTTGTCCTCCAATTTAATGATGACTACTTTAAGAATTTCAAATATCCTTCCATGCTATCAATCTGTCCCAAGCTGATATCTAGATGTCTTGATTGAGGTCCCACCAAGTGTGCCATAACTATTAGAGACTTAGGCTACACCTTAGCAGAAATTAGAAGTGTTCAAGTCCTACTCTCAAACCTAGTCCAACATGGGAATCACCCTAGGCTATGTGTTACCTAATTTTGGGTCAAACTTCTAAGGTTTTTAATGAGGCTAGATCCTCAAATATGACAATTTGAATATATCTTCTTAAAACTTAAACTATTGGGATGAAAAAGAGAGAAAATACATGAATGAAACCCTACTTTCAGTGTGGTGATGCACCAAATGTTCAATGATCCACTCTCAAATTAGATACTTTCATGACTACTAATGAATCCAATGGGGACAAGGATTGATAAAATTCTATGACAAGGTTCCAAACATGATAATTTTATATGAATGTTGAAAATGGAATTGCAAGTTGAATGATAGAAAGAGATAGGTCTATGTAAGACACTATGGACTTATGACACTTCAAGAGGAACCTCACTAGCTAACATTCACATAACCTACAAGAAACTTACAGTCTTAAAGCAAGGTACATGAAGGACCTATATATTATGAATATAGAACATACATTCTGTAAATCAAACTTTAATAAGTACAATTTACATTAAACTAAAATATGCAATTATCTTATATTGTTTCAAAGAGTTTACAAAGTGATTTTAGATGAGGTTTGTTATACCCAGTCGAGGGATGATAGTCAAGAGCTCAGTGCCTACATTTATAGGAGGAAAGAAAAGATAGAAATGGAAATTTTTGGTCCTAAAAGGGTCATTAATGAGCTCAAATCCACTTGGAATAATAATTACAACTTCCCTACATTTATGCTTCTTAAAAACTCTTAATTGATCAGGGCCACCTAAAAAATAGCTACAATAATCACACCATTCCTTTTCCCACTTCTCCCTGCATTAATTCTCTTTTAATAGATCTTAACTGATCAAGATCATTCACAAAATATACTCTTTACCCAAATCTTGATCACATTATATATCTCATTTAATCTCAAAAGTTTGCTTTTAATGTCAACCATTGATCCCTGACCTGGGCTTCACAGATTGAGACATTTGTCACCACCGTGTGCTTTTTGTAAATTCATTGTCATCTTTATTTTCTCATGTGCTTGTGCCCTATGCAGACCTCATGTTTACTTTGAGCTCATTGACCTTTTGACCTTACGTTCATCATAGATCTCCTTAGAGTGATTAAATGCATGACATTGATCTCCTTTTAATTGATTGAATATGCACCATTGATCTGTTTATTTGCCATGATCATGCCACTTATCATTGATGTGTTTAATCCTAAGATCCTCTAACTTTTTGACTATGATCTTGTCATTGATATTTAAGTGCATGATTAAACACACTCTATTGGATCTTTGGGACCCACTAACGTCATCAGGTTGTCACTCATTATTGGATCTTTGTTTTAATCAAACACCAACCATTGATCTTTGAGTGTATGATTAAACACTCTCCATCAGATACTATCTATATGGTTCAATGTGTGATGTTGTTCCTGGATCATAGTATTTAAACATGGATCATTGATCTTGATTTGTACACAAGAACATGCATCATCAATCTTGATGTGGGAAATTTTTAACTTTCACTCACATCATTAGATCTTCATAACATGATTGAACATATTTAATTAGATCTGTGTTCAACCTTCGAATCATTTCAACTCAAATGGTTATTTACCATATATTAATTTTGATGCCCCAGGCACGTCCTGTATTGCAAAATAATTTTTCAAAGCTTGTATCTAAAAGCATAAAATGCACCAAGGAACCAAATTTGTAGAGTAAAGACATAGCATGAAAAACATTCTTTTCATGTAATACTTCACTCAAGGGTTGCTAAGACAAGATTCAAATATAATCATATAAGGAACTGACTATACATGCTTTGAGTGCCTTCAACATGACTAACAAACAAATAAAAAAATAGTTTATGATCCCTTTAAGCTATAGGGTTAGGTAATTTCTAATCCTATAAATTTACCAACAAAACTTTTGGCTAAAAAATGGCTTGGATTCCCAAGCTAAAGGCTTGGACTTATCAATTTACAGTCAAGTCTGAGGGTTTTTATAGAAAACAATAAATTTTAAATTCCATCACCAGATACACTATGAATTTCAACAATAAAATTCAAAAAATTATTGACGTGACAATGATCACACTCTCCTTTTTCTAAATATATGATTTTTATAATTTTTTGACTATTTTAAGGGTTCAAATTATGTTGATTTATAACTATACCTTGTTTAAGACTCTACATGCCATAAATAAACATGTCTATTCATGTTTATGTAATTTATTTTTCATTGATCAAAGTGTAAAATAAATTATATGGTCACAAACTAGGCGTAATTCTATGCACATTAAAACAAATATATGTTTTTAAGGTAGTTAAGGGGCACACTAAAGGCTATCCATTTTTTGTCATTTTTTAGGATCTATTTACTTGAAACATTAATAAAAAAATAGATTGAAAAAATATAAAAATATATAGGTCACAAACTAGAAGATCTTATCTAATTATTCACCAAATGGTTTCAAATAATATTAAATGATGCTTAAAAATGGTGGGCCACATAGATGTCTATCTACTCTATTTTATTAAAAAATAGGAGGTCCTCTTTAAATTTTAGATTTGACCTAGCTATACTTAACCACTATTCAAAATTTTTAGTGCTTTGGATATTAGATTGAAAATAATACAATTCATATTCTTATATCATCTTTAAATTTTGAGTGTAGCCATCTCAAATTATCTACAAAAGTTTAGATTTTTGAAATATCAAGAAAATCATGTCTACAGTATACCCTTTTTTATTTTCAAACTTTGTGCATTTACCCTATTAATTATGATAAATGCAAAAAAGACTAACATTATGCTTTTGGATGTGTGTAGCAAAGATGACCAATATTCACTATGCAATAGAGACAATCATGGGTATTACAATTGATGTATAATTCATGGACTATGAGGTAGATGCCTTAGAGGTAGTGGGATTGACATTTGTTATAGATATTTTTGAGATCCATGTAAAAATGGAACTACTTATAACTTTGGCAAAACACTAGCATTTAGAGAGTAATATATCCTAGCTATTAACAGGGGAGATGACGATGACCTTGGAGGATGTATAGAAGATACTTCATATCCCTATACGAGGTGTGAGGACAAATAGTAGACATGCAAAGTGGGTGTCTTTCTTAAACAGATATACTTTTATTTTGAAACATAAATCAATAAAGTATAATTAGTTAGTTGATACATTAAGTAGGCAAGTGGGATTCATGATGACTATGGTGATGAAGTAATTGGATTTGAAGCTATTAAGGAAGTATATCATATTGATCCATATTTTTGAAATATAATTGAGTAATGCATGAATCCATTAATATGTGACACATGCAATATTTATGATGAGTACCTTACATAGGATGGTTATTTGTTTAAGGAAAAATAATTATGTATTCTGGTTGGGTGTCTAAGAGACAATATTATAAGAGAGTTGCATAGTTATGATTTGTCTAGATATTTTAGTAAGACAAAGACAATAAATTTGGTGCAAGAGTAATATTTTTTGTCCAAGATGAAGAGAGATATGACTAGATATATTTCAATGTGTAGGTTATGTCAGGTAGCTAAAGGACATGCAAAAAATATAGGGTTATACATGCTATTATTGGTTCCAAGAGGACCATAGATAGATTTGAGTATGGATTTTGTGTTGGGGTTATCAAACACACAAAGAGGTAATGATTCAATTTTTATTGTTGTGGACATGTTTTCTAAGATGGTTCATTTTATTGCATGTTAAAAAACCAATGATGCCACTTGAGTTGTAAAACTATTTTTAAGGATGTTGTGAGATTACATGGTATTCCAAGAACCAATACATTAGGTAGGGACACAAAAAATTTAACTCAATTTTGGAAGACTTTATGGTAGAACATGAAAAATAAGTTACAATTCAGTAATTTACACCACCCACAAGCAGATGGATAGACATAAGTCGTAATTTAAAAAAAAAACTCAAATATTATCAAGGCCAAAAAATCTAAAAGACACTACACATA
Source organism: Torreya grandis (assembly GCA_037957365.1). NCBI lineage: Eukaryota > Viridiplantae > Streptophyta > Pinopsida > Cupressales > Taxaceae > Torreya > Torreya grandis. Next base: position 4,797 of record JARHVA010005985.1, on the reverse strand, counting down.
AATTTTGAAATAATAATATGTATTAATTCGTATTGAATGAATAAAACATTTTTTTAAGATAACACATATGTATTAAATTTATATTATGATAGACTTCAAAGAATAATCATTTGATTATGAAAAAATTTCATCAATAAAATAAAAGAAATCATTTACCACACAAACATCTTAAATAATTATCTACTAAGTCTCCTCAATTTATAAATATTTTATATTATTAAAGGAATGATTACTCATGAAATTTATCTTGAGATAAAGTTAACATAAAAATAAAAACCATATAAAATAATAATAATACAATAATTAATAATTATGAATTGAATAAGTTAAAAATAAAAATATCAATACATATTAAAAACCATCATAAAATCTTTAACTACATGCATAATTGACATTAAAATAAACACAGATATATATTTTTAATTAATCCCCTTTTATAAAATAAGTATTAAAGTATTCAAGGGATTGGTGTATTGGTGAGGTACATGTAGTTTGTACTCATCAACCCAAGTTCCATTCCCATTGAATACATGAAGACTCTTTCAAAAAGTGGTCATGTGGACACCTTGAGGTAGGGGTCACACTTCTCGTTGTGGACCATGTGGAATACAACAGGGCATTTCAGATGTGTAAAAATTTGGCAGACATTACAGACCCAAGCCCACCCACATGTTCCACTTCAAGAAGGTGCTCCCCCATTACTCCGGTTCATAGCTCCTGTATATCAAAAAGCACTTATCCCAACATTTTTTGAATCTTCAAGTGGCATTGCTTCCCACGGGTCTTCAAAGGTTCCCCCTATAAAAAAATAGTCAAAAAAGAACTGCTTACCAATATCAAGACAATTTGAAAAAACAATATATAATTAAAAATTAAAAAAGGAAAAAGAAAATAAAAATGAGACATAAAAGAGAAGTAGCAATAGATGGAATGTATGAAGAGTAAGGCATAATTGGTTTGAAATCGAAGAACACTTTCCAAAGATATTTTGAAAAAAAATAGCAAGGAATTTGATCTTTCAATAAGTCTGTCTTGAATAGATTGCACATAACTGCACCTCAACCCAACAAACCAAAATCCCCTTGTTGCACTTCTAGTCTGTCCTTTCCAATATACATTTTTGTGTTATTTAGCATCCTATATTTCATTCTTTTTTTGTTATGGGAATATATATAAATAAATTATAAATGATTTTGAAATTTCAATCTTTAAAACTTATTTTCTTGTATATGTTCCACCATCCAATTATATTTTTATGAAGCATGCCAAACTTTGGTATGGAGTCTTCACCATATCCATCTTATTATTAAGAATATTTAAAAAATTATTAAAATTTTTAATCATTCAATTTTATTTTTATAATAATTTATAATTAGTAATATATTAATTATATAATCTCTAATATTCTTTCAACTTTATTTTTACTTCTTCATAAATGGTAGCTATATGTTTGTTGTCAAGTTTCAAACATTCTTTACATTTTGAAAAAAAACATATTTGAAATCTTAAAATTTTAGAAATAATTTTTTTATATTATTCTAATTTTTCATTTTAAAATAAGGAGATTCAAGAATTTAAAATTTTCATTATATGTACAATAAATTAGTTTTCAGGGAGGAATTTAATAAGTACTCTTAATCCACCTTAAATTATAAAATGAGTTACATGCGAAAATATATATTTGAGTTTTTATTCCAAAAATAACAAACAAAAAAAATCTAACAATTATTATCATAGTATTTATGTACTAGTACTCTTGATCCAATTTGAATTATAAAATTAGTTACATATGGAGATGTATTTAAAATTTTATTTAATTTTTTTTAATTCTAGCAATTATTATCATTGTATTTGTATTCGTGTGCGCACACACACATACACAAACATATATACACACTTTAATGTTTCCTTCGTCTATTACAAATTATATTAACTTTTGGAAGAAAATGGTAAATAAATAACTCTCATCAAAAAAATATCATAACAAATAAAATCAACCATCAAATTAATTAGATCATTATCTTAATATTAATCTATTTCACCCAATAAATAAATAAATAAATAAATAGATAAATAACCTATCATATTTTTGTTGGAACCACCTTCGTAATATTATCCTTGATTGGATGATTAGAAACCGACAGGTAATCTCTTACTCGAATCTGCCTTGTTTCTGGAGAGAGATATACTTTCGTAATTGAATTCTTATTCAAGGACTTGCCAACATATTTGGGTAATATTGTATTATGACAAAGGGCCATGATAGTTTTTCTGATTGACTCGTTTTCTGAGTAGGATGTTGAGGAAGACGTGCATAGGCTTGAGTCTCCCAGTGTGGCCCCAATGTTTGCTTCTGGCAATAGGGGTCTGGATGGCTTGCAGTTCGGCTTACTTAGCCCTCCCTTGTCCATCTTGTCTTTCCCTGCCTGTGATTAGGACTCCCTCGACTCCTTCCGTGGATACCCTTTCTGACCGTGGTCCTCGTAGCAGCATCTCTGGTCTTGTTTCCCCTTCTTGACAGCTACGCTAGAACCTCCTACTGTCGCCCAGTCTGTCGCTCACCTTAGATGTTCCCACGGTGTCTCGAGCTCTCCCTCTCCTCGGTCTTAGGTGCCTGTACTTGGTCAGGCAGTTGACCTGACCTGTCTCCTTCCCTTGCTGTTGCAAATGCCTTTTTGGACGCTACACCTGCACAGTACTCTTGGGCTCAACACCTTTTTCTGGGCTCTCAAACTACTGCCTCAGCTCAGCCTCCTCATTCTGATGTCGCTTCTCAGGAGGACGTTGCTTCTGATGGGACCCTAAGATTCATTGGGTCTAGGCTGATTATGTTAATGTCATTAACCGTTTCCATGTGTGCAGCGATTTATGTAAGACCTGAATCCCTTCTGGCTCTTCCTCAGGTCCCCCTCTCTTGTTGATGCCATTCAGTTGTCTGAGCTCCTTCCCCTTGTCTTCCTAGGTGATGTGCCAGTTCGGTTCTCGGGCTCTACTTCCTCTCAATTTCTTCCTCATTCATCTATTAACGAGATGGAATCTGAGATGGGGAGTAGATTGCTCTTTGGCAAGTGCGTGGGCAAGTTTCTTTTTGCTTCAGCTCTCTCTATCTGGGCCTCACAGGTTTAGAATTCGATCGCTGAGCCTTCTTTCAGCCTGCTCAGCTCCATATTTTTTCTCGTCAAGTTTCAGCAGCCCTTTGACAAGGACTTCGTGCTTCATTCCGGGCCATGGTTCTTCAAGCACTTCGGTTTCTTTTGGTGCCCTTGGTTCCCTTTCTTTGATCTGGACAAAGCCCAAGTCTCTTCTGCACCTATGTGGATCAGATTGTACAACTTCCCGCAAGTCATAAGGAATGATAACTTTATTAAGTTAATGGTGAACTGGGGTGGCTCCTTCCCGAGTATTGATGAAGCTTCTTGGAATCTTCGGTTTATCAGAGTTTGTGTGTTGGTTGATCTTTTCAAGCCACTCTTCCACTCCGTAAACTTGCTATCTCGAAAGGATCGTGGACTCAGTTTTTTAATTGAAAAGGTCTTCCTTTCAGTTGTTTCCACTTCAACCTCCCTAGTCATTGTATTGTAGAGTGCCCTTCCAGGTTGCTTCGTGCCTCAACGCTCTGGCTCTCTCATCTGGCAGAAGAAAGACGGGATTCTCGATCAAGCCTCCCTGTAACACAATCACATCATGTTTTTTCACCCTCCCTTGTTTAGGAGTTTCACTTGGATGACAGTTCGAAGGAGTTGTCTTCAACCATTCCTTTGCCACTCCCTGCACAGACACCTTCAACATCCTCTACCAGGGCCTTGTTCTATATGATTGACCCTTCTATAAGTCTTAATGGTGGTTTGGCAATGGTTCAGTGCTTGTCTGGTGCTATCTTTTTCCTCCTTGCTCCCCCGACCCTCCCTTCCTCTGGGTTAGACTCCCTTACAAAGCCCACTAACCTTTCATCCCATCCATGTTGTCCCATCTTCGCCTCCCTCCCCCTTTTTGCGGTCTCCCCATTCCTCCCCCCATTGTTGTCCCTTCATGTATGTGTCTCGAGCGACTAAAATTTAACGTTAAAACCACCGCTAAGAAGAAGGGCAAATGCTCTGAGGATGAAAGGTTGAGGTTTGAAGAGAAAGAAATGGTGAGGGAAGGCTCTCAATGGATTATGAAGGGTCTTCTTTTGCAGTGCAAGAGACGTTAAGCCCTTCCCTGTAATTGAGGCTTACACTTCATTGCATTGGAATTTTTTGAGCAAGCTTCCAACCCTGTATTAGGTTCCCTGAGACTTCGCTGAAGGAGTAGGCTTTCTCAAATGGGATGTTTGCTTTATTTGATTATTTTTTGGTATTTTTGGTGCTATCATGGCTTTCCTTTTTATCTTCCTTTCCCCTTTTGGCAGGGTTTTGTCATTTCTTGTGGACTCTTGCCTTATCTTGAATTTCTTGTGTCGAGAACTGGACCCTTTTTGTATTCCAACCCTAATTCAAAACTCCAATCAAAAACATTTTCTAATTTATATTTCCGACCTCAAAAAATAGTGTTTCTTTAAATAAATTCTAAACCAATTACTAGTCTATAAGGTTTTTTAAAAGAGTGCAAATATCGACTGAAAAATAATATTGATGTCACGTGTTATCCACGGATTCATCTTTTTTTAAACTCATATGATAGAAATGTTATAGGGGGAGCCAATGTTTCTGGTCATATGTCATCAACAATCATTATATATTATCTCATTTTCTTGCTACTACCACGTGCCTATTGTGGGTGATGATGTGTGGAAAGGCTGATTTGTTTCAGTAGATG
>JARHVA010005984.1:777500-1040000 GCA_037957365.1 Torreya grandis | reverse complement strand
ATTATTTATATTTCTCTTGAATTAAGCTTGAAACTATTTTTGAATCAAAACACTATATAATATATTGGTAATTAATGTATAAATTACTTAACACTAGTTTTGTTAGAATTTTTATAAGTGAATTATGAGGGTTTATATGACTATCATAGGGACAAGGGTTTCTTTATGTTTGAGACTAGTAGTTAATATAAATCTGAACCTAAGTGAAAAGTGGTTTATAACTAAATGATCATTGAATTTTGGTTGTGAATAAAATATTTAATAATGTTGTTTTTTATTTGAAAATGGAATCAATTATTTGATTAATGAGGGTTAATTAAATATCTATTAGCTAATTATGGTATTTGGATGTTCATAATGGAGTACCAGAAAGGTTATGATGTTTTATATAAGTACATATTATAACATTCTTTGTGTCAATCTTTAAATGTTTTAAATTTATGGATTTAAGTAATATTATGTTTATCTATTATTATTGACATTAAATAAGTAGGTTTAATAGAAGTCATGTACTTACTTAGTGACACTAATAGGTGGATTGGAGTTATTTATTTGAGTTTTTTATTTGAATTGGATTGATCTTGAGATCTAGAAAACCTATATTAAAATTTGGCCAAAGTAATGTTTATGGTTTGAACATTGTAATTTCACCTATTTGATTTAGATTGCATTTATTTAACAATATCATGTGAGAATATATTTCTTTATGATATGTTTCATGTGATAGTTATCTTACAACACAGATGTTTCTAGTTGACTTTCTCAGTTTTTGCACTATCACTATCTACCCATCCATGAAGGGAGGGCCATTACCTTGTTGTGAGATTGTGTGGGGGATCAATGATCCATTGGTGGTGTGTAAAATCATTCAGATGATACCATCCCTCCCTTTCTGGCAGTTAACTAATAGAGGCTTTACTCAAGATTATTTTTGGATAATAACAATTTTTTGAGACTCGTATGTTCTATGAAACATTATATAATTGTAATTTTTTATTTATATCTATAATATTGTATAATTTTACAATTTTATATAAATTTTATAAAAACAACAATTGATTATAATATATTTGTATTTGTTTTACTATTTAATCAATAGTGGCTAAATTATTAACTTGGATTATTTTATACTTTATATAGTTGAATATATGAAATAAAATCAACATGTGTTATATTGATCATTAAATAAATGAATATAACACTTAACCTTATGGTTAATAACATAATTTATCTCAATTGATGCATTTAGTTAGGGATCACTAATTCCAAGTTAATTCTATAGTTGAGTTAAATTTTATTATAACCTAACTCTATTTCACCTTGAGGGGTTGTTACACATTACAAAAAAGTGTTTAGGTAATTAAATATGTATATAAACCCACCTTATATGATGTTTTAGATGATACCCAATTCCTTGACAAGATTTTAGCCCTAGGGGAATCAATAATTCATAAGAACATTGCCAAGCTAGGAGTTTTTCCATGTGCTAAAACATGAGAAATTTTGTGTATAAAAGATGCCACCCAATACCTAGTATATTATATTATTTCCCATAATAAAATTATAGATATATCCTAAGTTAATTTTAACTAGTAATGAAATCTCCTAGACTACACCCTAATTTATGACTAGAATGTAGTAGATGCTTGAACCAATAAACATGAAATATATGGGGTTCTCCAAGATTAGACCATTAATCCAAATTGATAGACCAAAAATGAGAACATAAATGCCTACCCCATTCACACATTTAAGTAAGTATTTCATATTGGGATGATTTTATTGAATTGTTTAATCATAATGAATGATATCATACATTTAAACATCCTTTGGGTTACCATTTTGAGCATTAGCCTAGAATAAAAGGGAGTCTCAAATCTTGAAAGCCTCATCAATTTTAAGTTGGTTAAAGATATTAATGAGTTTTAAGGTTATGGTAAATTATATATGTTATGTTATATTATGGATGTAGTCTATGCCACCCTTACATTCAAACCTTATGTGTTTCCATCATGGGCCACTTTTATATTTGTGTTTCACATGGTATTTTATAAGATATGTTCACACCACTACGAAAACCACATCTAGGACATATGTGAGTCCTTATACCTTGTGATCTACATGGAAATTAATGAGAGGCCCATGACATGAATATCATATGAAATAATGAGGATTATCCTACCCATAAGAGCCTAATAGTAATAAAAAATATTACACCATCATCTAGGTGGAGGGCATCCAACAAACCCCTATCCTCTTACCATATAAAGTACTAAATCACCTTACAGAGCATGAGATTTATTATAAATTGGTTAAAGGTCTCATGGTTTAATCATTTGATCACAAATAAAAGGCATGTATGGACTTATCAATTTTCATTCCCCATCATGAAGGCAAGAATTTACCTTCACTATAATAGATGGCACAAAATAGGAATTCATACATCTTAGGAAGAGTTAAGAATAAATAATGGGATGCTCATGGGGTTATCAATACCCATGTGATGAGGTATGAATCTTGAATAAATATCATATATCATCATGATCCTCACAAGAATGACAATATTCATCTCAATATGTCTATTCATGCTAAGTATCTATCATAGGTAGAGGCAATGAAAAAGAAAGGAAAGAATCCCTAGTTTAGACCAGTCCATGAAGAAAAGCCTCTAACACCTTCATAGGCTCTACTAATTTAGGCACCTACACTATAACAAACACCATTTATTGTGCCAATTTAATTTGGAGAGGACATGTAAGCAATGATGCAACACTTTTTGAAAAGAATCATATAAGAGGTCCCAACACTACCACCTCCATGAGCTTCACCTCTCGTAGTCTTAGTTCTAGCTTTACCACCTCCCCCAATCTTAGTTTTAGCTTTACCACCTCCCCTAGTCTCAGTTCTAGATTTACCACCTCCCCTTTCATGGGTCACTTAATTTTAGGTGACATTATATCTACACTTTGACATCAATAACATTAGGGTAAATTTTAGTGACCCATATAAAAATGAACTTAGGGTTTTTTGGGGTGAAACTCTAAGAATGTGTTTTGAATGTATGGTGAAAGTAAGTGGAATTTTTTTAGGAGAAAAAGTGAATCTAAAGGTACAATGGGATGAGGCATGAAATATATGCTGATAGGCCATCTTCATAGCCATGATGGGGATAGATGTTTCTATACACATTGATGTGTGTCTACATGAACACTTACCAACATGTTATCATTGACAAATACCAATTTTTACTAGCAGACACCTTCTCATAATATAATTAAAAACTTACCTAAATGTAAATTTTATTTCATATTTAGATTCCCATCGAAGAGTTATGAAATTTTAAAAAAAAATTTATTTTAGTATGAGTCTGTATACAAAAGTTATGGCCTCCATATGTTGTCATAAATTTCATTAAAACATGTAGTGTATGACCATAAGTTGTTGGTAGATTAAAATAAGTTTATATAAGATTATAGGAAACTTGTTTTTGTGTACTAGTAACTTGATATCATCCACTAACAACTTTTTATCATCAGCTAGTAATAACTGACATCTACTAAGTGATGTAATGTAAGTTCTACCAACTTCTAGAGGCCATAACATTTGCATACAAACTAAAATAAAGATGATTATTTTTTGAAATTTCATAAATAATTGATGGAATCCAAATATGAATAAACATTTAGGTTTATGTAAATTTTTATTCCCTATTTTGCCTTTACCCCACAACCTATCTATTTTAACTCTTCAATGGATGTAATGACTTCCTAGATTATATAGTGCCAAAAAGTTGTCAAATTAAATATATGTTATAAATATGCATGAATGATGGTGGACATCATAAACTATGTTAAGAAGCATACTCAAATATGGGTGACAACAGTGCCTGTGGACAACACTAGCATTGATAGGCTCTAATAATGTAGATATATTTCAAAATTTTAATCATTAGAGAATTATATAGTACATATAGTGTCAAATGTGCTCAGATTCAATTTTTATGTACTAGATAAATATATTTATAAGTATAAAACTTATTTTAAATAATAGGCAAGCTGACGTAGAAAACTAACCTTGTCACTTGATTAGTATAACACCAACTCTAATACCATGATAAAACATGTAAAATAAATGCATATGAGTAATAGATCTAGATGTGAGATCAATGGAAAAATAACACACATAATGAACACAATATATAACTTGAGAAAACTTCCAAGAGGTAAAAAATACACAAATATTATTCATATTATGATAAACTCATATGTACCCAATACAATCTTTCTTCCTCTCACTTCTCTATAAATCTTCACATAACTTGGAAATTTGTTCTCCACATTTCCTCATTTGTCTCAACTCTCTTTCATTAAAAATTATAATGGAAAACTTCATTATATAGGCAAGGTAATTTGTTTTACAACCACCACAATAATGGGTCCAACCTCTCCAAAGGTCATTTAATATATTTTATTATTTATTTATATGAGGATAAAATCATTATAAATAGTAAAATACATTATTATTTAACCAATGTAATTTAATTTATTAAAGGTACATAAATCACACTACTTATACATTAATTATTCTAACAAGATAACCTAGAAAATTAACTTGCATCCAAATAATTTAGGTGAATCCATGCTATTCACTACCCCCCAAAATCACCAAATGCTAATTTTTACAACTAGAATATTCACGACTTAAAAAAACTTTGCCACTAAAATTTACCTTGAATAATATCCCTAAAGTGAACATAGAGTAGGACCAATAGGATTCACCATTATAGATTCCTTCCCCTACTACCTGCATCCCTTAAAAACCTATGAGACCTCCCCTAAGATTCCTTAATCCTACTAGGCCTATTCTAATGAGGCCTCCCCCAATTCCTATTACTATCACTCCTTAATCCACTCAAGTACCCTTAGATATGTCTATGTTTAACATCCTCATGTAACAATTCCCCTCCACTTAGTACATTCCACTTGTAATAACCCCAAAACCCAATTTTAATCTCCAAGTGTCTCAAATGTATGACCTATGTCCCCTTAATATCTAGTTCATCTCAGGTAAATTTGTAACTCCAAGGAGGTCTCAAACCTCAATGGGCTCTAGATTTGTATTACAAGCATAAACCATCACTGCCATACCAATGACTCCCTTAGTTAATCCTCTAACACAGACACCTCCCAATATCCCCACTATAGATTTAACTCCATATTCAAAGAGAGTTGAAGAGTCACAAATGTATAGAAGCATGGTTCCTTGTCAATCTCAATCATTCAATTAAATAATAATATTTTTTTCATAGATATAAGAGATGTCATATAACTCATCCCTAAATTATAGGTTAGTTTTTATAACAACTAACATCTAATTATTCCCCAAATATCTCTTCAGCCTACATTAGTGAGTTGGTTGAAATAATCAACACTCAAATATAAACCTATCACAACTATATTATTCCAAACAAATAGTATATATTATTTTTACATAAAAATATTATTACCAACTATTTTACCATACCATAAATTATCAATCACCATGATAATTCTAATTTCCTAACTTTTCTCCCTTAGTGTTCACATGGGGAGAGGAATAACATGACTACATATTTCTATATTACACCCCAGAATATAGACATCAAGTTTTCTTGAAAATGCATTTGATTTTACATTGAGATATTTTATGATCATAAATTGAACATAGGAGAGATCGTGTGCATGCTTTATTTAAAAATTCCTTGAAAACTTATTTAAAGACTTACAACAAAATACCAGTTAAAAAAATAACCACTTATTATTGACACACATACAAACTAATAGACATAAAAAAATGACTAGACACAAAAATACCAATACATAAACTAAGCTATATATAAAAAATAACAAATAATGAAACTAAAACTAAAAAAAAATTAAAAACTTACAGTGTAATCTTATTAAGAAATCAAATAGACTATACTAAATAATTCTATATTAATAACATACCATTGCATAACTCATAATAGTAAGCAAAACTTAAAAAAATTAAACAACAAAAAAAATGCATTGATAAAATATTTAAATAAGAAAACCAAAAATATAACCTAAAAACCTTATAAAAACTTATAAATACATAACACATAAAAACAAAAAAATAAAAAGAATAATACTAAATAAAATTCAATATGCCTAAGATTAAAACCTAAAAACCAAAAGAAACCTAAAACCACTTAAAAATTATAAAACCAAAAATATTTTGAAAATCATGGATGGTTTGTAAGGCTATAGGTATAACATGGCTGAGACATGATAGATTGTTTTGTAGAACTCAAAAGAGGAGTGGCCATTGAGTGGAATATGGATTCATGTTGGGTTTGGTGTTGAGATCAACCTATGGAGTTTATCATTGCTATCATGTGGATGAGGAATATTTAATCCTAATCAAAGTGGATTGTAATTAAGGAGTAGTGAGGATCTTGGAGTGCACCATAGAGGAAACTCATGAGATGCCACCATTTAAGAGGTAGGTAAATTGAATATCAAGATAAAATTTGTATACCATCACCACCGTGGAGAAATATATCATGGTTTGGGGAGCTCAAGCCTACCAAGAGGCAAGATCACTATTATTTTTCATTACATGTTGAGTTGAAGTGATGGACTTAATGATATGAATGCAAATTTGAATATGGAGTCACCATGATGATGTGGGAAGTGAGGTGGATTCTATATTGAGACAGGTAGGATATTGAGTGACTATAACTGAGAAATAAAAATGTATTTTATTAAATCAAAATTATATGTTGAGAGCCCATTCTATGAATTAATCAATGTCTAAAATATTTTGGAGTCTAAATCTTGAGACCAATGGGTCAAATAGATTTCATAGAATTCTACGTTGAGGATTCAAAGACCAAAATGTAAGACAAATGTTGAATCAAATCCTCAAAAAATGTATGCAACATTATATGTCAACTACATGTTGAATAGTCATGCATATCCTTCTATGACTTATTTGTATGGATTTATACTATAGATAACAAAACTACAAGTTGAAAATATAAAAACATACATACATACATATATATATGTCATTTTTTTTTAATTTTCAGAATGCCAATGGACCTTGTAATGGTCTACACTACATTATCACTGCCATAAAGAAAAAGTACTTTCCAATAGTAGGATCATTAGACATGGTCCCAACTCCAAATCCATTATGAATAATGAGACCTTAATTATAGAGAGGTCCCTCAAGGTTCCTACTCTATTATCAAATATATATTTAACTAAATATTTAGAGAGAGCCAAAGGCTCACAAATGTGCAAAAGCATGTTTCTTTGTCAATATCAATCATTCAATTAAATAATAATAAAATTTACATAGGTATAGGAGATGTCTTATAACCAATCCCTAAATGATAGGTTATTTTTTATAATAAATAAAAACTAATTATTCCACAATTATCTCTCTAACCTATATTAGTTAGTTGGTTGAATAATCAACATTCACATATAAACCTCTCACAAAAATATTATGCCAAACTCATAATATATATTATTATATAAAAATATTAACAACTATTTTACCATACAATAAATTACCAATCACCATGAGATTTCCCATTTACTAACACCTACTTCATCTATTTTGGTGGCCATCTCAGTGACAAGTGTGCTTATATACACAGTTCAAGTGGTTCCCAACTTTACACCACCTAAAGTAACTCCTCTAGCTCTGCAAGTTGATCTAAAAATAGTTTCCACCTTGGCTCCCATAACTACTATGACACAAGTCAATCTGAGCATGGTACCTCATAAGAAGAAGGTAATTTTTTCCATGCCTCTTGCTTAGATTCCAATTCACACCATAAATCCTTCAACCACAACCATAACTCTAGCTGATATGGGTAAAAGGTCCAAGAAAAGGCAAAAGGTATCTCCCTCTTAACCTTCTATTCAACTTTCCTTACTTTTCTCCCCAATCCTCCTTTCTATCACCCTTGGGCTTAAAGTATTTAATTTAAACCAACCAATTTAATCTTTCCTATTGAACACCCCAGTCCTAGGTGCCATTAGTTCAAAACTTAAAATGACCCTTAATCGATGATGTGCCCAATTGTTCTTTCCAAGATACCCATTCATCCTTCCTCTTTTTTCTCCCATGTCCCCTCTCCCACCACTCCTTTATTTTTTCCTTCCTTCCTTCCCCTTAATCCATGCATCCTCCATCTAGGCCTCTACCATCTAACTCTAACTTTACCATCCCACCTTCACCATCTTCCACTACTTTAGGAGTTAATGTAGGCCTAAATTGGGCTAGGCCCTTTAACACCTACCAAAACATAGAGACCTAAAAGGATTTATCAAGATGACCTAGATATATAATGGGAATTTGATAAATAAATAGAGAGTATGAATAGAGTTTTTTATGTATAGACTCACCTAGGAAGGAGACCTAGTGGTGTGGAGGACTGAGCAAGATATGTTCTCACTCATAAAAGTAAGGACACCTAGTGGGGAGGATAAATTTGTTGAATACCATGTATTAGTGCTCTGAGCTACCAATGATCTATATAAGAAGCTTATTTAAGACATGAAGGATTAATTTATAGCATTCAAATCATAGGTGAAGAGCACTTTCTTAGAGGAGCTAATTAGCCGAGTCAAGGAGGCCCTTGTATAATTTTTTGTAGTTCTCAGAGAGATTATTAGAGCCCTATCCATGAGTAAAGATCAGCTCTAATGAACTCAGGTATATTTGGAGAGGGTATCCCATATGGACAACAAGTGAAATAAGCTCACTTTAGCTATTCATAAGGGCATGTTCCTAGAGCTTAAGTTCATACCTCTAGTGAATCTAAATCTCTATTAGAATTATGTCAGGGAGTATGAGGACTTCAATTAAGGATTTATTGTCCATGATGTAGATAGTGATTGAGCCTTTAGAGAAGAGTAGTGAATAGACACTGACCTATTTCAAAGAGGTTAGAATCATTATTTTATTTCACCTAGATGATACCTTGTTAGTGTTAACACTCCAAATTGTACCTTAGAAAGAGGTTGTTTAGGCCCACCTCCAAGTTTGGGGTAACATGGGATTATCCCAAAGGCTATGGGTGACCTACAGATGGACTAAACCTCTATTTTATGGGGATATATCCCCTGATGAATCCATTATGGCTCAAATACTATACCTACCAACTTAATGTGGTGAAAAGGGATAGATAAACAAAAAAGAAACCTATCATAATGAGGTGATGCACCAATATAATTAGGTCCTCCACTCACTTACCATGCACTTATATAATTAATCAAGATTAATCAAACCACTCAACCTTAATTAAAGCTCCTTTCACATGAGTATTTAAACATAGAGGTCTTAGGAGATGCATGAACTAGGATATCTAGTAAAAAGGTGAACTAAATAAACACTAATGGCATGTATTAATCTCTAATTCATCATATAACTTGACATGACACTTAATGTGACCTACAAATAACTAATATGCCTATAAGAAGGTAAGAGTGAGAGGACAAATGAAATGGAGTAAAAATGTTACCACTATAATTCATTCACCATTGCCATTATACACTAATAACAAGAATAAATAAGTATTAACCAACTTATCATTCATTTAAAATACATAAACCAAGTGTTTAGTGAGGTAGGGCTTCACCATACTCCAAATATTACATTCTAATCCAAAAGAGGTAGATTTTATAGAGTAAGAGAGATTAGAAGAGAAGAGGTATGTTGGAGAGAGTTAATGACACATTTAACTCATTATGAGGTAGTTACAGTAATTAAATAAGAGTGGAAATAATCTTAGTAACTCTCTAACATGCATCACTCTATCCATCATGGCTCCCAAGAGAATGGTGTGGAAGAGACCTCATTGTACTTGAATATTTTAGTGGCTCATTAAATCCTTTTGAATATGTCTTATCAATTTATTAGGGAAGAAAATTTTCCTTATTTGTCAACATTATCTATTTTTTTGTAGTTATAAGGTATAAATGTGGTGTAAATAGGCCTCCATGTATCATTTAACAACGTACCCTTCTCCTTGCAAGTTGACTAGGCTTGGAAACTACCTTATCCTCCATTAAAGCTATGATATTTGTGTCTTATTACCTTTATGTAATATTTACATTAGTTTAATGGCCCTAAAATTTCTCTCTTAGCATCCCCTCATGCTAAATTACATTTCCCCTTGTTGACCAAGTAGGGCCACTTAGGAAATTAGGCATAGTGACTTAGTGTTAAGTGCTTGGTGGCCAAGAAAAATTAATAAAACATTTATAATATGTAAATGATCATGATTTATATTTTAGTTAACATTTTATATAATTATATTTTCTTTCCCAATGGTATACACCTGTAACCTTGCCCATCTAGGTAACTAGGTCACCTTTTACTAGCTTTTCTAGACTACCTATTTGGTGCAAACCTATAAGAGTATTTAAAGGAATAATTATGAGTGATTTTTGATCTTATATAAATATTTAATATGCCTAAAAATACCCTATTATATTATTTTCAACTCTTCATCTTGTTTATAACCCTATTTCCACCCTAAAACCCTATAAAAGTACATTTTTGACAAATACATATAGAATTATATACAACCAATGGCATGGATGAGACCTAATAAGATTTTAATATGAGATTCACATATATTCTAAGTCATTCCAATTCAATTTTATGGAAATTATTCAATATCTTCTGCATCAGGTTGTTAAGATAGGTTTAGGTAGGTTTAGAGTGATTTGACCTCTTAATGATTGTTCATATCTATGAAGGATTGAACTAGAGAAAAATGTCAATAAATTTGAGTAAAAAAACCTCCTAAAATTACATATCTATTTATTATCCCATGCATCTATTTCATATAATTTTGATATGAAGAAAGTTTCCCTCAGGTTGAAAAACTTGCATTCTAGGGGGGTCAATGGAGAGAAAGAGGTTACATGGGAGTAAAACATGTTTGTTTTAATCCATAATTATTACTAGGGATATATAATAACATATTAATCATGTTTACATAGTTTTTTTCCTTTATCACTTCTCCAAGTTCTTGTAGACTTCCCATTCCTTTGCTTGGGGTTTGCAAGCTCTTACATTAGTTTGACCCTATGAGCTTACAACTTGAGTTTTCTCATATCTTTTCTAAGATTAAACTTCCAAAATTAACTCATGAAACTTTTATACTCAATAATTTATGTTTCTCCAACTTTAAACACTTTCCAAATGTGCATACATCTCCAATTTTTAGTCATAGGACTATTAGGCTTGTTTAGGCCTAATAGGCCATTATGCTATATTTTGCCCCAAAGGACTAACACACTATAGTGGAAGGTGATATGAACATTTATAAAACAAGTGGGATATATTATTTCATCCTCTTAATTCACCTCCTTAAATGTATCAACACTCACCTTAACTCTTCTTCTTATACCCTTACATGTAACTACCTATTTTAGGCCTAACAAGCCTCATTAGCCTATTAAGGCTCTCTGACATCCCAAGGGATTAGAACATAAAATGAAGATATTTTGAGACTTTATGAAATAGGTCAAATAATATATTTTAACTTTTTAACCTCACCATTATGTAGGGTTCAAACTTGCTTTAACCTTTCTTGAGCACTCTGCCTGTAAGTGTTCTCAGTCCTACCTGGGCTATAAGTATGAAATCCTCTATTTATTAGAATTTTAGATTGTTATGAATATATTAACATGAATAATATGTAAATTATTATATTATAAGACCTTATGAGTCTCTTAAATCTTAACACTATCCGTTAAATATGTAAAATCCTCATATTTTCATGCCTAGGCCTGTACATGCCTATTTGGGCCTAAAACTAGCCATTAGGTTTTTCTCATCATCAAATAAATAAATAATTTCAAATTAAAGAAAATAATAAAAATTTATAGGACAATTAAAATACCCTATTTTCACTTCTTTAGTTCACTTCCTTTCATGGTCTCACAGACTTTCATCATCCTACCAAGTTCTTTCTTATAGGTTTAGGCCCAATAGTTCTAACAAACTTGTCAAGAATATCCCTTGCATTCAAGGAACCCAAAAATCTAAAGTGATATTAGATATTTTATAATACAATTCAAAATATTCAATTTTTTCACTCCCATACCTTACTTCAATATATGGTCCCTCATATCTCCTTTACTCTACCTTGCCTACCTATGGGTTTCATATGTGCTTTGACTACCTATGTGAGAGATATCTCTTAATTTTAGTTGCCTCATTACCTTAAAACCTATTTAATTACATACTAAATATACCTATAGGTTTCAACCTTAATGTCACCATGTTTCTCATTTTTCTTCTTATACCTCTTTTCACCTTCTGACCTTAGGTCAATCATAAGGTCTCCATTTGGTGAAGCAATTAACTTGAGTGACCCTTATTTGGTCACCTCTCCAACTTCTCCTTTCAATTTTTTCATACTTATAATGGATTCTTGAACATTTTCATACTTTCTAAAATATTAAATTTTCACCTTATGCTTTGTGTCTTCTTTTCCACTATGTATACCACTTATGAAATTGGTCTTTAGGACTAACAATCCTAATCAAGTTAGGCTATATTTGTATCATTTTTATAACTTGAAATATGGATTAGTGGTCATAATATGTTAGGAAACTATCTCTATTTGTTTGTAATCCCTTATTATACCCCTTATCTCATGTGACATTCAAAGCACCTTATCACCCATACTGGTAGTCCTATAAGATGGTCCTATATATTCTTGACTAATTATCTTTGGAATGAAAGCCTTTAAAAACAACCCACCTAACACCTATAGCAGTCCATAAATCTTGTTGTAGGTGTAATATTTCTTGAGATGGTTCTTTGGATAGAGTCTCAACCATGGATAAGGAAGGTAACCATGATCAAACCTATAATAGGTCTACTCATACCTTACTCATCACTTAATACTTCTAACTTTGTCTTCATATTCTTTACCCATGCCTTCACCACATATGTGTCAATCTCTATAAGGAAGCCATGACTCTAAATGATGATTTGGACTATGATAAAGGTGAGGTTCCTCATTTAGGTGATTTTATCCTTTTGTATATCCTTTACATTAATGAGGAACCTCAACTCTCTCATAATCCAAATCATCATTTTCAATCGTAGATTCCTTATAAATATTGGCACATATGTGGTGAAGGTAGGGGTAAATAGTATGAAGACAAATTTAGAAGTTTTGAGTGATGAATAAGGTCTAAGTATACCTATTATAGATTTGATAATTGTTACCTTCCTTATCCATGGTTGAGACTCAATCCAAACAAACATCTACAATAAGATTACACATCCAACAGGATTTATGGACTATTATAGGTGTGAGGCAAGTTGGTGTTAAAGTATTTCATTCCAAATACAATGAGTTAAGAATACATAGGACCATCTTATAGGCCTACCAATATGGGTGATAAGGTGCCTTGAATGCCACATGAGATAAACAGTATGATAAGGGATGTAAAACACATGGAGATGGTTTCATAACATATTATGACCCCTGATCCATATTTCAAGTTAGCAAAGTGATACAAACATAGCCTAACTTATTTAGGTTTGATATTCCTAAAGACTAATTACATAAGTGGTATACACAGTGAGAAAGAAGAGAAAAAACATAAGGGTAAAAATGGACTATTTAAAAATGTATGAAAAGGTTCAATAATTAATTGGAGGTCTAACCAAATTGAAAGGAGAAGCTAGAGAGGTGACCAAATAGGGGTAGCTCAAGTTGCCTACTTTACTAAATGGAGACCTTATGCTTGACCTGAGGTTAGAAGGTGATAAGAGGTATAAGGTTGTATAGGTATATTAGGGAGGTAAGGACACATGTTTCAAGGTATTGAGGAAACCAAAGTGAATAGATAACTCTCGCATATGTAGTCAAAACACACATGACACCCATATGTAGGAAATATAGAGTAAAGGAGATATGAGGGACAATATATTGAATTAATGTATAGGAGTGAAAAAATAAGTCTTTTGACTTTCCTTATAAAAACTATCAACTAACTTTGGATGTTTGGTTTCCTTGAATACAAGGGAAATCCTTGACATCTTCATTAGAACTATTGGGCCTAAACCTGTAAGCAGGATCTTGGTAGGAAAATGAATGTCTGAGAGACCATGAAAGGAAGTGAAGTAAGAAGGTGAAAATAAGTTATTTTACTTTTCCTATAAATTTTATCAATTTTTTTTCATTTTAAATGATTTAGTTTTTTGATGATGAGAAAACCCTAATGGTCAGTTTTAGGCCCAATAAGACCAAATAGGCATGTACAGGTCTAGGCATGAAAATATAATGATTTTACATGTTTAGGGGATAGTGTGAGGATGGAGGAGACTCATAAGTTATTTTAATATAATAATGGTCATATGACTCATGTGAATATATTAATAACAATCTCAAATTCTAAAAAAGAGAGGAGTTCATGCTCATATCCCAAGCAGGACTACGAACACTTACAGACAGAGTGATCAAGAAAGGTTAAAGAAAATTTGAAATAGAGTATTTTAAATATTTTATAGAGTCTCCTAATACCTTCATCTCATGGTCTGATCCCTTGAGATGTTATAGATCTTTAATAGACTAGTGAGGCTTGTTAGGCCTAAAATAGGCAGTTACAAGCATAGGTATAAGAAGAAGAGTTATGCTGAGGGTTGAGACATGTAAATAAGTGAATTAAGAAGGTGAAATAATATATCCCAATTATTTTATAAATTTTCAAAAAACCTTAAAATATAGTTTCTCAGTCCTCTATGGTGAAGAGAGCATAATGGCCTATTAGGCCTAAATAGGCCTAAACAAGCATGTGACTAAAAATTGGAGATGGATGCACATTTGGAAAGTGTTTGAAGTTAGATAAATATAAAGGATGGAGGATAAAGTGTCATAAGGTAAGTATGTAATTTTAATCTTAGAAAATATAGGAGAAAACTCAAGTTTCAAGATTCTAGGGTCAAACTAGCCTAAGAGCTTATAAACCCTAGGCAGAGGAATGGGAAGTCTACATAAACTTGGAGGAGTGAGAAAGGAAAAAAACTATGTAAACATTCTTAGTAGGTTTTTATAGGCCCTAGGAATAATTATAGGTCAAAACAATCATGTTTTACTCTTATGCAACCTCTTTCTCTCCATTGACCCCCCTAAAATGCAAATTTTTCAACCCAAGGGAAAATTTCTTCACGTCAAAACTATACAGAGTAGATGCATGATATCCTAAAAAACTAGGGAAGGTTGAGATGGGTTGTTTACTAAAATTTATTGTCATTTATTTTGCATTTCAATTGTTCATGGATATACAAAATTATTTAGAGGTCAAATCACTCTAAACCTACCTAAACCTATCTTAACAACTTGATGTAGAAGATATTGAAGAATTTCCATCAAAATTAATTGGGCTGAATTGGAAGACATCTTTAGATCATATTAAAATATAAGGTCACATCTATGTCATTAGCTATAAATAATGTTTTATAGGGTTTTAGGGTGGAAATAGGTTTTTAATCAAGATGAAGAATTGAAAATAATGGAAAATGGTATTTTTTGGCATATTACACCTTTCCATATCATCAAAAACTCATAATTATTTCTATAAATACTCTGACATGTCTGAACCAAATGGGTAGTCTAGAAAAGCTAGTAAAAGGTGACCTAGTCACCTAAATGGGAAAGGTTATAGGTGTATACCATTGGGATGTTAATTTAGATCCAAATAATGATCATTTACCTATTATAAAGTTTTTTTAAGGTTTCATGGCCACCAAACACCTAACACTAAGCCACTAGGCATAATTGCCTAAGTATCCCTACTTGGTCAATAAAGAGAGATGTAAGTTGGCATGAGGGGATGTTAAGAGAGAGATTTTAGGGTCATAAAACCCTTTTAATTGTTACATAATGGAAATAAAACACACTTATAATATCCTTAATGAATGATAAGGTAGTTTCTAAGCCTAGTTAACATGCAAGGAGAAGGGTGGGCTGCTAAATACTCTATGAAGGCCTATTTAGTCCATATTTCTACCTTATAGCTACCATGAAAGAGAGAATGTTGACCAATAATTACACTTTTAATCCATAAAAAATCAATAAGACAAATTCAAAAAGAGATAATGAGTCACTAAATAATTCCACTGAAATGAGGTCTCTTCCATGCCACTCACTTAGGGGCCATGATGGATGGAGTGATATATGTTGGAGAGTTACTAAGATTATTTAAACTCTTCTTTCATTATTTTAACTACCTCAAAATGATTGAAATGTGTCCTTAACTCTCTCCAATATTTATCTTCTCTTCTCCTCTCTCTTACTCTATAAAATCTACTTATTTTTTCTTAGAATGTAATCCTTGGTGGTGTATGGTGAAGCCTTGCCTCACTAAACACTTATTTTCTACCTTTTGAATGAATTATAAGATAATTCACAATTATTATGATTTTTATTAGTGTATACTTGTGATGGTGCATGAATTATAGTGGTATCATTGTGATTACCTTTCATTTATCCTCTCACTCTTACCTCTTTGCAACCATAATAATTCTTTGCAGGTCACATGAAGTGTCATGGCAGGTTATGTTATGAATTAGAGATGAATATATGGCATTAGTGTTTTTTAATTAACCTTTTGAATATATATCCTAGTTTATTCATCTCCTAATAAATCTATGTTGAAATATTGATGTGAAGGGAGCTTCAATTAAGGTTCAATGGTCTGATCAGTCTTGATTCATTCTATAATTTCATGGTAAGTGAGTGGAGGACATGATTATACTTGTACATCACCTTGATAGGATATGTTTATCTCATGTTTATTTATCCCTTTTCACCCCCAAAATTTATTAGGTCTAGGATTTGAGCCCTAATTCATGTACCAAGGGAGCTATCCCCATAAACTAGATGTTTAGCCCATCCATAGGTCGCCCATAGTCTTTTGGCTAATCCCATGTTACCCCAAACTTGGAAGTGAATAACGTCTTCATAGGGTGTAGTTTAGAGTGTTAAAACTAGAAAGGTGTCATTTGGGTGGAATAAAATAATGATGTTAACCTATTTTAAATAGGTCAGTGTTTATTCCCTACTCTTCTCCAAAGGCTCAATCATTATCTTTATCATGGCCAACAACTCCTCAATTAAAGTCCTCATTCTCCCAACATAATTCTAGTAGAGATTCAAGTCCATTAGATGTATGATATTAAGTTCTAGGAACATGCCCTTATGAAGAATAAAATTGATCTTATTTTACTTATTATCCATATGGGATATCCTCTCCAAATATGTTTGAGATCAATAGAACTAATATTTACTAATGTATATGTCTCTAGTCACCTCTTTGAGGACTATAAAAATTATGCAAGGGCCTACTTGACTCAAAAAATTATCTCCTCTAGGAAAGTTCTCCTCATCTATGATTTGAATTATATAAATTACTTTTTCATGTCTTTTATGAACTTCTTGGATAGCTCAGCTCAGATCACTAATATAGGGTCTTCAATAAATTTCTCCTCCCCATTAGGTGTCCTTACTTTGATGAGTGAAAATAGATATTGCTTAATCCTCCACACGATTAGGTCTCCTTCCTAGGTGAACCTCTACATAAAAAATATATTCATACTATCAATTTATTTATCGAATTCCCATTAGATATCTAAGTTGTCTTGATAAACCATTTCTAATTTGCATTCTACTTGTGGTGGAAATTATAATCTGAAGCATGGAAAAAATTGCATTCTACTTTTGAGGCATCATGCTTGGATTGACTTGTGTCATAGTAGTTTGAGGAGTGAAGGTGGAAACTATTTCTAGAGAAACTTTTGGAGCTTAAGGAGTTAATGTAGGTATTGCAAAGATGGGATCCACTTGAAATGTGTATATAGGCACACTTGTCATTGAGGTGGCCATTGAAATAGATGAATTAGGTGCTAGTAAATTAACACTCTCATGGTGATTGGTAATTTAAAATATGGTAAAATAATTGGTAATATTTTTAATATAACAATAATATACATTATGAGTTTGGAATAATATTGTTATGATAGGTTTATACATAAGTGTCGATTATTCAACCAACTAACTAATATAGGCCATAAACATATTTGTGGAATAAGTAGTTGTTAGTTGTTATAATAATGAGAATAACATTTAGAGATTATTTATAGGAAATATTTTATACATATGTAAATTTTATTATTTTTTAATTGAATGATTGAGATTGACAAAGAAATGTGATTTTGTATATTTGTGAGCCTTTGGCTCTCTCTAAATCTATAGTTAAATATATATTTGGTATCAAAGTAGGAACCTTGAGGGAACTCTTTATAATTTAGGTCTTATTATTCACAAGGGATTTGGAGTGAAGACCATGTCTAATGACTTTACCATTGGAAAGGACTTTTGATTTATGGTAGTGGTAATGTAGTGCAGACGACTTGATAGAAATGTTTCCAAAGATTGATTTAAAAATTTAAATAAATGAGCACATGAATGCAAATTAAAAACATCATCTTGTAGAGATCAAGAAACAATGTTGATACAAATATTTTCAAGTGGAAAACTAAATATACTAGAGAAAAACCCATGTGATCTTATAAGGAGGCATTTTAGGAAAAATCTCCACAAATACAACTTTAAGAAACAAGAGCAATTTGAGAAGAAGAGAGAGCTTCAAGTTTTTAGTAAGGAAACAAAGAGAGGAAGGATATTTTATAGATATAGAGGAGGAAAATAGGAGTTCAAAATAATCTCATTATGATCTTATAAGTCCCCTTTTTGTGTGCCACTTGTGGCCTATTCCCTTAGAGAGTGGAGGAAAGTGTGTGTCATGTATGGAAGGAATAGTTACATGCAAGTAACTCTAAATCCAACAAGTGAATTAGGGAGGTAAGTGACATCATATAAAGGTAGTAATAAATTTTATTTATAAATACAATAAATACACATATAACTAAGACTTAGGATAAGCCTATAAACCTAGGAAGGACTCAAATAAGGTTAATTCTCCAACACTTCCCCTTATGTTTAATTTAGGGTTACACAAGTTGAGAAAACCTTTAAAAACAAAGAAGGGAATTGAAATTAAATAATAATTCCCATTAATATAAACTTAATTCAATAATAATTACAAAGTTTTAGATATAATAAAGAGGAGAAGGTGTTACTGGAAGTCACAAGGATGAAAGTGTGATCACCAAGCATCTCTAAAAATCCTCTTCGGATAATATGGTCCATCTATAATGGAACAAAAACCAACAAAAGGATAATTGATCCAAAAGAATTGTAACAAAATCAAGCTTACAACAATATTTCAAGTTAAGTAACCATTACTCCAAAAATAGAATCTAAATACATGATGTAATAAAAGTAGATGTATAATGAAGAAAATTTTCACAAAGATAACTTCCATCATAAAGTACGTAAACCTGCACAAAAAGAAGTTAGTCAACATAAACAAAGCATATATCCTTTGCAACAAAAAACAAAAAATGCATAAAATATAGATTTAGTTAATCAAAATGGAGACAAAGAAGACATGTCACTATCAAAATATATTTTAAATGAAGCTTTAGAATAATTATCACAAGATGACACATCAAATTCTCTAGAAGATTAATCAATTTTAGAAAATCTAAATAATTTTACCCTTAGAGGTAGGATATGTAGTCATTTTATAATAATTCTAAGTGTCATTCATGGATTTAACACAATATTTTCATGGGTGCAATTAACAATATATATATATATATATATATATATATATATATATATATATATATATATATATATAATGCTCATGTTTTCCATAATGCATACAAGGTTTATCATTTTTAACAAAATCATGAGCATGAGATGTAATATAATCAATATAAGTTACATTATAAGTCTTTCAATGTAGAGGATAATAGGATTCTAATTTTCTATTAGAATTAGTGGAATCAATAAAACCAAGACCTTTACATTCTGTATTAGGGGTAAGTGAAAGAGGTTCAATAATACTTATTTCACGCTTATCAAGCCCACCACCCAAATATCCCATATTATGCATGATTTTTAAATCAAGGTTGGTATAAGAAGTGTGCACATGAGTTTGAGTGTGTTTATAAGCACAAGTAGATTATGTATACACTTAATATTTTCAAAAATTTATTGATTACTAACACTTCATATCTTGCACAAACCTATTGATTCTCAATCTCTCTGAGTGCATGTCTTAAGGGGTGTACCAAGAAATGGGTGGGTAGACCATCAATGTTTCATAATATTGTTGTTCATTTTACCACTTTATATCTACACATTGGCTCCCTAAAACCATGAACCATAGGCTTTTTCTTCTCTTTCCTATCCATTCTAGTCATTATCATGATTTATTCCTTCATTTCTTGCCTTATTTCCCTCTTTACTCATTTAATACACTAGGTCTACCTAGTAAACTTAGTCTATTCGAGGGATACTATAGCTATTCTAACTTGTTTACATCCCAACTGACCTAGAACACACTTTAGGCATTAGCTTGAGAATATACCAAGTAAACCTAGTCGACCTATTATAACCAACATGTCTAAATTTTTTTAGGTAATTTAATATTATATATATATAAGTTCATTTACCACCATTTCATAAGAGTTGAAAGAGAGTGAATAATTAAGTGAATAAGCATGAATAAACATCTGCTTATTAACCATTCTATTTGAGGAATAAAGCTTTAGGATTCAATACTTTCTTTGGAGCTATTAATCTTATCTTATGGAATATTATTTTGGATGATTTGGTAGGTCATGTAGCCTAGATATGGGTTATCTTGGTTATCCTTATAAACCATAACAATCTCTTGTAAATCATCTTGGCAAAAGGAGAGGTTGAGACTTGACAGGTTCATCTTCAAAGGTAAGTATTCCTAACTTTATATCTCCTTTGTATGAGTAGATAGATAATGTAGTATGTATTATTATCTTCCATGTATTAGGATTCTATATACATTGATGTGAGTATGTCTCTTATGAATTTTTAATTTAGTTGTTGTTTATTTGTTTTTTCTAACCCCCACTTTGTGCCACAAGCTTTGGTGTGCACTAGATTAGTTTACTTTTCTTATTATTAGAATAGTTTACTTTCTTGCTTATTAGCATAAGTGAATATAAAATCATAGGGATATTTTAGGTTTTTTGTGAGATTATGTTATATTTTAGGATTTATAACCCTTCCTAGCATATGTGTTATGACAATTAATATAAGTGGTCCCCTAATTAGGTCTAGTAGATCCCCATATTAGTCATGCTCCCACTTAACAAGTGCATATGCAATTAGAAGTATAGGTGTGATCTATCTTATTTGATCTAAGATTAATTCATTATGCATCATACCATTTTGATTACATTAATTTGGTGAAACTGATGTGAATCCAACCCTTGTTGGATTTATTCACTTTTATTTCATTTATTTTTATAATCATTTTAATCATATATATTTACCTACTAAATCAATTATATCAACCCATCTATTTATCTCTTTGCATATGTTTTCAAGTTCTTATAATACTAGGTCAACTAGGTTGACCTAGTACATTTCCATACTTCTAGTCCAACTAACTAGGTTGACCAAGTTGCCCTAATGCATTTTCAACACTTTTTCAATATATGTAGTAGGTTCTTGTATAGCTTGGTCGACCAGCTCAACCTAGTTATATAGATTGGATAAATTTTATCCAATGTTATTGATCATAAATAGTCTCTATTTTCATCTCTAAACTAGTCAGGTTAGTTTCTACTTCTTTGTATCTTTCTATTTTTATACTTTCCTTTCATAGTTTCCAATCTTCAAAACTACTCTAGCATAGTCAACTAGGTTGAACTAGTTGACCTAGTTATGAGTTATTTCATAAATTTTTATAAAATTTATCATATTACCTACATCATCAAAAATATAACACTTTATGGTTTTCAAAATAGATAAGTAGAAATAAATATATAGGCAAAATAAGAAATTAGCTCATATCTACTGTACTAGGTTGACCCTGATGACCTAGTATATTTTTCAACCCCTATACATTGTACTAGGTCAACTTGGTCAACCTAGCACTATCTATAGCCATTTAACCTTTTCCACTAGTCTCTGTACACTATACTAGATTGACCTAGTTGACCCAATATAGTTTTACAGTCCCTATTTTTACACTAAGTCAACTAGGTCAACCTAGTACTATTTTATGTCACTTCTTATTCTCCTTGTGTGTTTATCTAGTCTTAAAAAATCATTATGACATCTTTTTATCCTTGTATTATTTGATAACATTTCATTATTAATCACTTGTATGGTAACCTCACTCATTTCATTACCTCCAATGAAACTATCCAATTTATTCCTTCCCCTTCTCCTAAGCCTAAACCACTCACTACATAATGCAATGTAGTTGAGATCCTTCATCATAATCCTCATCCCAATGCCAATGTTAGGATTCCTTACACAAATAATACTAATAAAATTTATAATCTATATGGTTCGTAAATATACAAAAACCTTGATGATAATACTATTTACACTCCTCACAATAATGGTGACTTTACCAAGCTTCCTTCTCATATCACACTTAATACAACTAATACCAATATTTGTAATCCTCCACCTACAAATAATCCTCCTCCCATAAACACTAAAAATACTATTCCTATCGACACTAATACCCCTATTAAAATCACTAATCCACCTATTAACATAACTCAACTTCTTGCACAAGTCATACAACAAATGAACATAATGCAAACTTCAAATTAATCTCAAATGATGAACATGCAACAACACTTATGCAACATTAATATTCAACCACCTCAAGTCATAATTTCTCAACCAAATACAAAATTTTCCCTCATCTTAGAGATGTCAATGGGAATATAATCCCTCAACCTCCAATGAATAACAAAATGCTTCAACATCTTCAAAATGAACCTTTATCTCCATTTATTTCATCCATAGATATTGGAAACATTTCTTCAACTATCACATATAATGGTACTAGGGACCCTACTATCTTTCTTATGTCTTTTGGTAATATATATAAGGAATGGATCCAAACTAACACCTTTGATACCACCAAGATCTTAGCCAAAACCTTTATTGGTGATGCACTTGAATGGTAAAATCAACTTTCTAGATATTCTATCTCATAACTAGAGGATCTAGTCAACGCTCTATTGAAGGAATTACAACATGATGAAATTCCTAAAAATTACCTTAGCTATTTCATCAATGCCAAGTAACTTCACAATGAATCAGCTTATACTTTCATCAAATGATGGAAGTCCCTCACTCATAAAGTGGACCATAACATGAATGATGACACTCTTCTAAAAATATTTGTCATTGCTCTCAATCCTTCTCTTCAATACAAATTTTGAATCTTTTCACCTAAAACTCTATAAGAAGCCTTAGACAAAGAAAAAAGACAAGACTTTATTATGACTCAATTTTAACCACCTCAAATAACTACTAGAACATCTTTCAAATCTTCTTCTCATACCATTGATTCATCTAAGTCTCCCCAACCTCAACATGGAGCATCCAATTCAACCAATTTTAACCCAAACCACCCTCCCTTGAGTCTATAACTACTTAAAAATAAATTTTCACCCTCTAAACCCATGAATTTTGATCCTTCCAAACCTCCTCCAAAAGGGTAAAATCTAGATAAATTCTATTTTTGGCATGCTACTATAGGTCATTATCATGAGTTTTGTGATGATATTCACTTATTTCTTATTTGTCCCTTGCTTGGTCCATATTTCAATCTTGATACTCTCACATAAAAACATTATCAAGACTATCTTCAAGTTTTTCACAATCAATCTCAAGAACCAAAATCACATCAACATCAACTACCTCATGAACACCTCATCCACTAATTTTGTTCAAACCATAATTGATACTTCTTCCTACACCAATAAATAAAGGACAACTCGCATGAATAAATTTAAACATGTTGTGGCATCCATTGAACTTCAACCTCTTAGGCCACATGAACCAAAAGAGCACACAATTCAAATGCCTACTCCAAAGCATATCATACATGGTCCTCCCTTATCTCCTCATACCTCTCCTACACATCATATGTCACATTAAACATCCTTTAAATCTAAAAAACCAACACAATTACCTATTTCCAAATGCACTTTCAATGTAATGCAAATCAGTCTAATGGTTCAATATCACCTCACTCTAACTCACACGTTGGGGCATCTTGTGATACCCATCCACATGTCCATTGATACATTGGGGAGTATTTTGATGCCCATCACAACATCCAATTACCATTTAGGGAATCTAGCAATGCCCACTCTTCTTATCTAATGCATAAAATCAAACAAATTCAACTTCAATAAACCTTCTAAGACTTATAGACTTGTATTTCACAAGCTAATATTTGATACATATGTTAGCATAGATTTTACTTATTATTTTTGTCTCATGCTTCTTTATTTTTATGCATTTATTTCTTGTTTTTACTCTCACTTTCTTAAGCATCATGATTTTCCTTTACATTCTTTGGGTTTCTTACACATCAAATTTAGAATTTTCTTTTATTTTTTCCATTATATATATCTTTTATTTTTATTTTTTTTATTTCATTCTTTGCCTTATTAGATTTATGATCATTTTCCCTCTTTCTTTAGTATTTACCTCTTAATTTATGATATTCTTCTTTATCTTCTTGCATTTTATTTTCATTTATCACCCTCGTGGGTCCCTCATTTATGAGTTGCTTTGTAAGACCATGGATAGGACTTGACCCTCCTCATAAAATTACCATTCTTTTCTTGTTATTTATGATATTTATTCTCAAAATTTAGCTTTTGATTCTTATTCTAGATGGAATTTATGAAAATTATGTTAGCATGTTTTCTTCCATTTACCTCTTTCTTATGATAGAGAATCATCCTTTTACTATCATTGTATCCTTTTTCTTCCCTTTATCACATTTTTTTGATTTGAAGACATTCAAAATTTTCCATGTATCATCTCCTCTTGATTTCCCCTTTTTTTCATTTCCACATTAGATAAAACAAGGTTGAAGTCAAGATAACACTTTTATTTTACCTTGATTTATGATACTCTTAGACCCCCTACTCTTTGATGTTATCTCTCTTAGCTACCTTGTCCCAATTTTTCAAATGAAAGTCATCTTTAACACCCATTTTTGGTCTTCCAAATCCATATGGAGGAGGAATTGAAAAAAATCCATGAAAAGAAAGTTAAAATCCAAATCATTTGAAATAAAATGAAATGATATCTAAAAGGCAACATACAAATATCAAAAATCAAATTACACTAAAATACATGATTATAAACACATCTCCTATCTCCAATCCAAGCTCAAACTCCATAGTCAACTTCACATAGAGATAAATTCCTTTGGGTTACATTAGGTCAGTAGATTAGAACAGGGGAATTCAAAAAAATATATGATGCTACCTACTTTCTCACACAAGAACCCAATCTTTGAAATATAACAGTAGATCTGTAATGAGTCTTAAAGAATAGGGAACATGTCATGGGGAGGTAGGGCCATTTTAATTTACATGCATATAACCTTCATGGGATGATTTATATACTCCATTTATTAACCTAAGACTTGTGTAGCTAAGAAGATTTCTTCAGAGTCCTTAAGGTTGATAGTCCTATTATTTTGACAAACTTAATTTGAGTGTTTTTACTTTGATAAAGAGTTTCTCTACCTTGGTTTTTCTTTCATTCTCCCCTCCACCCATTTCATTATCCTCCTAGACATGCAAATTCTAATTCCAAATATAATTTTCCTCTTCTCTATTATTCCCTCTTCTTCATCTATTAAAAACATGCTAACACTACTTTGTTTCATTTTTATCTATCCTTAGAGAAAAATAACATCTTTTACTAACTATGGATTACTTTTGTTTTCATTTGTCATTATTTTACTACCTTTCTATTGTGGACAACTGAGTCTACACCTTTTTACCATTATTACATGTTTTTTATTTATGTATGCTTTCTTCATGTTTATCTCCCATCTTCAATTACATTTCATTTGAAATTCTTTCATATTTTTATTTATGTTTGATTCTTTCATGCCTATCTTACATGAGGTTACTTTTTAATTTATTACATATCTTTGTTACAATTTTCTTGCATTGATATTTCATTTGTCATTCATGTTTTACATGCTTCCCAACGTAATATATTATGTTCTACATTCATTTTTGACATTTATATTTTAATTATCATTTGTACTTTTATTTCCAATATCATTTGTCATTTATTTCATATTATTTATCAATATTTTATCAATCATTTTCCATCCTTTTGTCATTCATTTTCCTTAAAAATTATAAACCTTGTCTTAACAATATTAATTTATCAAATTTTCCTAAAATATCAAAATCTAACTATCATATGTTTATCTTCCAATTTTTTTGATTTTTGGCTATTTTTTCACTAACTTCTATAGGTTCGTCTAGTGTGCTTTACATTGGATGCCTTAACTTTCTTATAATCTTCTTCTTTATCTAAGAAACTAAGAAGAGTTAAAGGTATGAATTTTTAAATTTAGTCCTTTCATTTATCTTATTTACTTCCTACTATACCATAATTAGCATCAGTGTTGTGTGTTATCATTTTCTATCTCTAAAGCACCATCCTATGTTGCACTTATGTGACATGTGATGAGCTTCAGCTGGGGGATATCTATACACATAATATTTTCAAAATTTTATTGATTAATAACACTTTGTATCTTATAAGAACCTATTGAGTCTCAATATCTTTGAGTTCATGCCTTAAGAGGTGCATTTGGAAAGGGGTGGGTAGACCATTAGTGCTTCATAAGATTTTTGTTCCTTTTGTCACTTTTTATCTACACACTAGCTCCCTAAAACCATGAAACCTAAGATTGTTCTTCTCTTTCCTATCCATTCTAGTCACTATCATGATTTATTCCTTTAATTATTTCCTTATTACCCTTTTTACCTATTTAGTACACTAGGTTGACCTAGTGTATTCTAGGGACATTTTATCTATTTTGACTTGTTTGCATCTTGACCAACTTAGTATAAACTTTAGGCATTAGCCAAAGAATTTACTAGGTCAACCTAGTTGACCTAGTACAACTAACATGTCTATATGGTTTTTAGGCAAGTTACTCATATATATACAAGTTCATTTACCACCATTTCATAAGATTTAAAAGAAAGTAAATAATTAAGCAAAAAAGTGCAAATAAACATCTACTTATTGACCATTCTACTTGAGGAATAAAGCTTTAGGGTTCAATACTTTCTTTGGTTATCTGATGTTGTCTTGCAGATAATTATTTTGGATTATTATGTAGGTTTTTTAGCCTAGATCCAATTTATCTTGGTTATCCTTAAAAGCCACAATAATCTCTTATGAATCACCTTGGCCAAGGGAGAGGTTGAGACTCAGCAGGTTCATCTTCAAATGTAAGTATTCCTAACTTTATTTATCTTTTGTAAGAGTAGATAGATAATGCAATATGCATTCTTCTCTTCCATATATTAAAATTATATATACATTGATGTGAGTATATGTCTCCAATGCATTTTTAATTTAGTTGTTATTTATTTGTTTTGTTCTAACCCCCACTTTGTGCCACAAGCTTTGGTGCACACTAGCTTAGTTTAATTTTATAATTTTTAAAATAGTTTATTTTTCTTTTTATTATCATAAGTGAATATCAAATCATAGTGAAATTTTATGGTTGTGTGAATTTGTTAGAATGTAGGATTTGAAACCCTTCCTAACGTGATGTATTATGATAATTACTACAAGTGATCCCCTAATTAGGTCTAGTGGATCCCCATATTGGTCATGCTCCTGCTTAACAAGTATATACCCAATCGAAAGTGTAGGTGTGCTCTATCTTATCTGATCTAAGATTAATTCATTATGCATCATTCCCTTTTGATTTCATATAGATTCATCATCATTAAAGGTATTAATATTAACAAAAGACTCAAATTTTG
The DNA here is from genome assembly GCA_037957365.1 of Torreya grandis. Taxonomy (NCBI): domain Eukaryota; kingdom Viridiplantae; phylum Streptophyta; class Pinopsida; order Cupressales; family Taxaceae; genus Torreya; species Torreya grandis. Next base: position 1,011,959 of record JARHVA010005984.1, on the reverse strand, counting down.
TATTTAATGAGTCAATTGAAGACTGGATGTTGGTCATTTGGTTTTGAAAAGCATTTTGAAGTTTGAGAAAAGACTATGCAACATAGTAATAGTATAATTTTGACAATTAATTTCATTTTTTAGAACACAAATTTCATCATTTTGATTTGAAATACTTTTCATAGATTACTTGAATGCTAAAAAAATATCAAGTTTAAAAGCCATTATGAGAATAAGAGACAAATTTGAATGTCACCAAACCTTACTTAAAAGACATGATAAATGATTAAAGCATAAATAAAAAATTTAACTAAGTTAACTTGAAATTATAGCAAGAAGAATTAACTTGTAAATATAAGTTCACACCAAAATTGAAAAAAACTAAATTAAACATAAAGAATTTAAGAATAATGGAAATATTAATTGTGAAAATACTAAAGCTATTTATTATCTGGAAAATAAAAAATCTTAGAATTAAACAAATCCCTTAGTTTATGATAAATATGCATACATAAAACAAATGTGATTAAATCATTAAGAGACTTAACCAAAAATCCCTTTTTGTTTTTGATAGGAATCCTATATATAGAAAACATTTTTGGTTTGAGTTAGAAAAGTCTTTAATAGAAATACATTATTTATAGATAAGGAATTATTCCTTTTAAATTGCAATAAATGTCATTTTATTTGGATGTTAATAAAAAAACATATAAATTTAATCAAAAAACGTATAAGTCTAAAAGTATGCTACTTGTCACTAAATACTAAATAGACAAAATAAAATTTAAATATTTCAAAGGAAATGCCACATATTTATTTCAAAAGTTGAATTACTTAATTTTTTCACCACATATAATGATTTTGATTTTAAAAATGCAAATCAAGAATTCCTTTTTTATTTTAAGTTCATACATGAAATCACTAAAAAAACAATGTGTGCATTGGGAAATTTACCTAATGAATTTCATATTAATCCAAAAATCTCACAATATATTAATCAATCTATGTTTATAAAAAAATTTACAAGCATTATTAAAAATTCACAAGCATAACCAATCCATTGTTTCAAATGATTAAAATGTTTATTTTTTTGAGGTTTTAGAAAAAAAAAATAAATCACTATGAAAATAATTGAAAGCTACACTGAGCCAAAACTCCATACTACTAGAATAATCAAACTAAATAAGACATTACCATATGAAAATAAATAAGACAGGTAACAATAGATAGAAATGAAAAAAACAGAAAAGTGTAAAGAGAATAAGAAATGACTGTGTGAAAATGAATAAATATTCTAAATACATAAAAAATAATTAGTTATCTTGTAAATATAGAGATGTAATATAGGGTCAAATCCAATAAGAAAGGCACAAAAGGTAGGATGGTTCTATAAAACCTTACAAATAAAAACAAAAAATCAGGCCCTGAGGCAAGGTAAAACACATGTTTGGCAAAGTGAAGATATTAAAAAGGTAAAAAAAAATTGAGAATAAAAAAGGATGGCATATAAAAAATAAAAATCATATGTAAACACATAAAGCTTATAACACAAAAATAAATAATGTTTAGAAAACAAATATGTATCTAGGTATAAACTAGGGAGAGCATAACTAGCATAAAGAGGAAACTACCAACTTAAGGATGTGATAGAGTTCATAAATACAAGCTCAAAAAATACATAATAGATTCAAGGATGCCAAGGAGGAAGGCATAGAGATAAAATAATAATAATAATAATAATAATAATAATAATAATAATAATAATAATAATAATTATTATTATTATTATAAAAAATTGGTACACAAAGAATAGAACAACTTAGAAAAAAGTCATTGATCTAAAAAAATGCTAGTGATTATTCAATATACCTAATGTATATTAGTTTACATTAACAATAAAAAACATGTTAAGAATTCAAATGGTGATGAAAAAATCAGTAGTTTATGGTTAAAAGGTGTCCAAGAAAAATTTATTTTCCACCCAAAAATTTGCATAATCTCATAGATCAATGTTTAAGACCAAATAGCTCTGATGCAATGACAAAAATGTTGTCAAACATTGATTTAAACATTGCAATAAATGAGAAAATGAATGCAAAAGAACAACATCACCTTGAAGAGATCAAAAAATAATGTTGATACAAATATTTTAAAGTGGAAAACTAAATTTATCAAATAAAAACCCGTGTGATCTTATAAGGAGGCATGCCACTAAAAATCTCCACAATTACAACTTTGAGAAGTGAGAGAAATTTGAGAAGAGGAGAGAGCTTCAAGTTTCTAGTAATGAAAAGAGGAGGGGAAGGGATATTTTATAGAGATAGAGGAGAAAAATTGGAGTTACATAGAATCCCATTATGACCTTACAAGCCCCATATGTGTGTGCCACTTTTGGCCTATTCCATTAGAGAGTGGAGGGAAGTTTGTGCCATGTGGGGAAGGGATAATTACATGCAAGTTACTCTAAATACAAAAATTGGATTATGGAGGTGAGTGACACCTCATAAAGGTAGGGATAAATTTTATTTATAAATACAATAAATGCACACATAACTAATAATTATGATAAGTCTATAAACTTGTCAAGGACCCAAATAAGGCTAATTATCCAACACCATTATAGGGTCCATTGGCATTCTAATTTTTTTAATTAGGAACTAATTACATATATATGTATGTTTTTATATTTTTTACATGAATTTTTTTTGTTTTAGTCATATATAATGTGAAAATTGGTAACTTGAGGATGCATCTTGATACCCAACCCTTAGGTCTATTTTATTTACTCTCATGGCCCTTATAGACATCTTTTCATTGATTCCTAGTCATCTATAGCCTTCCAAACTTGATCCTAGCTGAGCTAGATACCTTTTTCCATGACTAATTCTTCCCCCCAGGTCCTATAGCTTAGGATAATATCACCACACTTGGACAGCAGCACTAGTGCCACTCCTATCTACTTTCAGTGCTCTTGTCCAAGTGCTATTTTGGCCCCAATGATCAATTTTTTCTAGTTTCCCATACATATCCTTGTCATCCTAATGTGATCACATTTAACCCATGACCAATATATCCTAATAAAATCCCATTCAAATATCATTTGGAAAGGGTTGGAAAATATCATTAAGCAATCAAGACTACTCAATCAATCTTCCTTATTCTTTGTAAATGACTATCATATATACTTACAAGCTTATTAAATTCATTACACCAGTCCCTAGCCACCCCAAGAACATATATTTAAGAATTATGCATATTAATACACTCAATTTCATAAAACACATTAGTTGAAAGAACTACATATGGCTTGATACCTCTTCAGAGTATTAGAATGTAGGCAACATGCCCACACAAGGGGTGTGGATATATGTTCGATGAATATTACACACACTAACCTCCCCTCTTTCTCAAAATTGGTTAAATAATAATGGAGTATAGGTTTTGAAGAGAAAACATACTCAATAAGGAGCTCTATAGACTTTTGGTTGCTAAAACTTCATAGACAGGGTCACACAGACCTAGTGAACAAAACCCATAAAGCTCAAATCCTTAGGACAAAAGTGGTAGATGTGAACTAAAACATTAGTGTCATTCTTATCCACTTTTAACACTCCTATCCAATTACAAAATGAAAGTCATATTCTAGTTTATGATAGTGTCCCAATGTTGCATAGTGAATATTAGATCTTGTCTTAGTCATATTAGTCAGTTTCCAACTAAGTCTTATTTTGTACCTTTTATTAATATTTTTAGAAAGGTCAAAATTATAATCTAATTTACACAAATAATTATCTTAATTATTACATATTTGTTTATTTATTTTACTACTCAGACCTTTTAACTAAAATAGGAATAATACTCCACTATTCCCAAAACTATTAAATCATTCGGTAAACTTGAGTTAATTCATTTATTCATAAAAAACCTGGAACCCTAGGGTAAATTTCCTACTAATTTTTTCCTTAATTTTATGATTTTTACCTGCATAATAAAATAAAAAATTAGCATTCAATTTTAAAATTTCTTAGTAATTTTAAAATAAATTTATTTCAAACCCTAGTTATCCATACTAGGTCCTAATATTTTCTTATTAATTTTCCAATAATTTTTTGAATTTTTACTAGCATATTAAAATTCAAAATTCCCTTCAAAATTCAAAATTCAATAGTAATTGTCAAAAATATTTATTTTTCCAAACCCTAGTTGCATATACTAGGTCCCACTATATCACAAATTTCCCTTTAAATTTTTGATGTTTTACTTGCATATCTAACTCATATATTCACTTTCACTTTTAAAATTTCATAGTAAATTTTTAAAATAATTATTTGTCAAACCCTAGTTGCATATACTAGGTCCCATTAAATCACAAATTTTTCTATAAATTTTTAATTTTTTTACTTGTATATCTAACTCAGAAATTCACATTCAATTTAAAAATTTCATAGTAAACCTCAAAATAATTATTTTTCAAAACCCTAGTTGAATGTACTAAGTCCTAGTGATTTTTAAGGTATCACCTTACATTTTTTATTCTATGTTATTGTTTTTCAATTTATCTACATTACCATGCTTCATTTGATCTTCTTTGAGAGTGTGTAGTGACATCTAGATCCTCGATTGCTTGATTTTACCCATTGAGGGGGCATCCTACTTCTACATTCGATACATACATTAATATATTTACACACTACGGGAATCTTTTACATGACTACACCATCCAGGTTATGTCATTCATACACCATACACTCTAGTTATCATGTTTATGTACATTAATTAGTAGCTTACATATATTACTCTATCAACACTCACTATTATATATCACTTATGTATTTCTTAGCATATACCTAGTCTTGTATTATCATGTCTTGCATAATTTCACATTATAACAACTAACCAAACTTCCAATTCTAATTTAGTAAATTACACATACTATTTCATTGTTATATCTATCTAGGCATACACCTATTGATCTAACAATCTCTCATTACAAACCATGTTATATCTTGAGATATCTTATTGATTATCATTACTATATCATGTATCTTTATAGCATAACATACTTGTAAGGATATTTCTTCTGAGGGTAGTCATTTTAAGATCTTCATTCCTACCCTTAGAAGAGGAGGTAATAAATAGGGGTTTTATCAAGAGATCACAACTCCTAATGGTAAAAAAATTGCATTTAGAATAGCTAGAATAATAACTAGACATAAAACCAGTTAGAATTGACCAGGAAGATAGTGAAAATGTTAAAATAGTCATTAGATTTGGCCTAAGACAATAGAACCAAGATTGGACTATAGGACTGGTGCCACTACTATCCATTTTTTTCACTCCTATCCAAATAATAGGAAAACTAGACTTTCTATAAGTAGGTAGAAAGTAGGTTTAGCCATAGTTTTACACAATCAGACCAATTTAGAGTCACTATTTTTTAGTACACTTTTACTCAGAGAATATGGATATAGGGGGAATTATGCATAGCATGATGGATCTCACTTTTAGTTTTAGCTATGGTAGTTGGTATAACTTCTAGATCAAAATCCATGTTCTAGACACTAGTGATTGGGGGTAATGTGCATGACACATTTGTTTTTTTCTTTTTAAGTTTAGAATTACCTAGGTATTCTCAGTAGTTGTGTGCCTTATTCTATTTACAGGTGGTTGGCATCATTTTGGAGTGGATTTTATAAAACCTAACTTCCACATTTTTGGAGTGGCTTTCATATAATCCTAGTGTACCATTTTTGGAGTGGCTTTCATATAAGCTTAATCTCCATCTTTTAGAGTGGTCAAGAGTGGCCTAGTTTCCAACATACATTCAGATATCCATGCCAACATTATCAAATCATAGTACATTTATGGGCTTCAAGAACCATATTATATGACATACATTTCATATCAGTATTAATTCATAGCTTCACTTCATGAGGCAATGATGGAGCCAAAGGACTAGCTAGGCTCTGTATTATTGAGCCACCCACTTAGAGGGATTGGACACATAGTCCAAACATCAATTAGCACACACATAACCACATGGATTCATTTATTGGGTGATGATGGAGCCAAAGGGATATACTTTGCATTCTTTATTCACTCTTAGGTAATTGAGCACTTAGTTCCATTCATGATATCACTCTTAGCACAACATACCCAACATATCTAGCATATCCAACATCATTTAACAATACAACATGTTTTGTATTGGTTCACATACTAGATAGGTGTATTCATTCCTTTCTCTTCCTCTATCCCTTACCCAAGTTTATTCACTCTTATTTTAAATATAACATATCTAGTAAGAAGTAATTTACTCTTTATTTTCTTTTTCAAATTTACACTTCAAGTGTTCTCTCTCTATGCACATCTAGTATCACACAAATTCATGAGATTCACCCTTATAGTTATGTTCATGTACGCTTTCCATTTTTCATTTATCTTAGTATTTTTCTTTTTTGCATCACTAGAATAAAGGGAAGGGGGAAATATAATCATATAAAATGTGAAAATTGGTAAATTGAGTGTGGCTAATGATACCCAACCCTTAGGTCCTTTCTGCTTACTCTCATGACCCTCATAAGCATATTTTCACTAATTCTTAATAATCTATATCCTTATACACTTGATCTTAGCTAATCCAGACCCATTTTTCCATGACTAATCCATCCTCCCAGGCCCCATCAACTTAGGATAATAGCACCACACTTGGACAATAGCATCGATGCCACTCCTGTCTACTTCGATGCTCTTGTCTAAGTGTAATTTTTCCCCCAGTGGTTAATTCATTCCAATTCCCCATCCTTATCCTTATTAGCCTAAGTGATCAAATTTAACCCATGACAATAGATACCTATAAATGTTCATTCAAAGATCATTTGGAAAGGGTTGGCAAATATCACTAGGCAAGCAAGAATACTCAAGTAATATTTCTTATTCTCTACATACAACCAACCAATACACTTACAATCTTATTTAAATCCTTACACCAGTTCCTAGCCATTCTAAGCATATTTAGTTTAGTATTCTACATATTCATATAATTAATTATATAAATCACATTTGGATCCCTCTTTGGAGTATTGGTATGTAGGCAATGGGTGTGGATAAACATTTAGTATATATTACACACATTAACCCCCCTCTTTCTCAAAATTAGTCAAAGCATAATAGAGTATAAGGTTTTAAGATAAAATCTTCTCTATAGGAATCTCTACAGACTTTTAGCTACCACAACTTCATAGACATGGTCAAATAGACCTAGGGAAAAAACCCCCAAAAGCGCAGATCCTTAGGACAATAGTAGTAAAGGTGGATTATAGTATCAGTTCCAATCCTATCCACTTTTTGTGCTCCTATACAATCATAAAATGAAAGTCAAATTCTAGTTTATGATAGTTTCCTAGTCCTCCACAATGAATATCAAACCCTCTCTCAGTCATATTAGTCAATTATAGCTAAGTCTTATATTCTACCTTTTATTACTATTTTTAGAAAGGTCAAAATTCCAATCAAATTTACACAAATTAGTAGCTTAATTATTACATATTTATTTAATAATTTTACTACTCAAACCCTTTAACTAAATTAGGAATAATACTCCAATATTCCCGAAACTATTAAATCAGTTATTTATATAAGAAATCCATATAAATAGGTTGTATAAGGATATGCATGCTTATTCAACATGTATTTTACCATATAATGTTGAATATATTTTATAAGGGTGTGATTCAACATGTATCTTACATTTTGGTCTTTGAATGCTCAATATAACATTCTATGAACTTTTTTTGATCCATCAATCTCAAGATTTAGACTCCAACATATTATAAACATTAATCAATTCATGGCATAAGATCTCAACATATGATTTTGTATTAATAAAATCCATTTTTCTTTCTCAGTGACAGCCACTCAATATCTTACTTGTCTTGATATATAATCCACCTCACTTCCAACATCATCATGGTGACTCTATGTTTAACTTTGCATTCAACTCATTGAATCCATCACTTCAACTCAACATGCAATGAACAAACATAATGATCTTGGCACTTGGTAGGCTCAATCTTCCAAAACCAAGATGGATATTTCCATGGTGATGATGATATATAATTTTGTATCAACATTTAATTTCCATACCTATATGATGGTGGCATCTCATGAGTTTCCTCCATAGTGTCACCCAATCTCCTCACTACTCCTCAATTGCATTCTACTTTGATCATGCTCAAACCTGCCTCATCTACATGATGGCAATGATGAAATCCATAGGTTGATCTCAACACTAAATCCAACATGAATCCATCTTCCTATTGGTATCCACTCCTATTCTAAGTTCCAAAAAATGCCAATCTACTATGTCTTGTCTAGGCTATACCTGTAGCCTTCCAAACTAGCCATGGTTTTCTAAATATTTATAGTTTTATATTTTTTAAGCGCTTTTAGGTTTATTTTGGTTTTTAGTTTTTAATATTAGTCATATTGATTTTTATTTAGATTTATTCTTTTTATTTTTTATTTTTTATGTGTTATGTCTTTATAAGTTTTTATAAATGTTTCTAGGTTATACATTTGGTTTTCTTATTTAAATATTTTATCGATGTATTTTTTCTTATTATTTAATTTTTTAAAAGTTTTATTTAATATCATTTATTCATTATTATGAGTTATGTAATGGTACATTGTTAATATATATTTATTTAGTTTATTTGATTTTTTTTTATTAGATAGGTTAAGAACTGGGTTGAAAGGGTCTCATACCCATACAAGAGAAAACCAGAAGATAAGAGTAACACAAAAACACAACAAAAAAGGATAAAATAGGAACCCAATATCAAAAATATCCTACTACCTAAAAGACACTAAGACTCAACAAAAAACCCTAAGACTAGACAAAAGAAAAGCTAAAAAAGACTCACTAATTAGAATCAGAATAGTAGACCAATTTCTTGGTCTCAGTGCTTTCTCCTTTGTTGATCTTATATTTAGTATGGTTACTAATAGTCTATTATTTTTCCTCACCCTACCACTTGCACTTAAAATTGGTAAGATTAGGTTCTTCCTACTCCTTCTTAGACTCCTTACTATTATCCTCCACTCCATCTCTATGAGTGGTATTGCTACCTTGGGGAGTGAAATCATATATACCTACATGATCCTTACCAAAATTTATGACTATCATCCCTTGAACCAGAATCCATTTAATTTTATTGAATTCATCCATAATTTCATTGCATAGTAATTTATGAATGTATATCTTGGTATATATCTTATCAAGTGACCATTTGATTTTTTCCTTAGTCTTGGGATTTATAACCCTTGACCCATAATATAAATTGGTGATACATATTAAAGAACACCCATATCCATTCCTCTCACTTTGGAATCTTCTTATGAATACTCTACTCTAGCACCTTCAATCCGGTCCCTCCCATCTTTATCAGACTTAGACTATGTGAAGAAATCCTCTTCTTTGTTTGAATATTCCTATTTAATGGGGTTTTTAATCACGTCCATCACAATTTTTGACCATCAAGGTTCACCCTTCATGACCAATAATAGAATCAACCCTTGGTGGATAATGTCTATTAAGGGGTTATTTTTGAAATTCATAACCATGGCTTCTAGGGATTTCAAAAGGATAAATAGAAGACTAATGATATGACCCTTGAAGTGATTTAGCAAAAGAAAGTGATGTGAGAATATTACCATGTGTTTGCCTTCCAAATTAATATAATGCATCATCTATAGGCAAACATTTGACCACTTTATGGATAGGTCAGTCCTGATAAACCTTTTCTAATATGTAACCTTTAGTTTCTTCTTATATTTTCTAAATAAAATGTTAACAAGTTTCTCCTTACTTTTTTTATCCTTGAAGGCTTTAAATTTTGAACAATCCATCCCCATGATCTCCCATATGAGCTCTTTGGTAATCAAAATCCTTGAGATATGCATGAAAACCTATTTATCCTTCCATCCATGGGTGAAATCTTTGGATAACCCTATATCATGTCCAAATAGCCACTCCATGTATATCATCAAACCTCCATTAACCATCTTGTGCAAGACATACTCATCCTCCTTGACATCTATGTAGGATATGGGTTTGAAATGATCATGGTATCCTCCCATTTTTTAATTTTGTAAACTTCATGATTTGAACCCTTAACAAAGATAATGGAAAGAGTGTTGAAAATGGAGCCAAATAAAATATTGATATGAAAGGCCAAAATGAAATGTGCATACAAAGCCTTGAAAAAAGACTAGTTTATGATTTCTTTGTATGTATTCACATATATTCTCTTAAGATAGATTTGAATGATTATTAATAAGTTCATTTCATTGTAAGGGGTGTCCTTTATCTAGTTCAATAAAAGGAATGACATCATCAGGGAAATCATTACCTTGCTAACTAATGAAGGATATATTATGAACCCCTAGATTGGCCATTTTATCGACACTTATATTGCCTTCCCTATACACATGTGTAATTGACACCTATTTTAAGTAGGACAACAAATTTTTAGCATCATTGATAATTAGTTGGTGAATTTTTTGGAAAAAACTATGTTGTAGTTTTTTTATTAATGTTTTAGTTCACACTCTATGAACCATCATAGAGGTATGAGAAAGAACTAATTCTTTTTCATACATTGATGATGGTTCATGGGGTGTGAATTAAAACATTAATAAAAAAAAACTACAATATAATTTTTTCTATAAAATTCACTAACTAGTCAATGGAATGTGGAAATACTATCTCACTCATCATTGATAATCCTAGAAATGTTCCAGTAAGATTGAGTTAGGCCTTATAAACATTTTATGATATTCATTGAATGTCCCTCAATTTGAATATACTCCATGCCAATATTAACTATGAGATTGATTCCCTAAAGAACAAATTTAGTGTTAGAAATGTGATTTATTTAGATCCCAAGTGGTCCCACATAGGTATCCCTAAGATTCCCATAGTAATCTTTGATGGTACCTCTTACTCTTGCTGGGCCTAAATTGCCTTTAACAACCCCATCTATTTGATTTATTAATAAAGTTGCACTGTAAGTTTTTAATTTTGTTTTAGTGTTAGTTTCATTATTTGTTATTTTTTATATATAGTTTAGTTTATTTATTAGTCTTTTTGTGTCTAGTCATTTTTTGATGTCTATTAGTTTATATGTGTCAATAATAAGTGGTTAACTTTTTTAAGTGTTATTTTAGTTGTAAGTCTTCAAATCAATTTCCAAAGGCATTTTTTAATAAAGCATGCATAATATCTCTCCTATGTTCAATGTATGATAATCAAATCTCTCAATGTAAAATTAGATACTTTTTCAAGTAAACCTAACATCTACATTCTGGGGTGAAATATAGAGATATGTAGTCATGTGAATCCTCTCCCCATGTGAACATTAAGGGGGGGAATGTTAATAAATTAGCATTCTCATGATGATTAGTAATTTAAGGTATGGTAAAAAAGTTGGTAATAGTATTTTTATGTAAAAATAATACATATTATTAGTTAGGCATAATATTGTTGTGAGAGATTTATATTTGAGTGTTGATTATTTTAACCAACTCACTAATGTAGGTTAGAGAGATATTTAGGGAATAAGTAGATGTTAGTTGTTATAAAAACTAACCCATCATTAAGGGATTAATCATATGAAATCTCTTATATCTATATAAATTTTACTATTATTTAATTAAATGATTGAGGTTGATAAATAACCATTTTTTGCACATTTGTGAGCCTTCCACTCTCTTTGAATATGAAGTTAAATCTATAGTGGTGATATTAGGAGGTGTCGATGTTAGAGAAGTAGCTAATGGATTCATTGTCATGGAAACCATGGTGTATGTTGGCACTACAAAGTTGGGGGCCACTGAGTTTTGAGCCCTCCTTAGAGTTATATAAGTTACTTGAGATGAATTAGATACTAAGGGGACACAAACCATGTAATCGAGACACTTGGAGATTAAAAGTGGGTCATGGGGATTATTACAAGTGGAATGTATTGAGTGGAGGGGAATTAGGACATGAAGATGTTTAACATGGACATATCGAAGGGTACTTGAGTGGATTAGGGAGTATAAGTAATAGGAATTGGGAGAGACCTCATTAGAATAGGCATATTAAGAGCATGAAATATTGGGGGAGGTCTCATGGGTTTATAAGGGATGAAAGTAGTGGGGGAAGGAATTTATAGTGGTGCCTCATATTGGTCCTACTCAAGGTTTACTTTAGGGATGTTATTTAGGGTAAATTTAAATGGTAGTTTTTTATTAATTCATGAATATTCTAATTTTAGTAATTGTAATTTGGTGATTTTAGGGGGTAGTGGATATCATGGATTTGCTTAAATTATTTATATTCAAGTTAGTTTTCCAAGTTAGCTTTTTAGAATAATTAATGTTGACATTTTGGCCTTATAGGCCAAATGTAAACCCATAATATCAAAAAAAATTGAGTGACAACCATTCTAGTATATTCATGATGTTATCTTGTAGGATCATGCCCTTGTTGGTCCTATTTTGAGAGTCTTTGAGCCTTGATGGGAAGTTTCATGATGTGAAATAGTTTTATACTTGAATATTGTGTCATAAATGTCTTGAGTCTTTTGGTGATGTGTTAGGTCATATGGTGATCTTGGAATGAGAAAGATGACTGTAAAAAGGTCTTGAAAGTCCAAATGATTGGTTTTAGCCCTATTTGAGGAGTTTAAGTGTCTTAGAGGCATAATAAATGTTTTAAAGCATTATTTTAGGCTATAATCTAAAGATTTGCTGGTGTGTTAAATCTCTTATCCATGATACACTCATCTAAGCCCATTTAACACCTCAACTCACCCTTAGAACCATTAAGTACCCCTTAAACCACTTTATATAAACCTATTTGCCTTTTAAAACATTATAAAGGAGGGGTGTTTTGATAAAATATTCATTACTAAGGTTTTAAAATAAGTCCCCTTGTTACCATAAGTCACCTTTAGGCATTTCATACCACATAGAGCCCCTTTTAAGACCCATACCCACCTTATTACTAGCCATATGGGCCCCACACATGGAAACTAGGTGTCTTTTCAACTTATCCTATCATACCATCAGTTTAAAAATCCATCTTAACTTTGTTTTCCCTCCCTCTACCCAAAAATGGTGGTTCTATCTCTGAGACATGAAGAAAATGGTGAAAATTTATTGTTTTCAAGTGCATTTAGAAAGTTATATTGAATGGTATTGTCAGTCTATAGAAGGAGTAGTGATGTATTATAGAGGACTTTAGTGTAAATGTATAGAATAATTTTTAGGGTCAAATAATGCAGAGAAATTCCAAAACCATTTCTCTTTCTTTATTGGCTTCTTTTCATATGTAGATAATTCCTTAAGTTTATGCTTATACCATATGGAGGAGAGAGAATGGAGGTCCTATCTCTTATCCATAGGAAGTACACTTAGTAAACTTCCATTCATGGGCATTTATTCCTATATTAACCCCATAAAATTTATAAACATTCCTTAGGATCTTAAGGAATTTTTATGACATCCTTATCTACAAAGACCAAATGAATCATGATGGTTTTTATGGATTATTGACTTGTTTGGTCAAAATAATGGATGATCTTATTTCCTTAGGTCCTAAAGGAACTTCTCATGGAATTTTTATTTCTTTAGTCACACATGTGATCTCATGAAACTAGTAAACCTTCAAGACTAGTGTAATGTTCAATTTGTAGGTAGAACTATGTTTTGAATAGAGGTTGAGTGACCTCATCAAAAGGGGTGGGTAATGATAAAAGGTTTTTAGAGTGTGTCAAGTTTCCCCATGCACCCTTTATAAATTGGTGATCACAATAACCTCTTATCATCTCAAATATCTTCAAGGAAAGGGGCGTACACTTATATTGGTTTCACTATCTAAGTAGCATTATATGTGATTTAAAGTACCTTTAAATCCTTAAAACATAGTCAAACATGTGAAAAGGAGGTGTTAAAGTCAAAATATTCCATCATAATATCCTTGGTATTAGGTCTCTTAACCTCCATGATGGCCTCATAGGCCTAGAAACCAACCTCATAGCCTCTAAAACCACAAAGTTAGTTTTGGTAGATATTAAGGTTTTTGTAAAGATTAAGGTTTCTCTGAGTTTCCTAGGTTTCACTTTTGGACTATGTATGCCCCTTCCCCTACCTCCAAAGTGGTATATTTACATAATTATATTTATAAGGTTACTCAAGGTCATGTCTGTTACATTAGGATGGTTTACATTTTTCATTTCATGATGCTTCCATACTTCTGTCATTCCTCTTGCTTTCACTACCTTGTCACTATATTCCAACCCTATTTTCCATGTTTTAACCCCCAAAATCACCCCACAGTCACTCTCATCCATCCATCCACCCATCCTCCCAAATTCAAACCATGTGGATACACCTACACAACCTTGGTAACCATTATAAGTCATAATATCATTAAAATAGGTCCCTATAGGTCATATATCTAATTGAGTAAGAAAATAATCATCTATATCCAATCATTGGAGCCATTATAATATAAGAGTCTCCAAAGCATTATGTGTAAACCAATCATTGACATAAGAGGGGGTATGGTTAAAAAGAATAAATATATTTATAAGATACAAGACAATGTGAAGTAGGTCATTAGGAGGTTTCAAAGGGGTATAAATAACCTACTCCCTCAAACTCATACTCATACCCTTGCAATAGTCATCACAAGTAGATGGAGGCATACAAACTTGATGATGTGTATGAAGAGCCACATATTGATTATGGTTAAATGTAGTGTTCATATAAGAAATTCAAGATTCAACCTGAAGGAGGATAAACATCATTGGTCACCACATATATAGAAGCAAAATAACATCAGATAGAGTATTTGAGTACACACAAGCCTAATCTCATAAACATTAAGCCTAAAGAGAATAAGATATACAAGAAGAAAAGTGAGAGCCCTGAGACCTTGATAATAATATTTAGGTTAATTTATCTTTATGTGAATTCAAGGGATGGAGTCTCCAAGCTCATAGGACCAATATTTCCTAGTCCTCATGTTTAAAATAGTACCTATAAGCTTTTTAAGGAACCTTTTTATTCCTAATCTTAAGGGGAAATAATAGTAGCATTATGGAAAGGATATTAAATCCAACTAGGGATTTTAGCATATTTGAGATGAATTTAGGATCATAATATTCTAAGTAAATTTATAGTGTGTTGAGGTGGATCCTAAACACAAGAGGGTATAGTCAACTAGGCACATAGTCATAAAATGTAGTCAAAAGTACATGGATAGTCTTAGGAAAGTTAATAGTCTTTGAGCCTCTAAAAGGGTAATAATACTTCCAAAATTATTATATAATATTATTTTTAGTATTTAAGTTCATTTATTCCATCATCAAGATCATAAAATTAATAGAGATAGCCACTATTTTGTTTCAGATCTCCTGTAGTCACTTAGACAACCTATTATGGGACCAAACTATCAATTGGGAGGTTTGAGGAGAAAATAGGGAGATTGAGATTAATGAATAAGTTTTAAGATAAAAGATGGTAATTATAGTCTCTATAAACACTCTTTATTAGTATCAACACTTAAACTTTCAAGACAAATTCCCTTGAGTGATAGATGAGAAGAGTAATCTATAATAGGCATGTGTACTAGTATTGGTAGCACCCATGTGTTGATTATGTTTGAAGACATTAGACACCTAAGAGAGATGTAAATAAAGTTAAAATAGGGGTGCCTCATATTTATATTATGATCTTAGTAGTAGCCTAAATCTAGGAGGCTCAGAATAATAATGAGAGCATAATGGAGTAATAGGCCATTAGGCCTAAGACTAGAATGAAGAAAATTATAATAGAATTGGGGATAATTGTGTATTTTTAATTATTAACTAATATGGAAAGCATAATGAAATCAGGAATGAGGATCATTAAAAGGAATAAGAGTTTCATCCATATAGAGAGAGTATTGAACACAAGATCAAGGGTTACATAGTCCTCATTACGAATAAACCCTAAGCCAAAAAGAGAGTACATAGAGGACAAAGTTGGGGGAACATACGACCCAAGAATGATGTGAGGAATTTAATTCATGTAGATGAGAGTTATAATTCCATCATTCATTGATGTAAGGAAGAAAAAGTCTACTCAAAACTCCCCTATTGCTCCCAAAGATCTAGACTAACACTATCATCTATAGGTAAGCATATGAAATAGTAAGAACTCAGTCAAAGTTTGGAAATTTGAAGGTGAGAACAAGGAATAGAGTTACATGTTATGGTTGAGTCCCCCAAGAATTTATATACCATTCAAAGTGTTAAATCTCAATTAAAACCTATAAAGCCTACAACTAACCACTTAATGGAGATGAGTAGTGAAGGCATGATAAAGGTTAGAATGATTGATAAAAATGTAACATGATGAATCTAATCCTCTCAGGTGACCTATAGGCCATTTAGTCCCTCAAACATAGTTTAGGCCTTTAGACTTAAAAGCCTATATTAAGGCCTAAAAGGCTCACACCACCCTAGGGTAAATTCATACCCTCCCCAAGAATAATTTGGACCTTAAATAGATGTATAGGGATGTTATGATTCATAAAAATTAATTTTGAGTAGGGGAAAGTAAGTATGAAGGACATATTAGTCTCAAATACTATGTCAAACCACATATTCCTTCAAAGCCAATTTGAAACATCACTTCAGGAGCTTGTATCTTGTAAATAAAAAATAATTGTAGAAAATGAATATAGGATATTTTAGGTACCCCTATGCACTTTAAGTTCATAAAAGAGTGATAAATATTGAAGAGATAATGTGTATTAATGAATGCTAAGAAATTAGACTACATAGACTACTTAGAAAAGAGCACAAGTTCCACTTCTTATGTTTAGATCTCCCCACACTAGTTGTATGGGAACCCAAGCTTGTCATGTATTTTATGTGGGCCTATGGACTTAACATCCATGGCCATAATTTTGGGTTTGGATGCCTAATATTTATGAACCATCGTTAAGATGGTAAACCTCTTTAAACCCTCTTAAAACCCTTTTAAATAAAAAATTAAGAAAATGATGAAGAATTAGCACCCAATTGCAATGGAATGATCCTAGAAACAATTGAAACATCTAAAGTGATAAAAATAAAACATATTCATATGTTTTAGCTATATGAAATCATTATGGAATGTTAAAAAACTATACATATCTAAGGAAATGAGTATAAGGAAGCTTATAAGATAGTTTAGAATGATTAAAATCCTTAGAGGGGATGGTTCAAGACTTGATTAATCTTATAAAGTTATAAAATGTTAAAGGATTCACCTAGAAAAGTCTCTAAAACTCATCTCTAAACTACTAATATGTAGGAATAAAGAATAGAGAGACATAGCTAATTAGGTTGGCATAATTATAGATATTTCTTGATCAAAAGGGGTTCATGTTATGATGTAAGGGGTTGTTATAGATATGAATCTCACTCCTTGATAGGATCTCAATCTTTATTACAAGTTTCATGGCAGCCAATAGATAAGCAATTAGGCTATTGGGCCTAATTGGCCTATTTAATCTATTTGATCAATGAGAGAGATCAAATTTGGTGTAGAGGGGATAATTAAGAGAGTCAATGTAGTGTGTAATTCCTAGTAATTTATTGTTTAAATGGTTAAAATTCACTTACAACAACCATTATGAAGGTGGAGGTAGTTTCAAATCTTGGCACATGCACAAAGACTAGTGAGCTACTCAATACTTTACGAAGGATAATTGCACCTCAGTTACACTTTGTAACTATAATGAGATGAGTTATTAACTATTTCAGGCATGGATATGCCATTTTGGAATTTAAATATAGTCACCATTATACCCTCAATACCTAAAATCCATTTAATAACTCAATCAAAATGAGCTACACATGGAAAGGGTTAAAAGATGACTATTTGTCACTATTGTAGATACAAGTAGAGTGGACCTTGATTATTCATTACCCCTTTCTCTCATTTAAATTAAATTATCTCCTTCTTATCTCCCCATTTATTCTATATATTTATGGATTTAGGCCTTGTATTAGATCACTCTCTTGGGCATGAGGAAACTCTACCTCTTTTGTACTTTATGAGATCTCTTAGATATTTAATGGATTGATTCAACTTATTTATGATTAGATTCTAGTGCATGTTTAATTTTTTGATATGATTAAGTGTTATAATTTCCATTAAATAGGTCTAATTCCTTTAGCTAGATGCTAACAAGTGTTCCATGTAGGTTGTGTAGTGTGTTAGAATGTTTGTTGTTGAGTTAATGAGTAGAGATATGACTATAAGAGTCTGGAATATGACCTTTCTCTCACTTCCCTCATGATTCATCCATCAAATATAAAAATTTACATGAAATATTGATGCCTAAAACCATTGGAAATAGTTTATCTATATTTTTGTTAGTCCATTAGTGTTTTTTGAGTTTAAGTTGAGTGAATGGAACTATCATATTAGTGCATCAACACTTTAGTGTAGATTTTAATTTATGCAACCTCCTTATTCCTTTTCATCATAATCTATTGGGTCATAGAGAGAGAATTGAAATGATAATTAGGGGAGCTAACCCCATAAAAACTAGATGTTTAACCTATATCCTAATTAACCCATAACCTATAGGTCACTCAAATGTTAGTCTAGGTTTGAGGTGGATGTGAACAGTCTTCCTCAGTAAGGGTGTAACTTAGTTACCTAACATTTCTAGCATGCCTAGTGGGATGACTTTTCAAATTCCTTAAAGCATGACTTAATATCCTTGGAGGACATCTAAAATTTAAGGACATTTGGTAGTATCATATACAATCATATTTAAGATCTTCAAATACCACATCAATAGATTTGTAGTAAAAAAGTCACAAGTTCATGGCAAATCATCACTTCAAGGGTAAAAAAGGTTATCATTCATAGTTTCATTCATTTTCATGTGTTTAATGAGGATTCACGGTTGTACATGGGATATATTACTATCACCCATTACCTTTTAAACAAACCTATGACCCTTTTCAACTCCATCATGAACCCCACCAATCATATTCTAATCCTTATCAACCATACATCTACCCTTGTTATCCTTATTATGAGTCCTCTTATTTCCTAGACTACCAACCTCATTGTGAGACTCATCTATCTCCTTAGCAGTCTAGTTGGAAATATTATCAATCATGGAAACACTATGATATTATTGAATAGCCCACTCATGCCCCAAGTTAATATATATTAGGCCTAAAACATACCCTACTTGACTATGAGAGATATATGGTGAATATTGACACATTGAAAGGGTATGGGAAATAAATCCCCAAGAATGTGATTGAAAGGGTTATAACCTCATTAGAACAAGCCAAAATAGACTGGTCATTTTTTATGATAAAGGATCATTCAATGTATAATAATTATATGTTGAACATAGAGGGTCTAATTTATAAAGTTTAAGATAGGTTGATAGTGTGTGAAAGGTAGTAGACTCACCACCATCCGTTTTATCTTCCCTCCTCCATCCCATTAAAATATTATTATGATCTATCCACCACCACTCAAAATCTTCCCTCAATTGGGTATCAAATCCCTCAAAATTCTTCATAAGCCCTACCAACTTTTCCCACTTGTAAATCTATCCAAATAATAACTTAAAAGGTAGGAGAAGAATGCATTGAAGGGGATAATCACTATGAGTAAACCATTGATCAATCAAGGCTTGATTTTGAAGCCTACTTTGGTAATCAAATTGATGTTGTAGACCAACATTTATATTAGATAGTGGAAACTACAAAATCAATACCATCTCATCTAAGCACACCTCCTTTCATACCCTAAACTATAGTACACTCAACACAAGAAAATCCTAAGCCAAAGTTTATATCATGGAAACAAGTGCTCAAGTCAAGTAATAAATAAAGATAATTAAAAAATTCTAATATCATTCAAGGGTATACAAAATTTCCTTCATGGAAATCTATCCAAACTAATGTGTAGAAGGAGGAGGATATGGTTGTTGAAAACAAGTAGCTGAATGAATAAAATGTGGCATATATCTCATTTCCCTTGAAGTCACTCCAAGAATCTCATATCCCACTTATTAAGAGAGAGCCTATCCTTGAAGAGGTAATCAAATAAAATTATATTAAGGTGTTAGAATAAAATTAAATTAAGGTGGTAGCTTATGATTATGACTTATCATACATTGAAGAAGAGTTTGTCCTTGAAATACCCATTAGTAAGAAAGGACACCATTCAACCTTCAAAGATTCAGAAGAAGATGTGCTTCAAGGACTAGATGAAAAACATTAGAGATATGATTCCATGGACAAGAATAAGATGACTTGCAAGACCTCCTTAATGACATGGAAACTACCCTTCATCATGGTAGTATTTAAGAGATTTCAATAGTTGTGAGAGAAACTTGAAAACCAGCCAATGAGGATAGAAAACAAGGAAAATCTAAGAGATTTCAAAGTAATCAAGTGTTTGTTGAAGATGAAGGAGTTTCAAAGGATCAATAAAGTTATTTTTTTGACATTATAGAGGTAGGATAATTCCCCCTTGCATCATGTTATGAGTTGGTCTAGGTAGGAGAGAGTAATGTCACCAAATAAGGATGGATCATCCCTTCAACCATGCCACTCCAAAATGCTATCCTATGTGAAGATGATTTGTTTGAAGTGTTCAAACAAGGTTACCAGCCCCATATTACATGTGTAAATACATCTAAACTCTTGGAGGATAAAACTAATCTTAGGTGGCCTCAAGAAACCATCAAATAAGATCCACCTATTTTTGAAATCAACCCTCTAGACATACTATAATATTTACTTCAAACTACTTAGCCTAATTAGGAGCAGTATATAAATAAGGCAAAATTAATGTTGCTCTAAAAGGAAGACAAGTATGGAATTAAGATGATTAGTATTGTACTCATACACTCAACCTATTCATATTAGACTTGAGTAAGAAGGTCTAAATACCTTCTTAAGAGACTATGGGCATAACAGTATCTTCAACTATAGTTAGGAATCTTCATACAAACATACAATACCTAATTAAAATTTTATCATCATATTTAAAACTAACCTCATGGAGCCAACTTGGTTAAAGGATATTTCCTTTTGACCCTAGAATATAAGTGAGGTATACTTTAGTTAGTTATTTTTAGTAGTTATTGTCATGGTTCAATAAGTGTGTCACACAAGTTTGTAGGTGGTTATATTGTTGCTTTAGTTTCTTTTCTTGTTTGTTCATAGGTGTTGGGTGTGTTACTTAGAGCTGTATGTTGTTTATTTGCATGTATTTGTGTGTATTTTTGTTATTATAGTCTAATATGTGTCCTTGGTGAAAATCAATTTGGTAGTCCAAATGGTCCTCAATTCATATTAGGATGTTTATGTCATCATGCCATCCTTAAGTCATGAGGAGTAACTAAGTTCTCTTGACCACCATGTTGGTCACCCATTAGAGTCACCAAAAATGTTTATATTTTGGCCTTTCAGGCCAAATGTCAAACCTTAACATCAAAAACTTTTGAGTGACAACCATTCTATCCTATTCATGATGATTTCTTGCAAGATCATGCCCTTGTTGGTCTTATTTTGAGAGTATTTAAGCCATGATGGGAAGTATCATGATGTGACATACTTTTCTACTTGAGTCCTTGTGTCATAAATGTCTCGTGTATTTTAGTGATGTGCTAGGTGTCATAGTGATCTTAAAATGAGAGATATGATTGTCAAAAGGTCCTGAAAGTCCATATGAGTGGGTTTAGCCCTGTTTGAGGAGTTTAAGGTGTCTTGGAGGCCTTGTAAAGGTGTTTGAGGACACAATATGAAGATTTTTTGGTATGTTGAATCTCATTAACCATGATACACTTATATAATCCCATTTATCACCTCAAATTACCCTTAGGACCATTAAATACCCCTCAAACCACATCATATAAACCTATTTGCCTTGTAAAACCTTAGAAAGGAGGGGTGTTTTGATAAAAATTGCATTAATAAGGTATTTAAAGATGTCCCCTTACTACCAAAAGTCACCTTTAGGCATTTAATACAATAGAGGGCCCCTTTTAAGACCCATACCCACCTTCTCACTAGCCACATGGGACCCACACATGGAAAAGGGGTGTCTTTTCAACTTATAATTTCATACCATCAGTTTGAAAAGGAATTTTACCTTTTTTTCCCTCCCTCTTCCCTAAAAAAGGTAGTTATATCTTTGAGACATGATGAAAATGGTGAAAAAATGGTGTTTTATGTGCATTTGGTGAGTTATATAGAAGGGTATAGTTAGTTCGTATAAGGAAGGAGTTAGGTACTATAGAATACTTTAGTTTAGATGTATGGGAGAAGTTTTAGGGTCAAATAATGTAGATAAAGTCCAAAACCATTTTCCTTCTTTACAATCTTCATTTTAGACCCATATAGTTCCTCAAGTTATGATTATATCATATAAAGTAGAGAGAATGGATGTACTAGATCTTGGCCATAGGAAGTACACTCAATCAGCTTCTATCCATGGGAATTTTTTCTTTGATTAACCTCATAAACTTTATAAACATTCTTTAATAACTTAAGGAATGTATATAACATCATTATCTACATAGACCAAATGAAATAAGATGGTTTTCATGAATTTTTAACTTGTTTGGTCAAACTAGTGAGTGATTTTGTTTCCTCAAGTCTAGAAGGATCTTATCATGGCATGGTTAGTAATTTAATCACATGTGTGAGATAATTAAATAAGAAAACCTTTAAGATAGGAATAATGTTCAATCTATAGGTAGAACTATGTATCAAATAGAGGTTGATTTTTGTCATCAGAAGGAGTTGGCAATGCAAAAGTTGATGGAGTGTTTCAAGTTTCCCCATGACCCCTTGCTTAGATTTAGTGATCATAATAACCTCTTATCATCTCAAATAAAATTAAGGAAAGGACCCTAAACTTATATGAGGTTCACTATCTAAGTAGCATTGCATGATGTTTAAAGTACATTTAGATCTTTTTTAACACAGTTAAACATGTGAAAAGGAGGTGTTAAAGTCACAATATGCCATCATAATATCCTTGGTATTAGGTCTCTTAACCTCCATGATGACCTCATAAGATTAAAAACCAACCTCATGGCCTCTAAAACCATAGAGTAAGTTTTAGCATATATTAAGGTTTTTTTAAGGATTAAGGATTTTTTGAGTTTCCTAAGTTTCACTTTTGGACTATGTATGCCCCTTCCCCTACCTCCAAAGTGGTATATTTGCATGGGTATATGTATACATGTCCTCAAGGTTATGTTGGTTGCATCAGGATGGTTTACATGTTTATTCATGATGATTTCATACCTTTGTCATTTCCTCTTGCTTTCACTACCTTTTCACTATATTCCAACCCTAATTTTCATGTTTTAACCCCCTAAATCACCCCACAATCACTCTCCACCTTCCATCCACCCATCATCCAAACCTCGAACCATGTAAATACACCCACACAACCTTCATAACCATTTTAATTCATAATATCATTAAAGGATAGGTCCCTATAAGTCATATATCTTATTAAGTAAGTAAATAGTCATCTACAGCCAATCATTAGAGCCTATTGTAGTATAAGACTCTCCAAAGCTTTATGTGTGAACCACTTATTGGAATAATAGGGGGTGTGATCAAGATAATTAATATCTATACAATATATAATATAATTTGAGGTAGGTCATTAAGATGTTTCAAAGGTATCTAAACACCTTACTCCCTAAAACTCATACTTAGACCCCTACAACAATCATCATAGGAAGATGGAGGCATACAACCTTGTTTATGTGTATGAAGAGCCACAAATGACTTGTGGTGAAAGGTAGTATTCATAAAATAAAAGGTAGGATTTGACTGAATAAGAGGATAAACATCATTGGTCATGACATACAAGGAAGCAAAAGAACATCAAACACAAGATTTGAGGACACATTAACATAATCTCATAAACCCTAAACCTAGAGAGAATAAGATATACAAGAAAGAGACTGAGAGCCCTAAGACCTTGATGATAATATTGAGGTGAATGGATCCTAAATATAATGTAAGGAATGAAGTCTCCAATCATATAATACCAACATGATGCAACACTCATGTTGAGAATAACACCTACAAGCTTCTTAAGGAACCTTTCTAGTCCTAAGCTTCAGGGGAAAGAATAAGAGCACTGTGGAAAGGATCTTAAAAATAACTAGGACTATAATCCTATTTGAGATGAAGTTAGGATCATAAGACACTAAGGAAATTAATGTGGTGAGGTAGATCCTAATCACAAGAGGGTACAGTCAATTAGGCACATAGTCATGAATTGCAATCAAAAGTACATGGATAGTCTTGGAAAAGTTAGGAGTCTTAGAACCCCTACAAGGGTAATCATACTTCCAAAATTGGTAAAAAAAATAATTTTTAGTATTTAAATTGATTTATGCCACCCTCAAGATAATATAATCAACATAGATCTCTATTTTTTTCTCTTAGAGCTCTTACAGTCATGTAGACAACCTATGATGAGACCAAATGGTCATTAGGGAGGTTTAAGAAGAAAATAGGGAGATTGAGATTCATGGAGAAGTTTTAAGATAATAAAGGGTAATAATAATGTCTATATACACTCTTTAGTAATAACAACATGTAAACCTTCAAGACAAATACCCTTTAAGACTACATGGAAAGAGTAATCTACAGCAGGCCTATGTAATAGTGTTGGTAGCACCCATGTGTTGATTGTATTTAAAGACATCAGACACCTCAAGGAGAGGTAAATAAATTTAAAATGGTGGTGCCTCATTTTTATATTATGATATCATTAGTAGCCTAACTCTATGAGGCTCAAAATAATAAGGGGAACATAATGGCCTTTGAGGCCATTAGGCCTAGGACTAGCATTAATAAACCTATAGTAGAATTGAGGCTACTTGTGTATTTTTAGTGATTAAATAAGATTTAAAACCCCATGAAATTAGGAATAAGGATCATTACAAGTAATAATAATTTTTTCCATATAGATAAATCACTAAACTCAAGCTCAAGGGTTATGCAATCCTTACTATGAATAAACCCTATACCAAAAGGAGAATACATAAAGGATAGAGTCGGGAAATCATATGACCCAAGTATGATGTCAATAATTGAAGTCATGTAGATGGGATTAATAATTACATCATCCTTTTATGTAATGTAGGAAAATTCTACTCAGAACACCCCTATTTCTATCATAGACCTAGACTGACACTATCATATACAAGTAGGCATATGAAATAGTAACTAGGATAGAGTTTGGACATTTAAAGGTGAGAACAGGTAAGGAATAATTTTCCATGTTATTTTTTAGTCCCCCAAGAATTTATAGACCGTTTAGACTCTTGAAGCTCATTTAAAACCTGTCAAGCATATAACCAACCACTTAATGGAAAGTAGTAAAGTAGGGCTTGTGAGTTATTTGAAGGAATTATAGAGGTTGTAATAGTTGAGAAAAATTTAACTTGATGATTCTAAGACTCTTAAATGACCTATAATCCATTTATTCCCTCAAACATAGTTTAGGCCTTTTGGCTTAAAAGCATGTCTTAAGGCTTAAAAGGCTTACACCACCTTAAGGTACATTTAGACCCTCCCAAAGCATAATTTAGACCTTGAATAGATTTATATAAATGTTATGAGTCATATAAAGTATTTTTGAATAGTTTAAATTAAGTATGAAGGCCATATTAGTCTTAAGGACTAGATTGAACCACATAATTCTTCATAGCCAATTCAAACCATCACTTCAGGAGCTTGTATCTTGTAAAGCATAAAGACTTATAAAAAATCATCCTATAATATTTAAGGCACCCATATGAAATTTATGTTCATGAAATAATGAGCTAGATTGAATAGATTAGGTGTATGAACAAATGCTAATAAATTAGCCTATATAAATTGCTTTGCAAAGACCACAAGTTTAAATTCTTACATTTAGATCTCCCCATACTAGCTATATGGAAACCTAATATTTTCAAGGATTTTATGGGGGCCTATGAAATTAACATCCATGTCCATAAGTTTGGGGTCAGATGCCTGATCCTTATGAACCATTGTTAAGATGGTAAACCTCCTTAAACCCTCCTTAAACCTTATTACAAACCAATTTGAGAAAATGATGAAGAATTGGCACCTAGTTGCATTAGAATGATCCTAAAAACATTTTAAAAATATAGAGAACTTATAAGAAAACATGTGAATGGGTTTTATGTGTACTTAATCTATATATAATGCTCAAAAAACTATACTTTTCTAAGGAAATGAGAAAAAGGAAGGATACAAGATAGTTTAGAATGATTCCAATCCTTAGAGGGGATGGTCTAAGAATTAATTCATCTTCTAAAGTCATAAAAATCTAAATGATTCATTGATAAATGTCTTTGAAACCCATCTCCAAACTACTAGTCTATAGTAATGAAGAATAGAGAGACATAACCAATTAGTTTGGCATAATTGTAGACATTTATTGATCAAAAGGGGATCATGTTATGATATAAGGGGTTATTCCAGGTATGAATCTCATTAATCCATAGGTTCTCAATATTTATTTCAAGTTTTATGTCAACAAAAATACAAAAATCTAGGCTATTATACCTAATTAGCCTATTTTACATATTTGGTATATAAGAGAGCTCAAATTTGGCATAGAGGTGATAATGAAGAGATTTAATACAAGGTGCATCAAATAGTAACTAATGGTTTAAATGGGTAAAATGCATTTCAACAATAATTATGAAGGTGGAGGTAGTTTCAAATATTGACACATGCATAAAGACTAGTGGGATGCTCAATGTGTTAGGGAGGTTAATTTCTATGGTGGAAGTCAGATACAACCTCCATTATACCCTAAATTCCTAAAATCCATTGAAGAACCCTAATAAAAAGGATATACAGATGGAAAGGGTTGACATATGACTATTTGTCACTATTTTAACTACAAGTAAAGTGGACCTTGGTCATTCATGACCCATTTCTCTCACTTCCATGCAATTATACACTTTTTCTCTCCCTATTTATGCTATATATTAAGGGATTTAGACCTTGTATTGTATTACTCACTTGGGTATGAGGAAACTATGCCTCTATTTTACTCTATGAGACCCCTTAGATAGTTATGGATTAATTTAACATCTTTATGATCAATTTTTATTTTATGTTTTATCTTTTGATATGCTTAAGTGGTCTAATTTACATTGTATAGGTCCAATTCCTTCACCTAAATTCTAAAAAGTGTCTTATGTAGGTTGTGTAGTGTGTTAGAATTTTTGTGGTTGATTTTATGAGTGGAGATTTGACTATAAGAGTCTATAATTAGACCTTTCTCTCATTTCCCTCATGATTCATCCATAAAATATCAACCTCTACATGAAATATTGACGCCTATATACCATTGGAGATAGTGTCTCAATCCTTTACTTAGTACATTAGTGTTGTTTGAGTTCAAGTTGAGTGATGGAAATGTCATATTGGTGAAACACCACTTTAGTGTATATTTTCATTTATGAAACCTAATTATTCCTTTTCATCATAATAAATTAGGTCATAGAGATACCATTGAAATGATAAATTATGGGAGCTATCCCCATATAAATTAGAGGTTTGACTTGCATCCTAGGTATTCCATATCCTATAGGTCACTCTAATGTTAGTATAGGTTTGAGGTGGATGTGAATAGTCTTGCTCAATAGGGGTATAACCTAGTTAGCAAACAATAGTGTTATTTATGTACCCTTAATACATTATATTACATTGGTTAAATAATAATATAGTTGATTATTTATCATGAGTTTATCATCATATATATAAATAATAAAATATATTAAATTAACTTTGGAGAGGTTGAACCCATTAATGTGGTGGTTGGAAAAGTTCACATTAAAATGGTTAGATTACCTTGCCTATATGATAAATATTTTACATTATAAGATCTAATGAATGAGAGTTGAGATAAATGAGGAAATGTGGATGAGGTGAAGGTTTCCCTAGAGGCCCCACTCCAAGTCTAAAATAAGTTTGTGGTCTATAATTAGGTCATATTTCAAGAGCTACCTATGAAATTCAATAAATTGGATCAAAAGTTCAACTTAGTGGTAACAAAATTTGTAGCTAAGGAGGCACATCCAAAATATTTGGGATGTAATCCACCTTCATCCTCCTCTTTATTTTGTCTTAGTGGGCCTTGGGAATTATGTTCTTCTTATTTTTGGATTTGGGAATCTTTTTGGGTATAATTATATTTCAAACATTTTAGGCCATGATGGCTTAGGGTTGGAACTAATGCTATAAAGAGATGGGTCCCATTTTATTTCTATATATACATATATATATATATATATATATATATATATATATATATATATATATATATGGATATATATATATGGATATGTAATATTTTGAAAGGGTCAACTCTATTGTAAACAAACACTATCAAATTAATGTAAATTTGATTTTTCTATTTAAATGCATCTATTTTCATGAAGTCTTCCAATTTATTTCTAATTTAAATGGATTAATACTAATGTTAGAGGATACTTAGTCATGATTTTATGTAGGTTTTATGCATTAATTAGGATGATATTTAACTATTCTAATTGATTTTTGATGATCTTCAGTTTGTTTGAAATATGTTAAGGTTTATGTTTGATTAAGTAAAAACATGTTTATAATTATTTGTAAAAGGGCATCATTAAATTGAGAATTCATCCTTTATCCTTAGACTCTTTCCCTATGTGATTATATCCCAAGCCATCATGCAACTTAGGATACAATTGTATAACTATAGCTAAGTATGTTATGGTTCTCAAAGTATTAGTTTTGTTATTTGTTCAAAAAACTCCCTTTTTTGCCTTACCCTCTCTCCCCTTTTTTATGTTTTATTTTATATAAATTGATCTTTGTCCACATACTTATAAATTATGAAGTAAATTAAAGGAGGCATATTGAGACTATATTCACCCATCATTGGTTTTAAACTTACTATCCATCTTTAGTGTTTTTCCTAACTTGATGTATGCCTAAAACTCAAAATAACAACTGGTGTTAGAAATTAAGTGAGATAAGTAGAGATCATAATCTTATTATATTTAAATTGGCTTAGTTAGAAGTGTAAAAGTTTTATTTTATTGAGAAAACTAATATTAATCCTTTGGTAGTATCACTATATCTCTTAGAGTTCTATTCTAAGTAGTTTATTTAATAGATCCCAATACCTAAAAATAATTCCCTAGATTGTCTTAAAAACAATCCTAAGAAAAGAATACACAAGTACCTTATTTTCATTTAAGTCTTTTTAAAGCACCTAATCTCATAGGTGCTTCTAGGGACCAAATTTTGGTATTGAAAACAACTAGTGTTAGGAGGGTATTCCTCACTGATTAACAAAATATAAGATGATAGTTAACCTAAAGCCTAATATTCATATCACTATATCCTAGATAGTTCCTTAATAGATTATAATATCCCCTTTAAAATTTCATATGATAACCATAAATGCTATAAGAATAAAAATACCATTGGTCACACCTACTAGCTCATCTTCTTAGTAAACGCTAAACCAACCTCCACCTATGGTTGCACCTATGACATGGTTATCTAGGTATACCATTGGAATTCCTAGAGTTTTCCATGAACTATTCAAGAACATAGAAAGGTACCTCCCAAGATTCACATTAGCTGTGGGGTACACTACAAAAGAGCATGTGGCCTCATACAAACTACTCTTAGGCTTATAAATGTAGAACATGAGGTTGTTGCCTTCATACATTTCCCAATAACTTTAATGTACATGGCATATGATCAATTATTAATATTTATAAAATTTAAATTATGAGCTAAGACCAATTCAATAAACATTACATACCTAGATTGGGAAAGTCATTGACCTAAGTGTGGTATACCAATAGTTCATATGCATTAAGAGAGAATAAAGCAAGACCAAAGGGAATTTCAATGTTATGTTCTAAAATATGTATAGTTTTATCATTTCACCTTATATAAAAAATGTCCATCTAATTCTCAAAATGTAAAAAACATGTTATATCCTTAGACTTCTATGTTCCTATGCACGTATCCTTTAATGGTATATTATACCCTATATTATGTTGAGGCCATCAAGGTAGATAGATAAATAAACCCTAAAGTTTTAATATCACTATCCATCCAAAATATTCTACATAACCTACCATATTTAAATCCCCTCTTCATCACTAATCATAATATGTCCATGCCACAACATGTGTAGGTGAAAAATTAACTTCCCTTGAGGTATTCTACTCCTAACCAACACTTGGGATTATTTATACCTATCAGTAAATAATTAGAGACTAAAAATCATATTTAATATCTATGGCCCATCACGAATAATGTCCAAAGTGTTCCCCAAGAATCCAATAAGACTGAGCTAAACACTATATAATACATGGTATATAAACTCAACAATGACTTTTTGGGTCTCTAAAGACAAGTTAGAAATAATGGTGGTGAGAGTTAAAACATTAAATTAACCTAATAAAGTTACAAACACCCCCATAACCATTATAAAAACCAACTATATCCCTCACCTAATGAACTACCTTAGATAAGCATTTATAAGTTGGCCTTACCAAATTCATGACATGTGTACAACACAGTCCAACATAGGGAGTTAGATTTTATAAAATTATATAACACCTTTAACATATTTAAAATTTAAATGGAATAATATGAGTTTTTTCCAAACCATCCCAATGATACCACTCAATTTTTCCTTAGGATCCTCAAGATCCCTGAGCACTACCATGGTGCTATAAACCTTGGGGTTCCCTAGCCAAGAGGAAAATGAACTAGAAGAGGTCATCAATGAGGTGCATGATTTATAACAGTTCCAAAGGGGAAACTAAACTCTTAGGAACCAAACATATTAACAACCTCTTATTACATCCACTCCTCCTAACAAGGTGAAACTCCTTCTAATCCTAGATCTTGAAATTATCTTCTACCCTATGGCTATTAATCCCAAAGCACCTGAAGAGATCTAGCTTGATTCTAGAAATATTGGGTATAACATAGTATAGGACATGAAGAATATAAAGGAAAACATTATTTTGTATGATCTTTCCTTAAATATTTATAAAAAATATCTCCTAAAATCCATCATAGATAAATTAATTTAGCCCAAACCCAAGCCTACACACACCAACAAGATGATATAAAAGAATAAGACTAAGTTGAAACCCTTCCTCCTTAATATTATTGTATTTGGGAAGAACACTCATAAATATATAGTGTACTCATGAGACTAAAAAAATGTAATACCTACTAGAATTCATGAAAAAATAGGGTTAAAGGATATTTAATCAAACAAATTAGTAGTCTAGTTGGACAAGTCTAAGGTCAAAATGGTGGGTGAGATCTTGAATGTAAATATGTAGCTAGAATTTAATCTTTAGGTCCAATAATTTATCAACATATAAATGGTAGAGATTACTAAATCCTATGTGATGTTATTTAGTTGAGGTTGGTCTAAGACCTTGAATGAATAAATGGATACATATTTCATTCATATGTGGTTGCCTTGGAGATGCATAGCTAATAAAAATCATTTATATAAAGAACCTAAAATGAATCAAATGATCACATAATATAATAAAGTCAATGAAAGGGTAAACCTAGTATCTTATGACATATACATTTAAACTTTGTCTATAAAATTTGTTGAAAATCAAGTTGACAAATTTATAGGTTTATGGTACCTATATAGGGCCCATTAAAATAAAGGTTATGAGGTAGGATTATTATTAATTGAACTATTATATAAATAACACTTAGCTTACTATAGACGGTAGTTCCATTTCACCAAAAACCTTACATAGTATGAAGACTTTATCTTAGGGATACAGTTTGCATTGAAACATAGATTCAAATAACTAAAACTATTTAGAGACTCTAAGCTTATAATAAACCAAGTTAGGAAAAAATACCAATGTAATTTATCCTATTTTATGAAGTATAAATGTATGGCATATGATTTAATATATATGTTCAATGTTTTCAATTCCATCCCCATTCTTAGAGAAGAAACTAGGTGGTTAATTCAATGGGTAACCTCTACTATAAATATAACACCCCTATATGACATAGGATTACAAAAAAATTTAGTAGAGCTCATCCCATTTCCTTTAATACTTGATAATGTGAATAACTTCTAGGTCTTTAAGGATGAATGACACATTATAGAGTTCTTTAATAAGTTAGGGATGTTTGAGACGCAATTTATAAATGAGACAAAAATAAGTAATGTAATAAATGAAGGTTACGACCTAGATGGCATTGTGAATTTAAAAAAAATCAAGTTCTAAAGGGAATGATCTCCCTTGAGAGGATATTTGATCTTGATAGGTCTACACACCCACATGATAAACCAATATATATGAACCAAAATTTTAAGACCATTAATATAGGGTCACTAGACTAGGCTTGAGATGTTCTTATTGGTCTAGATTACACTCCTACCAAAATTAAACAACTCAAAATGTTGTTATTAAAATATAGAGATGTTATTTCCTAGGCTTATGGAGATCTCAAGGTATCTGACCCAAGTGTAATAGCCCTACTATCCCACTTAAGCCAAAAAATAAACCTTTAAGATAGAGGCAAATACCTATGAACATGATCTTAAAATTGCTCATACTTATGGAAGTTCACAATCTCCTCTCAATCGAGATCATCTTCCTTATCTATCACTCCACCTAGGTATATAATTTATCCTACCCATAAGAATAATGGATAAATTTTACTATGTGTCCATTTCAAAAACCTAAACCAAGATTTAAAAAAATATAAATACCCTTTTCCATCCCTTGATGAGGTTATTAAAATGTTAAGTGGATCCCAAATGATGTCCTTGGATAGAATCTTAGGATACAATTAGGTTCTCATAAATCCTAAAGATAGAACAAAAATTACATTTACAAACAAGTGGGGCACCTTCACTAAAAATGAATTCCATTTGGACTTATCAATGATGGAGCCACTTTTTATATAGCCATAAACTTTGATATTGAATATTTAATTGATAAATTTATAATTATTTATATGGATAACTTACCATTTTTTTAAATGTAGGTCCGATTGTTTAACATCTCTAGAATGTGTTTAAAATGTGTAGGAGGTATGGTATTTAACTCAACTAAAAAAAGAGTGTATTCAATCTAACATAAGGTAAGATATTTTGTCATGTCATCACCAAGGAATGGATTTATATTAAACCCTAGTGTGCTAGTGTGATTCATAGAATATCTATACCTAATAAGAAAAATGATCTTAAGTCATACTTTGGTAAGATTAACTCTGCACATAAATTCATATCTAGTTTTGCTGAGATCATTAAACATCTAAATGTAATGTTAAACTAGGACGTAAAGGTAGAATATAATATTTCAACTAGGAAATCCTTATAATAAATTAAGGAGGTTATCATGTAATCATAAATATTAATTAGTATAGACTACATGAAGAATTTCTATCTTTACTCTTTTGCTTTAGAGCACACCATCACTATGGTTCTCACCCAAAAATAAGATAAAGATGAGCACTCGATAACCTTCAAGAGTATAAAATTGAATAATGAATAAATAAAGTATTCTACCTTAGAAAATAATGCCTTCACTTTAGTCAAGGCTATGAATAAGTCTAGGTAGTACATTCTTAGAAATAGTGTACATGTCATTGTCCTAGACCTATCTATAAAACTCATGTTGGAGCATAATTAGTTAAGAGAACACTAAAGTCAATGGATGGCCAAAATGGAAGAGTATAACTTTGATTTAAAACCTAATAAGTTGGTCTAAGGCTAAGGCCTCACCTGATTAATCATAGAGATCAACCCAAGGATTATTGTGGTTCATATAGACCAATTAGAATTTTTCTATCAAGATTGGTATAACTCGAACATATATTTCCTTCTCTATGGGATTCATCCTTCTTAGTTGAATCAAACACAAAAAGATATCTCAAGATCAAGGCATCTCATTACATGTTGAAAAAAAGGTTCTCTATATAAATAAATATGAAGGCATCTACTTTAGGTTCATCTTATAAGAAGATTCGAAAGAGGTGTAGTGAAATTACTTAGATGATTCACAACAGTAAAAGTATTTATGGAAAAATTAAGAGAAGAATAAGTACATCCATAGTGAAAATTGGCAAAAGAGCAGAATACTTGAATATTATGATTGAACCACTTCAAGGTGCCAACCTCCACAATAATTAAATAAGAAAAAAGTTGATAATATGATGATAAAATACTAACCAATACCTCCTATATATACTCTACTTAGCCATAGTTATTCCATAGGCCGACCATACTAAGAACATCAAGAATTAAAATAAGTTATTATGAAGATGTGTAAGCCACAAGTCAGTAGTATGCAATCAAAAATGCATCATGTCTATAAATCAATCTTGGCTTGGAGAAGATAGAACATACCTACACTTCTGATTGGGAATACATTTGTTAATTAGGAGCATGACCAATATGGGGATCCACTATACTTGATTAAGTGATCACTTATCATAATACACCATGTTAGGAAGGGTTTCAAATCCTATAGTCTAACACATTAATATAAAAATCCTAAAATAGTCCAAGGTTTAATGTTTACTCGATTTTAATAAACAAGAAAGTAAATATAGTCTAGTGCACACTAAAGCTTATGGCATTAAGTGGGGGTTGGAAACAAAATAAATTAAACTAAACATTCATAGAAGACATATACTCACACCAATGTATATCTAATCCTAATACATGGGAGTGAAGTACAACTACATTATCTATCTACTCTTACAAAGGATAAATAAAGTTAGGAATACTTACCTTGGAGTTGAATACATCAAGCCTCAATCTCTCCCTTGGTCAAGGTGATTTGTGAGAGATTGTTATGGTATGTAAGGATAACAAAGACACATCAGCTCTAGGCTACAAAACCTATCTATGTATCCAACATACTTCTCTATAAGACAATATCCATATCTCCAAAGAAAGTATGGAAGCCTAATATTTATTACTCAATTAGAATGGTCAATAATTAGATGTTCATTTGCAGTTATTCTTCTTCACTTCTCTTCTTATTTTTTCTCTTAATTTCCACTCAATTCTTAATTTGGAAGAAAGTAAGAAAATAGTAAAAGGGTTGTGTAAAGGAATACCTGATAAAATTGCACACATGATCCAGATGATGTTGGGAACTCCTCTTTGGCTAGGAAGGAATAACTTGTAGATAAAAAAAACTAGAAAAGGGTTTGTTAGAAAAATAGTTGAAAAGACTACCTCGCATGAGCTAGATTTAAGAAGCGTATGCTTGTTAGGAGGCTATCAATCCATTATTTATAATAATTAAATTGATGTAAATGAAAATAAAGAATACTTTAATTCAATAACATGAAAGTAATGCATGAAATAAGAATAAATTAAAATGCTTTTTCAAATAAAATTATTAAATGTAGCAAAAGTGAGTCAATACTCATGCTGAGATAGCTGGGGTTAGGTTTAAAAAATTAAGGAAGGCTTTATGAAAATGTAGGAACACATAAATTAGGGCTTGGTCAAGGTTAAGGGGTTTAAAATAACTTACTATTATTTTTTTCCATAGTGATCATCAATAGTTGGGTGAACTATCAGTGATTGAGCTAACGATTAGTAGTTGGGTAACCATCGATGGTTGAGGTGACCATTGATGGGTAGGCTAACTATTGATAGTTTCTTGTGTGTTTATAGAAATAAAAAGAATTATAGACTAGATAAATGGTTAGGTAGGGATTTGAATATGGGTTTGATCAGAGATAGGAAGCTAAGAGATAAGTTTGATTAGGTTAAGAGGGTTAGAAATACAATAAAATAAGGTAATAATTCAAAATTGATTACAAATTTATAGATTGTTGAGGGTGGAAGGCTAGAGAAATTTGGCCAGAGTGATAGTACTTTGGTCTGAAGAGAAACTCAGACAAAGGTTTGGATCTCCATTGATATTGTTTGATTACTAAAAGAAGGTTGGATACCTATGTGTAAGAAGATTTGATAGCATGGATGTGGATCCTTTTCACCTCATACTCTTCTATTTTTATAGGATGAAGTTGATAATTGGGTAGGAGGATGTTAATAATTAGATAGGAACATAAAGTTTCTACTTACAATGCTTTATAGTTGGTTGTCAACACATAAGGTGGACATACTAATTTTTGCCATACTTATCTTGCATATAGATGGTAATAATTTTAAATTAAGTTGAATACCTGACCATTGATGATTAGGATAACCATTGATGGTCAAGTGCATAGAAAAAATGGGTGAAGATATGTTTAAAAAGGGGTTGATTAAAGGGGTGTTCAAAAGGTTTAAGCTAGTAAGTGAGCTTAGTTAACTAGGTGGTCAACTAACTTTAGGATCAAGTAGGGATCTATTTATATCAAAATTTAAAATGTCATGTTTAGTATTTGAGTGTCTACATTTTTCCCCTTTTTATTATGTATCCTTGAATCAACAAGATGCATAACAAAAATATATTATTGGTTTAGGTCTGATTGCCCTAAGCATGGTAGGAGGTGTTCCCCCTCAATTCAAGGTTTGATAATTGGTAGATGGTGAGTCACAAGGTGGTTGAAAAAAAGGGTTAGGCATTTGAAATGAAAATAGGTGCACAAAATGTGATGAAGTGTGATAGTCATGATCACACAAAGACTAAAGTTACCAATGTCAGTAAAAATAAAGTCAGTTCTAGAGGGATGTAAGATTAGGGTAATTGGTCCATAGCATTGGTCATATTTGATTGGGTCATTTCTATCAATTCATTGAGATAAGGTCAGTGTTTTCATAGGTATCCAAGGTAGAAATTGGTCACTTGAAAAACATAAATGGTCTGGTCAAACATGAGGTGGTGTAAATGTGCAAAATTTCAACATGGCAAGGTTGGTTAGTGTAGGAAAAATGGCCAAGCAAGGTCATCACAAAATATGTGAATAGTTTAGGTCAAAATGGTCAACATCAATGTGGACATGGTCAAATGGTTGGTTGAAGAAGGGTAATCTTCCAAAGTTCAAGTGGTTATTTGGGTGAGATGAGGTAATCTCCAAAAAATTAGCACCTAGGTATGGTGCTAAAAAGTTTAAAAGTTTAGGGATATTGACTATTAACAGTCATGGGTTTCCATAGTTGACCATCGATGATCAGCCTAACTATTGAAGGTCATGAAAGAACCTTAAGAAATCAAAACATATAAAGTGAAAAGGAAGAGTCATTTTTACTTTGGACTTTTAGCAATCTATGCACTAGTGTTCCTATGTATTTGGACATTTAAAATTTGAGATTGATAAGGTGGAGTGTTATGAGAGGTGGAGTCCATGTGTCAAGGTAATTAAGGCTTGAATAGATGGAGGGTGGATGAGGGCATGACGGAGTAGCTGAATGAGGGTTGTGACCATGTCAAAAATTATGGAATGAGGTAGGGGGAATTTTGAATTTGATAGGTAGTTGAATCGATGTTTATTGAAGTTGTAATTAAGTCATTGTAAATGAGTGTGATGGTACTTTGGAATTGGTCTAGGTAGGTTTTATGGGATGTGTTCCCTAATTTAGTGTTTGTGTGAAATTAGTTAATTGATTGGTGAAATTGAGAGTGGAAGGGTGTTTTAGCTTAGTAATGGGTTTTATGATAGGGTTAGGTAGGTTAAATTTTGGATGGAGGTGATTATTGTGGTATTTAGGTGGGAAATGGTGGAGGGTTTTACCATAGATAGTCACACACATTTATCATTAGTAGTTCAACCTGATGATCAGTGGTTGAACATTAGGGTATTGAGATTAGAAAAAGGACCATCAATGGTTTAATGTACCATCATCAGTCAAAGGGTTGGGGGGAGGGTAGATAAAAAGTGGTAGTCAAATATTGTATTTGGGTGAATGTTTTAATGCTTTGGAAAGTTTTGAAAGTATTTAAAAGTTTGTAAATTATGAAATGTTAAATTTTATTAAAGTTAGGTAAAGGGCTTATTAAAGTTCAGAAAGTTTGAAAGTGGGAAAGTTATTTAAAGGTTTTAAGGTGTTGTAAAGTGTTAAGGTCTTAAGTTAATTTAAAGTGTTGTAAAGTTGTTTTAAGTTATTTAAGAGGTTGTTAAAGTTTTTTTTATTTAAAGTGTTTTGAAAGGTTAAAGTGTGTAAGGTTGGTAAAGTAGGATGAAGGCTTAAGTAATTTAGATGGTCAATAAAGGTTGTGAAAGAAGTTAAATTTTTTTAAGAGGTCCATCAAGTGGGTATTAAAGGTTAAATGTAGGTATGATAGGATGATGGGAAGGTGGCTAGAGTTTAGAAAACATAAGCATTTAGATGATTGAAAATGATGTGTTAGGGTTAGTGTTGGGTAGTTTAAATGAAATTTATGAGGAATAGGGCCATTCTTGGAGATAGAAGCATTTAGGTGTTAAAATTTATATAAATAAAGGTAGAGGTTTGTTTTGAGTTTTAAAGGTAAGATGGGAAATGTGAAGGGTTAGAGTAGAATAGGTTGAAAAGGGTAGGTGTGGGTTGGTAGTGAGATTGATTTGGAAAGCTAAGTGTTCATGCTAATGTGATTATTATGTAGGCATGTAACCAGATTTAGATGGGGGATCGAGTCTTAAAATATTCATAGAGGTCTATGATGGGATGCCTAATGATGAGTGGAGACACATAGAGGAGGTTAGACTAGGGGCCATGAGACACTACCAATACCTACCATAAGATACATATATGATCATGGACCTCATCGAGAGATGAGACCTAGCCATGAACATGATTTTATTGATGACTAGGGAGATAAACATCCTACTAGAGGATGTGCATAGAATTACATGACTACTCATTCGAAGGGAGTTAACTTATCACATAGAGAGTGAGGAGAGGGATTACCACATGGATTTGATATATGGAGTGGATCATGTCCATTCTAGGTATCATGTAGGTGGTATTTTATATATGCCACTCTATCAGAGGGATCCATGGGAAAAATTATTTCTTATGGTGATGATGATGGTTGTGTCCTTGTTTGCATTTCCATATTCAAGTAGTAGTCAATTTATATATATATATATATATATATATATATATATATATATATATATATATATATTACTAGGAGTATAAGTGGAGATGTTATTTGGGAGGACTATGTTTAAGTGGGGCCCAGTGTTATTGGTTTAGATATATAGAGAACTTTGGGAATTAAAAGAACATAGGTGATATGGGATTAGTGTGGGATTTGTTCTCCATTGTTGGGCATATGAGCATATTCAGGTGGTGAGACCTTTAGGGCTATCATGGCATGGTTATGAGCTTGATGGACTATAAAGTGGGTTTTCTTAGATGGAGAGGGGATTATGCATTGATAGGGGTTGGTGGTGGTTTGAGGGACATTGAGTAGTTCTAGGATGCTTTGGAGGGATTGGTGGTGGGTGACATAGTGTAGAGGCCATATGTGGGTTGGCCTAGGTGGTCCTAGTATAGTTATAACACTTTGTCACTTCAAAGATAGAGATGGATATATGGGAGGGAGGATGGGGAGATTGAGTTGATCCTATTCAACTAAATTCAGAGCTAGTTTGGCCTTGTGCAAAGGATGTCACTAGATTTATTGAGATATAGGAGGGAAGATGTAGAGTTCTTACTCCTAGAGTCATAACCATAGAATGCTATTTTAGACCATGAGGAGATATTGATGACATTTATGTTAAATAATGTAGGTGTTGCAGATGGTTATGTAGCATGTTAATAGGCCTGATATGTAGTAGTCAATTTTGGATAGGGTGACAAGGGTCAGTAGCCCATGGATGTGGATCTAGTTGGGGTGAAGGCACAAGATATATAGGTGGTAGTAAAAATGGTAGTAACCCAAGCCTAGATTATAAGGATACAAGGATAGGTGGCCACTTTACAAGGTTAAATTATTACCTTATAGGGTCAGGTGGCCATCTTGATAGGAGAGTGAGACCAAGCAAGGATCTCTCTTAGTTTAGTGACCTAGAAGAGAGATAACTTGAGATAGAGGGTAGGAGTAGTTGTAACACTAGTAAGATCACCTATAGAAGGAATTGATATTATTATTATGACATGGTACTTATCCACCATTTAGGAGTTGAGATATTAAAAAGCAATAGTGTTGGCATAGTTGCCATTAGAGCTAATGTATGGAGAGTACAGGGTCATCTTAACAAGTGGTCCATATATAGCTACTCTAAGATAGTGGGTTACTATAGTGGGATAAGCAAGGAGATTAGTGGGACCACCACTAGATGGTAGTATAGGTGCAAGTGCAGATGGGGCTAGTGGTAGTGGTGACCCAGGGGCTTGATATATGAGATTATATGATGTATATGTTTTTTATTTTGATATCATCTTGTATATCAATGATGTGAGATGTATATATTAGAGAGATATATTTATACATTATTACATGTATTTATTATTGAGGATTGTGTACTCATTAACATGTGTTACCTTTATTATGATGTATATGATGAGGATGCATTACAATGATTATGGATGTTTATTGATGTTGATGGTTTTTATGGTTGTTATGATTATTTGTTGTTTCGAGATATTTATGGATGATGCTTATGAAATTTATTCTTAATTAGTTTAGCTATGTGGTAATGTTTATGGATGTGCATGATGTATGTTTGGTTTTGATGAAATGATATGTTGTTTATACCCCATGCTCTATGAGATGATATGTGGATTCATAGTTTTAGGCATGTGATGTTATTCATTGATGGATGCAATGTTGATTATCATGGATGATTTTATCATGTTATATGATGATGTGTTGAGGGAATTGAAACCTAATTATAATGAGATGTTATATTATATGATGAATATTTTAATTTGTGTATATTTTAGGTGATATTTGGGTTTATACATAGTGGATGATGTGTTTGTTCATAGATATGATTGTGGATATGTGGTTGATGTTTTTGATTATGGTTTATGTGATGATGTTTGTTTATATGATGATGTGGTTCATATAGGAGATTGTTATATGATTATATGGTTCATAGATAGGAGTATGGATATGTGAGATGATTTAGTTTTGGTTGTTTAAGATGTGATGTGATGTGATGATGTTTTGAATTATTGTTATGTTTATGAGAAGTAATGATATGACATGGTCAAGGATGTCTATAGATATGATGTAGTTTATGTAGTTTTTGATATGATAAAAAAAATTGTTATTTTGATGATAATGAGGTTATGATTTGATTGTTGATGTTTTATGGTTTGATATTTTGTTTAGGGATAGTGTATGATTTATGGATGTGCTTCATAAGGTTATGATGTATATGGATTATTGCATTGATGAGAAGGATGTTTGGAATGTTTTGATATGATTTTTGAGATGGAGATATAATGAAAGCACATAAATTAGGTTTACACTAAATTTTAAAAAGAGAGAAGAATCATGAGACATATGTCCACATGAATTAATAAATAGAGGGTAAGAAAAAGGCATGACGTTTCCATTAGTAATGGCCTAACAAAATCAAAGTTGGATTGACTTAATGAAAATAGGCCTTTTGAATGCTTTGTATGAGCATGATTTGATTGAAAATAAGGTATTTTGATCACTTTTTGTCAAGTATGCTCATAATCCCTTGATTTTAGAGAGGGTATGGAGGGGAATAATGTGATAGGTAAATGGTTAAATGGGAAATGGGTGATATGATAACCTAACATGGATTAACTTGAAACTTTTATAGGTGACTAAAGAACCATAATAAATAAGTACATGTCTTAATATAATGTGTAAACTGATTGATGTGGGAATTCTACTAAT
The DNA here is from genome assembly GCA_037957365.1 of Torreya grandis. Lineage (NCBI taxonomy): Eukaryota > Viridiplantae > Streptophyta > Pinopsida > Cupressales > Taxaceae > Torreya > Torreya grandis. The sequence continues at coordinate 970,051 of JARHVA010005984.1, read as the reverse complement.
GTTATTTATAAAAGTTGATTACCACTTGCTTGCCTTGATTTAGACAAAGGGTTGTTTTTTGCTTTTGTTGTTTTGATAGGTTGGTGAAGTTGATCAATGCTAGAAGCTTAAATTGATTGTTTTGATAAACTTAACTTAACCATCCTTCAAGGGAGTTGTATAAAGTTGGAATTTTATAGCCGTACTTCAAGGGATTAGTATATATTTAAGCAATTTAGTTATTGGGCAACTATCCTTCAAGAGAGGAGTCTGTAATGCTAGAGATATGGACCCAAGTGATATTTTGGTATCCCAATTTGAATTTGAATTTTATTTTTAGACATGGACAAGTCTATTTAGGCTTAGAGGTATATATTTATAGAGGTAAGACTTTTATCACAAAAGGTTAATGATATATGAAGGAAATTGGTTTGAAAGACAACTGATCATGGGATTCCATCTAATAAGAGATGGAAAGTATCCATGAGAACAATGGCATGGGTAGAGCCATGATATCCATGCTTCAAATTAGGCTATAAATGTGATATATAATCACATGGTCTTATGCTATAATCAATTATCCTCAAGAGAAATAGGGCGAATGTGTAAGGAAAGTGAAAATCTTGTAAACCAAATGACAAGCCTAAGTTAGACAGAAAGGTGAATATGACCCATCTTAACAAAATAAATGATGTAGATGTGAATCATTAAGAGGTTAAAGTTCTAGTTTTCCTTTGAGAGAAGACAAATGATAAGCCATACTTATGGGTTGTGATGTAGGGTCTAAGCCAATTGAAATTAGGCTTGCCTCTTTTGCTTTTCTTCAAATTAGTTACATGCTAGTTTTCCTTAAGGATGAGATATTTGATATTAAATTCTCACTCTTTTAATTTTTTTTTGTAAGCACACTTGATTCATTATTGATAGACACAAATATGGTTAAACACTATGAGGTGATGTTTGTCAAGTAGTTTAAGTTGTGTGAGATGTTCCTAGTGATAGTCACTCTCAAAATTGATCTCATAAAAATATATGTGAAGAGAGGGAATATGGAATTCAAGAGTCAAGATTGTCTCTACTCCAAAGATGAGAGAGAAAGGGGTAGTACCTATAGAGGTTCCAATGCTAGTGTGATAGGCTTATAAAGTGAAAGGGATGTGCAAGTGCCAATACTGACCTAAAGTACTTACTACTTTGGTTAGAATTTTGTTGAGGATTTTAGGGAGAGGAAAAACTTAACTTGATTCCAAATGAATCACAAATACATATGTCTTTCTTTTTTTAAAAATATTTTCCATTATCAATGATGATCTTATTGGGAACACCGAAGTGGCAGGTGATATGGTGATTGATGAAATCAATAATCTTTTCATCTTTGGTTGAGATAAGAGGAATGGATTCCACTCGATTGATGAAGTATTTGGTGGAAATAATGATAGATTGGTATCATTATGAAGAATGAGGATTTATTTTCTCAATAATATCAAGACCCCATTGCGAGAAGGGCTAATAGTCTTCATATAATTCAAGGTCATGGGAAGGTGCATGACATAAGTTAGCATGCTATTGACATTTGACACACTTCTTTATGTAGTAAAAATAGTCTTTGTTAAGGGTGGGCCAATAGTAACCAAGGAGAAATATATGTTTAGAGACAACTAAACCACTAGAATGTTCCCCATAAATTCTAGCATGTGTTTCCTTAATAATGTGGGAAGCTTCATGACTACGCAGATAATGGAGAAGGAGAACATTAAAGCCACATTTGTAAAGGATTCCCCATAGTATGGTGTAATGAGAGGTACTCTAAACAAAGGCTCTTTGAGCATTCCTCAAAAGGATGGGAGGACCACTACCAAGGTTAAGGTTGTAGACACTCAAAAACTACACATGATGACTTTCAATGTCAAATTGCCTTTTGACCCTATCAAACTCCTAACTTAGCATAGTTAGTTAAACCATTTAACTCATCCCTTTTTAAATTTATTTAACCCATTTTATTTTAGCCCCTCAACCACCATTTTTCAGCCTAACCATCGATGATTAGATTGACCATTGATAGTTAGGTCTCTAAGCTTGCTTTAAAGTTTTAAAGCATTAACAAATTTTTACAAGATAAGTATCTACCTAAATGGAAACTTGCTTTTAAAACTAGCTTTAAAATGTTGTGAATTGGTAGCTTTATCCCCCTATCAAATTATCAATTTCCCTCATCCGAATTAGCAACTTCATCCTATAAAAGGAGGAAAGGAGGAAGTGAAATGGATCCACAATCCACAATCTAAAATCTATAATAAAAAATATTGCATCCAATCTCTCTTACATACAAGTATTCAACATCCTTTTATCAAGAAAGAAACATCACTAGAGACCTGAAGCTCTATCATAATCACTTTCAAAATATGAAGTACTATCACTTTGGAAAAAATAATTCAGCCTTCCATGATGGTCACTTCAACTGTTGATCATTACCCAACCATCTATGGTCAGCCTAAACTACTGATGGTTCACCTAACCATCAATGGCCACTATGCCATAAAAATACAAGCTATTTTTAGCCTTGTAACCCTAGTCAAACTTAACTTTCTCTATTTTTACATGATTATAATACCTTTTCTGATTTTTTGGACTAGACCCCAACCATTTTAGCATAAGTATTTACTGACTTTGATAATTTTGGTCATTTTTATATTAACTATCATTTTGCTTTCTTTGTATTTCATTTCATTTATCTTATGTAAGTAGATATTTACTTTATCATTTTGAACTTAATTGTTATAATAGTGGATTGATGGCATCCTAGCAAGTAATAGTCTTCTTGGATCTAGCTCACGCTAGGTAATCCACTCATCTATTTTTTAACCTCCTTTTTCTAGTGTCTTTTTTATCTATAGTTTATTGCTTCCTAGCCAAAAAAGATTTTGCATCATCATCTATATTCATGTGCACACTTTACCAAGTATTCTTCTACACACCCTATTACTAGTTTCATTATTTGCTTTCAAAATTAAGAAATGAGTGAAAATTAACTAAAACATTTTGGCACACCTGGTGGGACCTAGTTCATTTTTTATTCCTTTATTGTTTGCTCATTGAATGAAATCTAAAAATTACTTTTTGGGTTTAAAATATACCTCTTATATATATTGATTGCCTACTTATCTTAGTTCATCTAGTAACTTAGGAGGCAATGTAATTAATCTTATCTTTCACACTTATTATCATACACTTAAGACAAACCAAAAAATTATTAACATATCAAAACATCCCTAAGACAAGGCCTAATTAGGATTTCATTACCTAGTAGTAACCGTACCCCTTCTTGGCTATCCTACTTGGATTTCACCACTAAGGGGAGAACCAAATTAGCTCTCTAGTTGAGTATAAACTCTAAACTCAATATATTTTGGCTAAGCACTCAACACCCCTATCAGTGTAGTGTCTGAAGTGATGGTGTAAGCCCTAATACCAAGACACATACTAAAATTTAACATAAATTTCTCTCTTGAGCACCTAAAATCAACTTAAAACCAACCTTAGATTTCCTCTTTAGTACCTGATCTATAAGACAAATTACTGCTTCACACTTTCTAAGGCAAAATCCAAAAGTGGTCTACAAAAAATCCTAGGATTTAACACACTTTTAGTGTATGCATTGTTTTCCTTGAATTATTTTCTTTTGATTTTTATTTGTTTGAGGTGTGAGTTTCATCATATTATTTCCTATTTTCTCACATGGTATTTACTAGACAATAGCTGAGACACCAAACCAATCAACCACCACCTTCTTCTTCTTCCTCCATGGAATATAATTCTAATGATGAGGGTTCACCTCATTTTTCTCCCCCTCCTACTAGAATTATGATTGTTATTGAGGGTGATGTATACTTTTCTACCTTTCTTGACAATAACCCCATGGCCCTTTGACATTATCTTAACAACTTGCATCATACCTCTATTTCTTTGGTTCCTCAAATGGATCCTTCTTATGGTATGCCTCCCCATCTTATGGTGGGTGTTACCTCAAAACAACCCTTGATAACACAAGCCTCTTATTCTTCCAACATCCCATCTACTACCACTACCCAAGCCCAATCCAATTTTATGACTTCTAACCAAACACCTCCTATTATTAGAGAGCCTTCTACTATAGATTCATGCCCTTTAGACTAAAGAATGTTGGAGAAACCTATCAGTAGGCCATGACCTATATCTTTAATGATCTCATCCATAAAATTATAGAGGAATATGTATATGATCACCTTGATAAATCCAAGCCCCACAAGGATCACCTAGTTTTTCTCACCATCATCTTTGATTGGCTAATCCATTATCATGTTAGTCTCAACCCCAAGAAATGTATTTTTGGAGTCTTATCAGGAAAAATTCTTAGTTTCATTGTCTCTCTCTATTTAACTAAAATACATCCCACCAAATTTAGGGAAATATTAGAGATTCCTCCTCCTATGAACCTTATGCAACTCCATAGCTTATAGGGAAAACTTTAATCCATCTATTGCTTCATCTCCCAATTATCAGATAGATGTCCACCCTTTCATCATATCCTAAAGAAAGACACCTCTTTTAGGTGGACCAAGGGATGTCAACAAGCCTTTGATTCAATAAAAGAGTACCTTCTATCTCCACCTATATTCATTCCTCCTAAAGAGGACCAACCCTTCTACCTTCATATATCTACCATAGACCATTCCTTAGTGGCAATGCTCACTCATCATGATGAATAGAAAAAAGAGAAATCCATCTATTATATTATCTACACCCTTATCAAACATGAAACTTGATATAGCCATCCCAAAAAACTCTACCTCACCTTAGTCTTCATGGCCTCCAAAATCTATCACTACCTTATTAATCATAAAACATATGTCATCACCAACACTAACCCACTCAAGTATATGCACTCTAATCCATACCAAAACTAATGTATGGCTAATTGGCTCATGCTCCTAGTTGAGTTTGATCTTGAGTTCCTTCCACAAAGGTCCATTAAAGTACAAGTCATCACTAATCAATTGGTTGAAGCTCCTCTACTAGAAAAACAACCTCTTCCTCTTGCCTTTCTATATGATTCTATCGCAACTCTTTCTCAAGAAGAACCCACCTACCAAATGACCATGTTATTCAATGGATCCAAATGCCAACATGTTGAGGGTGTCAAATTTATTCTCATTCCTCTTTATGGTGATCCTCTTCCCCTTTATTTTAAACTTGAATTTGAATGCAACAACAACATAGCTAAATACAAAGCCTTAGTCATAGGTCTCAAAACCACCCTAGCTTTAGGAGTCAAAATAATCAGTGTCTTTGGTGACTCCCAACTAGTCATCAACAAGGTCAATGGGTATTATTAATGTAAAAATTATGTCTTATTGAAATACAAACAATTCATAGACATACTCTTGGTATCATTTGATCATTATCTTATCCAGTTAGTTCCTTGATCTACTTACAAATTCACAGACACAATGGCTTCCCTTACTTCCCAAATCCCATTGCAACTAGTTGAATCCAAACTATTTATTACTATCCATCATATTATCACACCCTCATATATCAATTATAATCTTCCTAATAATTGTAATGTGGAAGAATCCCCTTCTAACATTTGGTATGACCAAACTTTTGACTACCTTAACATTGGCATCATTCCTCCCAAAATTTTTAAGAATGCTCTAAGAGCTTTTATTTTGTGTAATTCTCATTAGACCATACTAGGGGGAATGCTTAATATACATGGTTTTAATGGTCTCCTTCTCTATTACCTTTATAGTCATGAGGCTTCCCATGCTATCAAGGAAACACATGATGACATCTATATGGGGCATTTTAGTGACTTAGCCATTGCTAAATGTATCCTTTGCCTTGTCTAATATTGGCCCACCCTCAATCAAGATTTTTGTGATTATGTAAAGAAGTGTGTCAAATTTCAACAACATGCTAACTTACATCACATACCTCCCTATGGCCTTCACGTATCTATAGACTATTGGACCTTATTACAATTGGGTCTTAACCTTACTGAGGAAATCAATCCCCATTCTTCACAGCAACACCAATATATCATTATCACAATTGAATATTTCACCAAATGGGTGGAGTCCATCCCTCTTATCTCAATCAAAGATGAAAATATTATTGACTTCATCAATCACCATATCATCTAGGTGTTTCCCATAAGATCATCACTAATAATGGAAAATATTTTAAAAACCAAAAAGTCCAAGGTATCTATGATAATTTTGGCATCAAGTTAATATTTTCCTTGCCTTACCATCCAAAATCTAATGGATAGGTATAAGCCTCTAATAAAACCCTTATAAAAATGTTAAACAAGTTAGTGAGTGATTCAGGTTAGAATTTGCACTTGCATATCCCTTTTGCTTTATAGGCCTATCACACTAGCATTCAAACCTCTACAAGTGCTACCCCTTTATCTCTCATCTTTGGAACTAGGGTAGTTTTGCCTCTTGAAGTCCAAATTACCTCTCTTCACATATCATTGCATGAAATCCTTTCTAAGAGTAACTATCATCAAGAACATCTCATACATCTTGAACTACTCAATGAACATCACCTTGCAACCCTTAATCATATTCATGTCTATCAAGAATGATCTAGAAGTCATATAATAAACACCTGAAAGAGTGAGAGTTTAACATTAGAGACCTCATTCTTAAGGAAAACAAACATGTAACTAATATGAAGAAAATAAAAAAAGGCAAGTTTGCTTTCAATTAGCTTGGACCTATATCATAACCCATAAGCATGGATCAGGAGCTTATATTTTATCCTCTCTCAAAGGAAAACTAGAATCTAAGCTTCTCAATGCTTCACATTTGCATCCTTTCTATTTTTAAAAAAAGGATTGAACTCACCTTTGTGTCTAACTTAAGCTCATCCCTTGGTTTATGATATTTTCACCTCTTTTCACCTACATGTCCATAATCCCCTTGGGGATAATTGCTTACAACATATAACCTTGTGATTATTCATCATAGTTATATCCTAATCATAAGCATGGATACCATAGCTCTACCCATGACATGGTTCTCAAGGATACTTTTCATCTTTAATTAGATGGAATCTTATGATTAGTTATATTTCAACAACCCCCTCATCTATAATTAACCTTTTGTGCCAAGGTTTTGTCTCCATAAAGGTAAACCTTTGAATTTAAATAGACTTATCCATGTCTAACCTAAAATTCAAAATTAAAAAATTGGGATACCAAAATATCACTTGGGTCAATATCTCTATCATTATAAATTTCTCCCTTGAAGGATAACTCCCTAACACCTAAAATTTGCTTAAAAATAGACTCTTCCCTTGAACAAAAATTTTCAAAATCCAATTTTAGATTGTTCCCTTGAAGGATGGCTAAGAAATAACCATGTGTAGGCTTCCTACATTGATCAATCTACACATTATCCTAACATGCCACAATCAGCTCCTATATATGTCATTAGTAGACTTCCCACATTGATCAGTCTACATATAATACTAAGGCATGGACTTGTCTATTATGTTTCTTTGGTCGCCTATAAAAGGGGAAATCTAACCCACATCAGGTTACCATTTCACCCATTTTTTGTTCAACCATCTACTTATCACCTACTTTCCCTTCACACCTTTTCTTAAATCAAAGCATTATGAGCTTACATGATGCAAAGTCATCAATATACCCTCTTTCTCAATAAAAACATGCTCTTTCAAAGAATTTAATAGGCTTATGTTGCTAAGTCAATCCAACTATGTTTTCTTGTTTTTAGGCCCTTTCTAACCCAAAGTATCATGCCTTTTCTTTTCCCTCTATTAGTTCATGTGGAAATATGTTTCATAACTCTTATCTCTTTCTCACATTCAATTTGTTACCTACACCTCCATTTTTGCTTTCATTATTTAATCCTATCACATATCATTTCCAAACATGAAAACACCATTCTCCTCAATGCAATCATAACATTATGAACTAGAAACAAAACAAATATAAACCATATCCTACCCTTAAACAAAACATCAAGAATCATAAATCAAAACATACCAACATAAATCATAAAAAACCACAACATACCATTATAACATCATAACAACATACTATCCTCATAAAATGTCATCAACATCATGTCATCCTATCTATGAACTACACATCATGTCTGTAAATCTTACCAATCAACATGCTTGCATTATCTATCACTTGACCATCATTTTATCTCTAAAACATATTTTCATAAACACATCATGAACAACATCATGAGAAATCATCTATAACATATTAATGATCATATGAAAACTAAATAAAAACTAACATCTTAGTCAAAAACATGTTTTCAAACACATAATCATATAATGAGATAGTCACCATCATATCCATCATCAAATACATAAACTAAGAAATCAACAAGAAACCTACACATGAAGCATCATATAAGTCATCCATAATCCATAAAAATCATTACACCAAATCATAATCTACATCTATCACATCATAATCAATAAACATCATCAACATCAAAACATAATCATGTCATGAATATAATCATCATGTCATTATTTTAATCAAATGTCAACATGTCATCAATATAATAAAATTTAATCAATATAATTAGCATGATCATCATATAAATCAATAAGGAAAGACATGAAATAATGTATCCATGTCTCTCACACTCATATACATCTCACATCATCAACACACAGGCCAATATCAAACTCAAAATCATATACATAATTGCACCTATAAGGCCTTTGGTACACCACTACCTTTAGCCCCATCTACACCTGCACATACAATACCATCTAGTGGTGGACCCCCTAATATCCCTACCTATTACACTATTGAGTCTCACTATCCTAGATTAGCTATCAAAGGACCCCCTACCAAACTAGCCCTATACTCTCCTTACCACATATCCAATGGCAACAATGCCAATACTATCACCTCATAATATCTCAATTCCTCGATGGTGGTTAGGTATTGTGTCCTCAAAATTATGTCATGTGGTCCTCTTACTACTGCTATGTCTACCCCTACCCTCTATCTCATAAAATATCTCTCCTGAGTCACTAACCCAAGACAGATCCTTGCCTGATCATGCTCACTAGTCAAAGTAATAATACATGCCTATAAAGTAGCCACATATCCCTATAATCCCATTATCTAGGCCTATGTTTTTACTAATGCTACCTATGCCTATCCATTTGGTCCACTACCCTATATTAGTACCCCATCCATAATCCATAATATACATCAACAATCTTGCATCCAAGCTCTCTTACATAAAGGTATTTAACATCCTTTTAGTAAGCAAGCAACATCGCCAGAGACCTAAAGCTCTATTGGAGTCACTTTAAAAATCCAAAGTACTATCACTCTGGTCAAAATAATTTATCCTTCCACCATCAATATTTAATTATATTTCATTTATTTTCATTGATTTATCTTATTTCTAACCTCCCTACCATATCAGACCCATCAACATCATATTTTCCACCTCTCAGACACATAATAGACCTCTATTTGCCTAAATACCCAATCTGTACCTTCTTTTCTAATCATTTCTAAAATTTTATAGGTAAACACCAATGGTAAATCACACAAAGACTAAAGTTACCAATGTTGGTAAAAAAAAGTTTGATTCTAGAGGGACATGTGATAAGGGTAACTAATCCACAATGTTAGTCATAGCTAATCAAGGTAGGCCTAACAAGCCATCTAGATATGGCTGATATTGGTCAAAAGTATCTAGGGTAGGAAATTATCTTTTAAAATAACACAATTGGTTAGGTTGTGCATGAGGTGGTGCAAAGTTTAAAAGTTTAACATGGTAAGGTTAGTCAGTGTGGGTAAAATGACCATGAAAAGTTATCACAAAATAGGTGAATGGTCTAGGTAAAAAATGACCAATGTCAAGGTGGATGTGGGTTAATGGTTGGTTGGTTGGGTATGGGTTGGTAGGGGATCAATGAGTTGAATCCATATACACTAGGCAAGTAGATGTTGCCTACATAATTATATGGACATAATACCCAAAAAGAACTTTAGGCCAATTGTATTTCTCCCTAAAGGTCAAAACTTAGGTGGGGTATTATTGAAAGGGTTGAAAAAAAGTGAAGAACCTAACTGTTGATGGTCACGGGTGTCCCCAGGGTCAACCATCGATGATCACCTTTACCATCAATGGTAAAAAAAATCATAAAAAGATGAAAATATCTAAGTAAAATGTGAATTATTTTTTACCATTTTAATTTGTGTCATTTTTGCACTAGGTAATCTATATAATTTGTCAAATTATGCATGGAAATTGCTGAGGTGGAGTGTGTGGATTAGTTGATAGCATGTTTGATTCATGATTTAGTGGGGATTCAATGGAGGGTGGGAAAGGACATGGTTGGGTGGTGGTATAAGGACTTTAACCATGCTAGTGATCACAAAACAAGGTAGGTGGAGTTGCTAAAATTCAATAGGTAGTTGAATGACACTATTTTGAAAGTGATATTAATTAGGTATGTATGAGAATAATAAGGATTGGTATGGGTTGAGGTGAATAATGCCTTAGGTATAGGTTTTCTTTAATTAGGTCACATTAATAGGGGAATGACTAGGGGAAAGATATACTAGGTGTTGGAATGGTCTTTTAGAGTAGTTATAGGTATGGGAAATGTTGTATAAAAGGGTTTGGGTAGGCTCTATAGGTTGGGGGTTTGAGGGTTTTGCCATTGATGATCACTCATAGTGACCATTGGTGATTCAACCTAACCAGTAATGATCAACCTTAGGGGTAAAATGAGCCCAAGGGACCATCAACGGTTCAAGGAACTACTGTTAGTTGACATTGGAGAGTTGGGATTCATTAAAAAGTGAATGTTTGGATTAGTATTGTAAAGTGTATGAAGGTTTTAAGATCATAAATGTTAAATATGAAATTGTGGTAATGTAGTTTTAAAGTTATGAGAATAAATATGTTGAAGAGGTGGTGAAATTGTAATATTTGGAATGGAAGTGTTAAGGGATAATGAAAAAGGTTAGGTGGGTATAAGTAGGTGATGAACATGTGAGGAGTTAGAATGCAAGGTAATTTAGGTAGATATAAAAAGGTAGGTATAGGTTGGTACCTAGTAGGATGTAAAAGAAAACTAAGTAAGAATGATATTTTTGTGGTTGTATAGGCCTATGAGCAGATTTAGATGAGGGATTGGGTCCCATGGATCTTTACCAAGGTATGAGATGTAATGATTGTTGAAGAGTGAAGACATATGGAGAATATTGGATTAGGAATTATGATCCATTATAGGTACCTATCATGATATGCAGGTATGATTGTGGCCCTCATCGAGAGATGGGACCTGGCCATAAACACATTTTTATTGTCAATGGGAGAAATGATAATTCTCTTAGACGACATTCAACACATCACTTGGCTACACATTTTGGGGGAGATGATCTACCATATAGAGAGTGATGAGATTAACTATCATATGGATTTGATTTATGGGGTAGATCGAGTGTATGCTTAGTTTCACTTTAGTGGATTTAGATACAAACCCTTATACCAGAGGGCTCTTACAAATAATACTTGCTTAAAATGATGATGATATCCATGTCCTACGTCATGGTGCTTGATTTAAGAAACAACCACTTTCCATACCTATTATTACGTGTGTTGGTGGAGATGTTTCTAGGGAGGATTGTGTTTAGATGGGCCTTGATGTTATTAGTATAGATCTATAGAGAGATATAAGCCTTTAAAGAATGAAATAAATATGGGATCAATGTTAGCTTTGTAATCCATTTCTAGGAATATGAGAATATATGAGTGTTGAGGCTAGTGGGGACACCCTAGGATGGATTTAGCTAGGAGCCATTTCTAGTTGGTTTTATTAGATGGAGGTGACTATGCTTTGACAGGTCTAGGTGGTGGTGGCTAAGATATTGAGTGGTTTCAATATGCCTTGGAGAGGTTGGTGGTAGTTGATATAGTATGGAGGTAATAAGTAGGTTAACCTAGTTGTCTAGGATATAGCTACCATACATTATCCCTATAGAGTTACCACTAGATTTATGGGAGATGGGATGGGAAGATAGAGCTTATCCATTTTGAGTGAGTGTGGAGGTAGTTTAGACTTGGTCAAGGGATCCCACTAGATTTCCCATGATATAGGAGGGAGGATTATAAGTTCTCACTCCTAGAGCCACATCTGTAGGATGTCATGTTAGAATACAAGGAACTATTAGCTAGAGCCACCATTGATGATGTTGGTATTATAGATGGATATATGGCTTGGTACTAGACTAGGTATGTAGCAACCAATTTTGGATAGGGTGATGGTGGTCAATAGCCTATGGATTTCTATGGGGAACTAGAATAGGGTGGTGGATCATATGGATAGGTAGATATAGTATTAGTATTAGCATAGGTCCATATCATAGGATTATAGGGACAAGTGACCACTTTATAGGCATAAATTATTACTTTGATTGGTGAGCATGATCAAGCAAGGATATCTCTTGGGTTAGTGGCTCAAGAGAAATATTCATTGAGATAGAGGTTAGGGATTACTATAGAAATAGGAGGAGGATCACTTGACATAGTTTTGAGGAAACATTACCTAGCCACCATTGAGGAGTTGAGATATTATGAGGTGATAGTGATGGTATAGTTGCCACTAGAGATGAGATATGGAGAGTATAGGGATAGTTTGGTAGGGGGTCCTTTGATAGATACTCTAGGATAGTGGGCCTTGATAGTGGGATAGGCATGGATATTAGGGGGTCCCCTACTAGATGGTAGTGTATGTGTAGGTATAGATGGGGCTAGTGGTAGTGGTGTACATATGACCAAATTAGTCTAGAAAAGGGCTTGTAGATTATATTAAATGCATGCATGAATCTAGATGATGATGGGAACTCCTCTTCAGCTAGAAAAGAATAATTTGTAGATAATAAAGATACTATAAAAGGGAGATTATTATCAAATAGATGAGTGGACTACCTAATGTGAGATAGATCCAAGAATAATATTTCTTATTAGGAGGTCATCAATCCACTATTATAACAATTAAGTTAAAAATGAAAAAGTAAATATCTACTTGCATAAGATAAATGAAATGTAATACAAAGAAAGTAGAATGATAGTTATTAGATAAATGATCAAAAGTAGTAAATCTAATCAACACTTATGATAAAATGGTTAGGGTCTAGTCCAAAAAAATAGAAAATGTATTATAATCATGTAGAAATAAAGAAAGTTAGGTTTGACTAGGGTTATGAGGCTAAAAATAGCTTGCTTTATTTTTATGCCATATTGACCATCGATAGTCAGGTAAACCATCAATGGTTTAGGATGACTATTGGTGGTTGGGTAAGAATCAATGGTTATGCTAACCATCGATAGTCACCTATATAATTCTAGAAATGATCAAAAAGGAAGGTGTAGATTAGGTATTTAGGCAAATAGAGGTCTATTATAGGGTTGAGGGGTGGAAAATATGATGTTGATGGGTATGATAGGTTAGGGAGGTTAGTAATAAAATAAATTAAAAAAAATAAGCAAAAGATACCTAAAAATTGATGGTGGAAGGCTGAAGTAATTTGGCGAGAGTGATAGTACTTCAACTTTTGAAAGTGATTTTTATAGAGCTTCATGTCTCTAATGATGTTGCTTACATGTTAAAAGGATAATAAATACATGTATGCAAGAGATTTTGGATTTAAGATTTTTTATTATAGATTATGGATTTTGGATCCATTTCACTTCCTCCTCTTCTCATTTTATATGATGAAGTTACTAATTAGGATGGAAGAAGTTACTAATTTGATAGGGGGATAATGTTGCTACTTCATGACATTTTAAATCTAGTTTTGAAAGTACATTGCCATTTAGGGATATACTTATCTTTCACAAAGATATCAATGCTTTAAAAATTTAAAGTAGGCTTGAAGACCTGATCATTGATGGTCAGGCCAATTATCGATGGTTAGGCTAAACATAAGTGGTCGAGGGGCCAAAAAAATGGGTTAAATCAAGTTAAAAGGGGGTGAATTAAATGGTTTATATAAATGTGTTAAGTTAGGAGTTTGATAAGGTCAAAAGGTAGTTTGACATCAAAATCCATCATCTGTAGTTTTTGAGTGTCTACATTTTCCCCCTTTTGTTATGTGGATTTGACCTAACAAAATGTAGAATAAAAATGAATGGATTATTGGTCATGGTCTAGTTACCCCAAGTATGGGAAGAGGTATTCCCATTCAAATAGAGAGTTGATGAGGTGAAAGCAAAATTGAGTCAAGGTTTTATAAATGGAAAATGGGTAGTCACAAGGTGGGTGACATAAAAAGGTTGGGCATTGGAGATGCAAACATGTACACAAAATGTGACTAAGGGTAATATTCAAGATTGCATAAAGACTAAAGTTACCAATGTTGCTAAAACTAATTTTGATTCTAGAGGGACATGTGATAAGGGTCACCAATCTACAACATTGGTCATAATTGATCAAGTTAGGCCTAGCAAGCAATCTAGATAGGGTTGGTATTGGTCACAAGTATCTAGGGTAGGAAGTGCTCCTATAAAACAAAATAATTGGTTAGGTTATACATGAGGTGGTTCAAAGTTCAACATGGCAATGTTGGTCAGTATAGGTAAAATGACCATGCAAATTTATCACAAAATAGGTGAATAGTCTAGGTCAAAAACAACCAACATCAAGGTGGATGTGGGGTAATGGTTGGTTGGTTAGGTATGGGTTGGTACGGGATGGCCAAGTTGACTCCATATGTACTAGGCACATATATGTTGCCTACATATTTATATGGACATAATATCCAAAAAGAAATTCAAGATAAATGTAGTTCTCCCTATAAGGTCTAGACCTAGGTAAGGTGTTGTTGAAAGGGTTGAAAAAAAGTGAGGAACCTAACTATTGATGGTCAAGGGTGTCCCTAGGGTCAACCATCAATGGTCAGGAAAACCTTAAAAGTCGAAGAATATAAAAGTAAAATGTAAATTGGTTTTTACCATTTTGACCTGTGTCATTTGTGTGTTGGGTAATTTGTGTAATTTTTCAATTTGTGCATGGATCTTATCGAGTTAGAGTGTGTGGATTGGTTGATAGAATGTTATATTCATGATTGAGTGAGGATTTAATGAAATGTGGGTGAGGACATGGCCAAAGGATGGTATGAGGAATCCAACCATGCCAATAATCATAGAATAAGGTATGTGGAGTTGTTAAAATTCAATATGTAGTTGAATGATGCTATTTTGAAAGTGATATTGATTAGGTATGGATGATAAAAATAGGGATTGGCATGGGTTGAGGTGATTAATGCCCTAGGTTTAGGTTTTGTTAAATTAAGTCAAATCAATAGGGGAATATCTAGGGGAAAGGTATATTAGGTGTTGGAATGGTCTTTTAGAGTAATTATAGGTATGGGAAGTGTTGTAGAAAAGGGTTTGGGTAGGCTCTATAGATTAGGGGTTTGATGGTTGTGCCACTAATAGTCACACATAGTGACTATCGATGGTTCAACCTGACCATCAATAGTTGACCTTAGGTGTAGAATGAGCCTAAGGGACCATTAATGGTTCAAGGAACCATCAGTGGTCGACATTGGAGAGCTAGGTTTGGTAAAAATGTGACTGTTTAGATTAAGATTATAAAGTGTATGAATTTTTTAAGATGATAAAGTAACTAAACCCATCTACAAGCCCTTTTCTAGACTAATCCAAAGTTTAGACTTTACTTCTCAACCTAACTTTGATAGAGCCACCTTTTGGCATCATCTTGGGATCCCTTACCAAAATAAATCTGAATCATCAACCTCCCTTGAATTCACCCTTAAACCCATTATTCCTACTCCATTATAAACTTATTCTTATAAAACCATAATTAAGTCCTCTAAATAACCTACTTCTAACATTTCCAAATCATCGTATTCCTCTCTTACCAAACCAGTCAAGAATCTAATAATATTTCCCACACCTAGCCGCACTCACCCTTATTTTTAATTGGATTTAACACCATCTAATCCACCAAAAGAGACCTAAAACAAACAAATAATAAGGTATATTTACCCAAACCTCCACCTTGAACTAGACCTATACCGCTTCCTTCTCACTTACCTTCCATCTTAGGACCCCATCCTTCTACTATCCTAGTTATCCATTCTTCCTCTAAGAAACCATTCCCCTTTTCTCCATCTACACCTATCAAAGCCTCTAGTACTCCATCATTTTTAAATAACCTATCTACCTCTACTTTTCCACCCATATCTAACCCCTCATCATCCAAATATTCCACCCTTAAATCATTTACCCTAAAGGCAACCATAACTAAACAATCCCAACTACGTACTAAAACCATTATACCACCTATAAATTATAAGGTGAAAACTACTTATAAGTAGGATCTCATCCCTAAATCTATAAACCCATCATCTCTAAATTAATCCTACTCAATTGTCCTACAAAGGTTGATGTAAACTTATTATATTAGTTTAACCCCTATCAAACCATTCTACCCTTCCAATACCAAATCCTCTTGGTTCAATGATATCTTGATTTGTGCATATCATAGGGAAATGGGACATGAAATAGAGAACTAAAAATATTTCCAAGAACTTATTCATATCCTATATGATGATGATGATTTTTTATTGGATGAACCTATTTTACCTCCATTACCACCTCCATTACCAATGCTACCATCAATTCAACCTCACCAACATTTACCTACTCTCCTAATCCCACCTAAGAGTGAAGAGGAAGAACCAAAGAAATCATCAAACCCCAAAAATCCCCTTATCCACACTATTCACGTGGTTACTCAATCCCAAGCCCAATAGAAAGATAAAGAAAAGGACAAAGCATCCATTCCATGGACTTACCCTTCAACTCCTCAACCTTCTGACCAAAACCAAACACCTACACCTTCATCTATACCACCACCAAATCCTAAAGTATCCATTTTGGGACCCTCTCCCTCTAACCCATCTAAATCTATCCAACGTATCATGTTAAAACAACTTCACCAAATACTGGTGAAAATGAGCTTTTATGAACTAGTCAACACCTCACCCCACCATCACCAAATACTAATTAAGGTTGTATAATGTATAGAGGTTTAATTATATGATCCTCAACCTCTTGCACCCTTTATTGGATCCCTCCATATTTCTAACCTTGTCACCTTTCAGGATTAAGAAATACCTCCCACTCATCCTGAGGATTTTGACCCTCCCCTTTCTATTACAACATACATCAATAAAACCCACATCAAAAGGGTGATAATTAATGGAGGATATAACATCAAAATTATCTCTTCTCATGTATATTACCAACTTCAATTGCCCAAAAATATCATGTTAGGAAGTATAATGGTCCTTCTCTTATTTAATGATACCATGGCCACTACTTTAGGGACCATTGTCCTCCATATCCGCTCGTGGCCTCGTAACATTCCTTAACTATTTTACATTATAGATGGTTAGTACCAATATAATGTGTTACTCTAATTCCCTTTCATCCATGCTATGAGTTATGTCCCTTCCATCTTACACCAATGTGTCAAATTTGAGCATGAGGGATAAGTTATTACCCTCAAAGTTGACCAAATTCCCTTTGCCTCTTGTAATATGACATATCAGCCTAATGATGTCCTCCTACCTCCTTCATCTAACTTGTAACCAAATTCTAAGAAAAACACCCCACCAACCAAAACTATTAACATTCTTACCCACAACAAAGATGAAGCTTCAGCAAGCTCATCTATCCCTTCATCCCAAATTTTGGTTGAGGACCCCTTACATTCCATTTTCCAACATCTCTCTCTTGGGGAATATCATATTTTAGCTCTCAATGCTTTACCCACTCTAAAATAGTATGAGAACCTATAATATGGCCCTTCCTAAGATCCCAACATCATAACCATCATCCCTTTTGGGATCCCTAACAACCAAACAAATTTTGTCTATGGGGCACTTGATTAGCCACTTCTCACTCCTCCTCCTCCTCCTCCTCCTCCTCTTCCTACTACTACTACTACTACTACTACTACTACTACTACTACTACTACTACTACTACTACTAATACTAATACTACTACTACTACTACTACTACTACTACTACTACTACTACTACTACTACTACTACTACTACTACTACTACTAATACTACTACTACTACTACTACTAATCATTCACCTCTGACTTCTCTTATCTCAATAAACTAACCTTTACCAAAGCTTACCTTTATAGATGTGCTTGGAAGGGGTTTGGTCTCAACCTTTATGAATAAGGACCTCATGAGTTACCCATAATCAAAACCCAAAAACCTCATGAGCTATTCAGCTTTGGCTTTGTACCACCATAAGAATCTAGATCACCAAAACCCATTGCCACCATCGATGAAGAACTTCCATCCTCACAAACCCCATATCTCTTCAAATCTAATGACTCTGATAGCATCCCATCTAACTTATTTTTTGATCAATACCATTAGTTTAAGCCCCCTAACCTATCACAGGATGTCCAAACTAAAAACCTTCTTCTCATCCATCCTAAAATAATTAAACACAATTATCCTACCATTAGCACCATCCAATGTTATGATGATGGTTTCATTCTCACCTACATTAGTATAGAGGATTCTTCAATCCATAAATCTCTCCCTCTTGAGAGTAAAAATATGCTGAATAAATCCACTTTTGATGTCAACTTGGGTACTCAAGACAACCCCCATATCATAAAAGTTTGGAGATCTCTAAATTCCATAAAGAAACAAGATTGCCCTTCTTTCCTTTGAAATTCATAACACATCATTTTCTTTGTCCTATTAGGATATGATCAAAATTGACCCTTTTATTTCCCTCCACAACATTGTTACACATCTTGATGCTAAACTAGTTAGGTAAAAGCTTCATAGAATGCATCCTTGCATAGACCTCCTTTTCAAAGAAGAGCTTCAACATCTCTTATTTGTAAAAATTATTTAACCCATTGACTATTTATAATGGGTTTCCAACATCATTCCTATCACCAAACCCATAGGGGGATTTCACCTCTACATCAATTTTCATGACCTCAATCTTGCTTACCTAAAGGATGACTTTCCTTTGCAAAACATTGACCAACTTTCTGATCTTACAACCAACTATGAAATGTTATCTATCATGGATGGTTTCTCAAGATATAATCATATGTTGATTTCCCCCAAAGATTAGCATAAAAATTCCTTTATTATCCCATGGGGAACCTTCTACTATAGTTCATGCTGTTTGGACTAAAGAATGCTAGAGTAACCTCTCAGTGGACAATGATCTATATATTTCATGATCTCATCCATAAAATCATAGAGGACTATGTGGATGGTCTCCTTGGAAAATTTAAACACCAAAAGGATCACCTAGTTATTATCACCATCATCTTTGACTGGTTAATCCATTATCATGTTAGGTTCAACCCCAAGAAATGTATTTTCAAAGTCTTATCAGGAAATATTATTGGTTTCATCATCTCTCTCTATGGAATTAAAATAGATCCCACATAAGTTAGAGAAATCTTGGATATTCCTCCTCCTACTAACCTTACATAACTCTGTAACCTATAGGTCAAACTTTGATCTATCTATCACTTCATCTCCTAGTTATCAGATAGATGTTAATGCTTTCACCATCTCCTAAAGAAAGACAACTCTTTTAAGTGGACCAAGGGATATCAACAAGCCTTTGTTTCAATCAAGGAATATCTTCTCTCTCCACCTGTCCTCATCCCTCTTAAAGAGGATAAACCCTTCTACCTTTATATATCCACCATGAACCATTCCCTAGGGGAAAATCTTGCTCATCATGATGAATAGAATAAATATTAATCCATCTATTATATTAGCTACACCCTTATCAAATATTAAACTCAATATACCCATCCCAAAAAATATACCTCACCTTAGTCTTCATGGCCTCCAAACTTTGTCACTACCTTATTAATCATAAAACATATGTCATCACCAACACTAACCCCCTCAAGTATATGCAATCTTAGCCATACCAAAACCAATGTATGGATAAGTGTCTCATGCTCTTAGATAATTTTGATCTTGAGTTCATTATATAAAATTCCATTAAAGGGCAAGTCATCACTAATCAATTAGTTGAAGCTCTTCTACCAGACAAACAACCTCTTCCTATTGCCTTTCTAGATGAGTCTATTACAACTCTTTCTTAGGAAGAACCCACCTACCAAATGACAATGTTTTTTTGTGGCTCTAAATGACAACATATTAGGGGTGTCAAATTTATTCTCATTCCCATTAATGGTAAACCTCTTCCCATTTATTTTAAAATTGAATTTGAATGCAAACATATACGAATATAAATCCCTAGTCATAGGTCTCCAAATCACCCTAGCCTTAGGATTCAAAACAATTAGTGTCTTTGGTGACTCTCAACTAGTCATCAACCAAGTCAATGGATATTATTAATGTAAAAATGATGTCTTATTGAAATAGAAACAACTCGTAGACATACTATTAGCATCACTCAATCATTATCTTATCTAGTGAGTTCCTCAATCTACTAACAAATTTGTGGACACAATGGTTTACCTTGTTTCCCAAATCCCATCTCAATCAGCCAAATCCAAACTATTTATTACTGTCCATCATTTTATCACACCCTCATATATCATTTTTGATCTTCCTACCATTTGTAATGTGGAATCATCTTCTTCCAACATTTGGTACAACCAAACTTTTGACTACCTTAACCTTGGCATCATTCCTGCCAACATTTCAAATAATACCCGAAGATATTTTTTTAGAGTATCTATCATTACACCATACTAGGGGGAATCCTTTACAAACATTGTTTTAATGATCTCCTTCTCTATTTCCTTCATAGTCATGAGGCTTCCCACACTATCAAGAAAACACATGATGGCATATGTGGGGGATATTTTAGTGGCTTAGCCATCACTAAATGTATCCTTCACCTTTGCTATTATTGTCCCAACTTTAATCAAGATTATTATGATTATGTAAATAAGTGTGTCAAATGTCAATAAAATGCTAACTTACATCATGCACCTCCCCATGGCCTCTAAGTATCTACATATTATTGGCCCTTCTTGCAATGG
Organism: Torreya grandis; assembly: GCA_037957365.1. NCBI lineage: Eukaryota > Viridiplantae > Streptophyta > Pinopsida > Cupressales > Taxaceae > Torreya > Torreya grandis. The sequence goes on along the minus strand of JARHVA010005984.1, from coordinate 948,923 downwards.
GGCCTTGACCTTATTGGGAAAATCAATCCTCATTCTTCACAATAACACCAATATATCATTACCATCATTTAATATTTCACCAAATGGGTGAAGGCCATCCCTCTTATCTCAACCAAAGCTAAAAATATTATTTATTTTATCAATCACCATACCATGTACTACTTTGGTGTTCCACATAAGACCATCAATGATAATGGCAAATATTTTAAAAATTGAAAAGTCCAACATATTTTTGATGCTTTTGGCATCAAGTTAAGCTTTTCCTTTCCTTACCATCCATAAGACAATGGATAAGTGGAAACCTCTAACAAAACCCTCATCAATATTTTTAACCAAGGTAATGAGTGTTTTAGGTTGGTATTGGCACTTGCATATCCCTTTCACTTTATGGGCCTATCACACTAGCATTTAAACCTCTATGGGTACTACCATTTTCTCTCTCATCTTTGGATTTGAGGTATTATTACCTCTCAAAGTCTAAAATTCTCTCTTTTTGAATATCATTGCATGAAATCTTTTATGAGAGTGACTATCATCAAGAACATCTCACATGTCTTAAACACAACTCTTAGTCATCTTTGTGTCTATAATAAATGAATCAAGTGCACATATAATAAAAACCTAAAAGAGTGAGAGTTTAGCATTAGAGAACTCATCCTTAAGGAAAAATAACATGTAACTAATATGGAGAAAAGCAAAAAGGGAAATTTTTCTTTCAATTGGCTTGGGCCTTATATCATAACACATAAGTATGGATCAGGAGTTTATCATTTGTCCTCTATCAAAGGAAAACTAGAACCTAAGCCTCTAAATGCTTCACATTTTCATCCTTTTGAAATAAGGATCGAACTCACCTTTGTGTCTAACTTAAGCTCATCCCTTGGTTTATGATATTTTCACATGCTTTCACCTACCTATCCCTAATCCCCTTGGGGATAATTGATTACAACATATAACCATGAGATTATCCATCATAGTTATAGCCTAATCCTAAGAATGGGTACCATTGATCTACCCATGGCATGGTTCTCATGGATAATTTTCATTTCTAATCAGATGGAAACCCATGATTAATTGTATTTTAACCATATCCTCATCTACCATTAACCTTTTATGATAAGGTTTCACCTCCATAAAGGTAAACATTTGAATTTAAATATAATTATCCATGTATAACCTATCATTCAAAACTAAAAAATTAGGATACCAAAATATCACTTGGGTCCATATCTCTAGCATTGCATATGCCTCCCTTGAAGAACAGCTACCCAACACCTAAAAGTTGCTTAAAAATAAACTTCTCCCTTAAAGGATAGATTTAAAAATCTAATTTTAGACCATTCTCTTCAATAATGGCTAAGAAATAACCATTTGTAGGCTTCTCACATTGATCAGTCTACGTATTATCTTAGTACACTGCAATTAGCTCCTATATATGGCATTAATAGACTTATCACATTAATTAGTATACATATCATATTAAGGCATAAACTTATCTATTATGTTTTTTTGGTCACCTATAGAAGGGGCAAGCTAACCCGCATCAGGTTACCATTTCACCTATTTTCCATTCAATAATCTACTTATAACCTAATTTCCCTTCACACCTTTTATCAAATCAAAGGACTATGATATTACTTTATGCAAAGTGATCAAGACACCCTATTTGTCAATCAAAGCATGATCCTTTGAAGCATTCAATAGGATTATGTCAATCCAACTATGTTTTCTTGTTGTTAGGTCCTTGCCAACCAAAACATCATGCCTTTTCTTTGGCTTCTATTAGTTCATGTGGATATATGTTTCATAACTCTTATCTCTTTCTTCACATATAGTTTTTTACCTACACTTCCTTTATGTGCTTTAATTATTTACTTCTATCACATATCATATCCAAACATGCAAACATCATTCTTATCAATGCAACCATAACATTATGAACCATAATCAAAACAAATATAAACCATATCCTACCCATAAACAAAACATCTAGAACCATAAATCACAACATACCAACACAAATCATAAATAATCACAACATACCATTATAACATGACAACAACATATTATCCTCATCAAACATCATAAACATCATGTCATCCTATGTATGAACTACACATCATGTCCATAAATCTTACCAATCAACATGCTTGAATTATCTATCACCTGACCATCATTTTATCTCTAAAACATATTTTCATAAACATGGCATGAACAACATCATCAAAAATCATCTATGAAATATTCATGGTCATGTACAAACTAAAAAAAAAAACATCTTAGTCAAAAACATGTTTTCAACCACATAATCATATAACCAAATATTCACCATCATATCCATCATCTAATACCTAAACTAAAAAATCAACAATAAACCTATGCATGAAGCATCATATATGTCATCTATAATCCATAAACATCATTACACCACATCATAATCTACACATGTCACATCCTAATAAATAAACATCATCAACATTAGAACATAATCATCATGTCATCACTTTAATCATACGTCAACATGTCATCAATATAATCAAATATCATTAATATAATCAACATGATCATCATATACATCAATAAATAAATACATGAAATAATGTATCCATTTCTCTCTCCCTCATATACATCTTACATCATTAGCATGTAGGCTGGTATCAAAATCAAAATCATATCTAAAATCTCATATATTAGGCCCTTGGTACACCTTGCCACTGGCCCCATTTACACCTGTACCTACACTACCATCTGGTGGTGGCCCCCTTATATCCCTACCTATCACACTATCTTAGATTATTTATCCCTAGCTATAACTACCAAATTGGCCCTATACTCTCCATACCACATCACCAGTGGTAATTGCACTAGTACTATCACCTTATAATATCTTAGCTCCTTAATAGTGGCTAGGTACCATATCATTAGAACTATGTCAAGGGCTCATCTTACTATTAATATATCCACCCATACCCTCTATCTCAATAAATATCTCTCTTTAGTCACTAACCCAAGATATATCCTCACTTGATCATACTCACTAGTCAAAGTAATAATCTATGCATTCAAAGTGGCCACCTATCCCTGTAATCATATGATTTGGGCATGTGTTGCTACTTGTGCATGTCTATCTAGTCCACAAACCTATACTAGTACCCCATCCAAATTTATAGGCTACTAACCACCATCACCCCATCCAAGATAAACCATTGTGTACCTATCCTAGTACCAAGTAACATATCCATTTGTAATACCTACATCATTAATGGTGGCTCTAGTTGATAACTCCTCATAGTCAGACATGAAATCTTGTGGTTATGGGTCTAGGAGTGGGAACTTGTCATCCTCCCTCCTATATCATGGAAAATATTTTGGGATCTCATAAATAATTCCAACCTACTTTTACACTCACTCGAAATGAATAAGATCTATCTCCTCATCCCATTTCCCATAAATCCAATGCTAATTCTATAGGGATAATGTATGGTAGTTGTACCTTGGTCACCTAGGCCAACCTATAGATGGCATCCATAATATATAAAATACCACCAACCCCTCTAAGTCATCCCTAAACCACTTAATATCTTGACCACCATCACCTACACCTATCAGAGCATAGTCACCTCTCCATCTAGTAAAACCAACTAGAAAGGGCTCCTGGCTAAATCCATACTAGGGTGTCGCAACTAGCCTCAACACCTATGTATGATTTTATGCCTATAAATGGAGTACAAACCTAACAATGATCTCATATCACCTATATGCTATAAATGCCTAGAGTTATCTATAGATCTACACTAATAATATTGGGGCCCATCCAAACATAGTCCTCCCCAAAATCATCTCCACTAACACCCCTAGTAATAGGTATAGAAAGTATTTATTACTTGAATTAGGCATCATGAAGTAGGAAACAAACATCATTATAATTATAAGTAAGCATGCATATATATATATATATATATATATATATATATATATATATATATATATATATATATATATATATATATATATATATATATATATATGATCCCTCTAGTATAATGGTTTATAGCTAAATCCATCAGAGTGAAATTGGGCATACACTCGATCTTCCCCATAAATCAAATCCATTTGATAGTTAATATCATAACTCTTTATATGGTAGATAGAATCCCCTTGAATGGGTAGTAAAATGATGCACTAAATTTCCTCTAGGATTATCATCATCTCCCTCATCGGCAATAAAAATGTGTTTGTGGCTAGGTCCCATCTCTTGATGAGGGCCACAATCATACCCACATCTCATGGTAGGTGCCTATAATGGATCATCATACCTAATCCAATGGTCTCCATATGTCTCCACTCCTCTACTATCATTGCATTTCATACCTTGATAAAAATCTATGGGACCATGTCCCTCATTTTAATCTACTCATGAGCCTATGCACCTATAAAAATAGCATTCTTACTTAGTTTTCTTTTACATCCTACTAAGTACCAACCTATACCTACCTTTTTCAACCTTTTACAAGCCAACCCAATTACATCTACCTTACTTACCTTCCACTCTAGCTCTTCACATGTCTATCACCTACTTCTACCCACCTAACCTTTTTCCTCATCCCTCGACACTTCCATTAAAAATATTACAATTTCACCACCTCTTCAACATATTTACTCTCATAAATTTTGAACTACATTACCACATTTTCATATTTAAAATTTAAAATCTTACAAACTTCGTACACTTTATAATCTTAATCCAAATAGTCACTTTTTAACCAACCCTAACTCTCTAACATCAATCAATGGTGGTTTCTTGAACTATCGATGGTCTTTTGGGCTCATTTTACCCTAAGGTTGACCATCAATAGTTAGGTTCAATTTCTAAGGCTCAATATGTGTGACCGTCGATGGCACAACCCTCAAACCCCTAACCTATAGAACCTACCCAAACCTTTTTCTACAAAGCTTCCCATACCTATAACTACTCTAAAAGACCATTCCAACACCTAATATACCTTTCCCTTAGACATTCCCTTGTTAATTTGACCTAATTTAACAAAACATAGACCTAAGGAATTATTCAACTCAATCCATGCCAATTCCTATTTTTCTCATCTATACCTAATCAATATCACATTCAACATAATGTCATTCAACTACCTATTGAATTTTAACAACTCCACCTACCTTGTTCCATGATCTTTGGCATGGTCAGAGTCCTCATACCATCCCCCAACTACATATTCACCCACCTTCCATTGAATCCCCACTCAATCAAAAATCAAACATGCTATCAACCAATTCATATAATCCACCTTAGCAAGATCAACACACAAATCAACAAATTTCACAAATTACCCAATGTACAAACAACATAAGTCAAAATGGTAAAAACCAATTCACATTTTACATTTATCTTCTAGGCTTTTTAGGATTTTCCTGACCATCAATGGTTAATGTTATCATTGATATTTGACCCTAGGGACACCATTGGCCATCATTGGTTAGGTTCCTCACTTTATTTTGAACCCTTTCAACAACACCCCACTTAGGTCTAGACCTTTAGGGAGAAATACATTTCACCTAAAGTTCTTTTTGGATATTATGTCAAAAAAACAATGTAGGTAATATCCACTTGCCTAGTGCATATGGAGTCAACTTGGCCATCCCCTACCAACCCATACCTAACCAACCAACCATTATTCCATGTCCACCTTGATGTTGGTTAATTTAAACTTTGACCATTCACCTATTTTGTAATAACTTTGCATGGTCATTTTTCTCACACTAAACAACCTTACCATGTTGAAATTTTGAACTTTGCACCACCTCATGCACAACATGACCAATTATGTTATTTTATAAGATCACTTCCAACCTTAGATACTTGTGACCAATGCTGACCCTATCTAGATGGCTTGTTAGGCCCAACTTGATTAGCTATGACCAATATTGTAGACTGATTACCCCTATCACATGTCCCTTTATAATCAAACTTATTTTTACCAACATTAGAAAATTTAGTTATGAAATATTGACTATCACCCTTAGTCATATTTTGTGTGCATGTTTATGTCTCTAATTCCCAACCTTTTTATGTCACCTACCTTGTGACTACCCATTTACCATTTATCAAACCTTGACTTAATTTCACTTTCACCTCATAAAATCATAATTTGAGGGGGAACACCTCCTCCCATACTCAAGAAAACTAGACCATAACCATAAATCTATTTTTTGTTATTATATGGCTTGTTAGGTCAAAGTTGTATAATAAAAAGGGGGAAAATCTAAACACTCAAAAATTTCACATGACAAATTTCAATGTCAAACTACCTTTTAACCTTATCAAACTCTTAACTTAACACATTTATATAAACCATTTAATTTACCCCTTTTTAACTTGTGTGAACCCATTTTCTTTTGGCCCCTCAATTGATGATAATCAACCTAACTATTGATGGTTGGCTTGACCATTAACAGTCAGGTATCCAAACCTACTTTAAATTTTTAAATCATTGATAGATTTGTATGAGATAAGTATCTCCCTAAATGACAACTTGATTTTAAAAATATCTTTAAAATGTTGTGAATTAGAAACTTTATCCCCCTATAAAATTAGTAACTTCCTCCATCCCAATTAGCAACTTCATCCTATAAAAAGAGAAGATGAAGAAGTGAAATGGATCCACAATCCATGATATATAATCAATAATCTTACATCTAAGATCTCTTACATACAAGTATTTAGCATCCTTTCAACAAGCAAGAAACATCACCAGAGACCCATAGCTCTATTAGAATCACTTTTAAAAGTTGAAGTACTATCACTCTCACAAAATTACTTCATCCTTCCACCATCAAGTTTTAGGTACCTTTCACTTATTTTCATTGATTTATCCTATTTATAACCTCCCTACCCTATAAAACCCATCAAAAACATATTTTCTACCCCTCATCCTCATAACAAACCCTTTTTTCCCAAATACCCAATCTGTACCTTATTTTTTGATCATTTCTAGAATTATATAGGTAACCATCGATAATTAACACAACTACCAATGGTCACTTTAACCATTTATGGTTACTTAACTTCTGATGGTCAACCTAAACAACTGATGCTTAGTGTGGCATAAAAATATAGCAAGCTATTTTATCCCCATAACCCCAGTCAAACCTAACTTTTTCTATTTCTACTTGATTACAATACCTTTTTTTATATTTTGGACTAAACTTCAACCATTTTAGCATAAGTATTTACCAAATTTGTTACTTTGGATCATTTATCTATTAACTAGTGGTTTAATTTATTTTTATTACACTTCATTTATCTTATGCAATTAGATCTTGACTTTATCATTTTTAACTTAATTTTTATAATAGTGGATTGATTGCCTCTTAGCAAGCAATACACTTCTTGGATCTAGCTCACGCTAGGCTATCCACTCATATATTTGATAACAACCTCCCTTTTCTAGTGTCTTTCTTATCTACAAGTTATTTATTCCTAGCTAAAGAGGCCTTCACATCATCATCTGGATTCACACACACACTTTACCAGGTATTCTCCTACATACCCTATTACTGGTTTCATTATTTGCTTTTAAAATTAAGAAATGAGTGGAAATTAACTGAAACATTTAAGTTAGAAATTATTAAGAAGCATATTTCTTACTAAGAGTCCATCAATCCAATATAAAAAAAATTAAGTAATAAATTATAAATTAAATATCTAATTGTATAAGATAAATGAAATAAAATACAAAGAAATCAGAATGCTAGTTAATAGAAAAATGACCAAAAGTAGTAAAGCCGATCAATACTTATGTTAAAATTATTAGGGTCTAGTCTAAAAATTTAGAAAAACTATTCTAATTAGGTATAAATTAGAGAAATTTAGATTTGACTGGGGTTATAGGCCTAAAAATAGCTTGCCATATTTTTATGCCATAGTAACCATCGATAGTTAGGTGAACTATCGACAGTTTAGGTTGATCATTAATGGTTGGGTAACCATCAATGGTGGAAGTTACCATTGGTGGTTATTCTAACCATCGATGGTTACCCATATAATTCTAGAAATGATCAAAATAAAAGGTGGAGATTGGGTATTTAGGTGAATAGAGGTTTGTTACAAGGCTTAGGGGTGGAAAATATGATGTTAATGGGTCTGGTAGGGTAGGGATGTTAGAAATAAGATAAATCAACAAAAAAAAGTGAAAGATACTTAAAAATTGATGGTGGAAGGTTGAAGCAATTTGGCCAAAGTGAAACTACTTCAAATTTCAAAAGTGATTTTGATAGAGCTTTGGGTCTTCGGTGATGTTGCTTGCTTGTTGAAAGGATGTTGAATACCTATATGTAAGAGAGCTTCGATACAATACTGTTCATTACAGATTGTGGATCCATTTCACTTTATTTTCATCTCTTTTTATAGGATGAATTTGCTAATTGGGATGGAGGAAGTTACTAATTTGATAGGTGGATAAAATTTCCAATAAACTACCTCTTCCTCTTGCCTTTCTAAATGAGTTTATCATAAATCTTTCTTAAGAAGAACCCACCTACCAAATGACCATGTTATTCAATGGCTCCAAATGCCAAAATGTTGGGGGTGATAGATTTATTATTTTTTCCCTTATTGGTGAGCCTCTTTCCCTTTATTTTAAACTTGACTTTGAATGCAAAATAACATAGCTAAATATGAAACCCTACCTTTGGGAGTAAAAAAAATAAGTGTCTTTGGTGACTCCTAACTAGTCATCAACTAGGTCAATGGATCTTATCAATTTGAAAATGATGTCCTATTGAAATATAAAAACTCATAGACACACTCTTAGCATCATTTGATCACTATCTTATCTAGTCAGTTCCTTGATATACTAAAAAATTTGTAGACATAATGGTTTCCCTTGCCTCCCAAATCCCATCTTATCCAACTGAATCCAAACTATTTATTACTATCCATCATTTTATCACACCCTCATATATCATTTTTGATCTTCCTAACATTTTTAATGTACAATCATCCCCTTTCGACATTTGGTACAACCAAAATTTTTACTACCTTAACCTTGGCATCATTCCCCCTAACCTTTCAAGGAATTCCTAAAGATATTTTGTTTAGAGTACCTCTCATTACACCATACTAAGGGGAATGCTTTATAAATATGGTTTTTAGGATTTATTTCTCTATTTCCTTCATAGTCATGAGGCTTCCCATGCTATTAAGAAAACACATGACAACATCTATGGGAGACATTTCCATGGCCTAGCCATCGCTAAACATATCCTTCACCTTGGCTATTATGGGCCCACCCTCAATCAATATTTCTATGGTTATGTAAAGAAGTGTTTTAAATGTAAACAACATGTTAACTTACATCACACACCTTCCCATGGCCTTCAAGTATCTACATATTATTAGCCCTTTTCATAATGGGGTCTTAACCTTATTGGGGAAATCAATCCCCATTCTCCACAATGACACAAATATATCATTACCACCATTGAATATTTCACCAAATTGGTGGAGGCTATCCATATTATCTCAACCAAAGCTGAAAATATTATCAACTTCATCAATCACTATATCATCTACCACTTCAGTGTTCCCCATAAGATCATCACTGATAATGGCAAATATTTTAAAAACTAAAAATTCCAAAGTCTCTATGATTATTTTAGAATCAAGTTAAGATTTTCCTCACCTTACCATGCCCAAGTTAATGGATAGGTTAAATCCTCTAATAAAACCCTCATCAAAATGTTAACCAAGGTAGTGAATGCTTTAGGTCAAGATTGGCACTTGTAATTTTCTTTTACTTTATGGGCCTATCTCACTAGCATTCAAACCTCTATGAGTGATACCCTTTACTTTCTCATCTTTGGAGTTGAGTCGATCTTACCTCTCAAATTCCAAATTCCCTCTCTTCATATATCATTGCATGAAATCATTTTTAAGAGTGACTATGATCAAGAATGTGTCGCACATCTTGAACTACTCAATGAACATCTCCTCATAGCCCTTAATAATTTTTGTGTCTATAAGGAATAAATAAATCACACACACAACAAACACCTGAAAGAGTGAGATTTTAACATCAAAGACCTCATCCTTAAGATAAAATAACATGTAACTAATATGGAGAAAAGAAAAAAAGGGAAAGTTTTCTTTCAATTGCTTTCAATGGAAAGTTTGCTTTCAAACTAGAACTTGATTCTCTCAATGCTTCACATTTTCATCCTTTCTATTGTTGAAACAAGTATCAAACTAACCTTTGTGTCTAACTTAAGCTCATCCATTGGTTTATGATATTTTCACCTCCTTTCACCTACCTATCCCTAATCCCCTTGGGTACAGTTTATTACAACATACAACCATGTGATTATCCATCATAGTTATATCCTAATCCTAAGCATGGGTACTATGGTTCTACTAATGGCATGGTTCTCATGGATTCCTTTCATCTCTAATCAGATGGAATCCCATGATTAGTTGTATTTAAACCACCCCCTCATCTATCATTAACCTTTTGTGTTATGTTTTTTCCTCCATAAAGGTAAACCTTTGAATTTAAATAGACTTTTCTATGTCTAACCTAGCATTCAAAATTGAAAAATTGGGATACCAAAATATCACTTGGGCCCATATCTCTAGCATTGTGGACTACTCCATTGAAGGGAAACTACCTAACACATAAAATTTGCTTTAAAATAGACTACTCCCTTGAAGGATATATTTTAAAATCCAATTTTAGATTTTTCCCTTAAAGGATGGCTAAGAAATAATAATGTGTAGTCTTCCTGCATTGATTAGTATATGCATTATTCTAGTACACTGTAATCAGTTCCTACATATGACATTAGTATACTTCCCACATTGATTAGTCTACATATCATTTTAAAGCATGGACTTGCCTATTATGGTTCTTTGGTCACCTATAGAAGATGCAATATAACCTACATTAGGTTACCATTTTACCCATTTCCCATTCAACCATCTACTTATCACCTACTTTCCCTTCACACATTTTCTCAAATCAAGGGAATATGAGATTAGTTGATGCAAATTTATCAAGACACCCTCTTTCTTAATCAAAGCATGTTCTTGCAAAGCATTTTATAGGCTTATGTTCACTAAGTCAATATAACTATGTTTTTTTGTTGTTAGGTCCTTACCAACCCAAAACATCATGACTTTTCTTTTCCCTCTATTATTTTATGTGGACATATGTCTCATAACTCTTATCTCTTTCTCACATTAATTTTTTTACCTACACCTCCATTTGTGCTTTCATTATTTAATCCTATCACATATCATTTCCAAACATGCAAACATCAACCTCATCAATGCGATCATAAAATTATGAACCATAAACAAAACAAATATAAACCATATCCTACCCTTAAACAAAACATCAAAAACCATAACTCACAACATATCAACATAAATCATAAAAAATCACAAAATAACATTATAACATGATAACATCACATTATCCTCATCAAACATCATCAAAATCATGTAATCATGTCTATGAACTACACATCATGTCTGTAAATCATACCAATTAACATTTTTACATTGTCTATTACCTAAGCATAATTTTATCTCTAAAAAATATTATCATAAACATGTCATGAATAACATCATCAAAAATCATCTATCAAATACTCACGGGCCTACACAATGTCAAAAATAGTATTCTTCCTTAGTTTTCTTTTACATCCCATTAAGTACCAACCTATACCTACCTTTTTAAACCTTTTACAACCCAACCTAATTACTTATACCATACTTACCTTCCACTCTAAGTCCATCACCTACTTTTACCCACCTAACATTTTTCCTCGTCCCTTGACACGTCCATTCCAAATATTACAATTTCACCACCTCTTCAATGTATTTATCCTCATAACTTTTAAATTACATTACCACATTTTCATATTTAACATTTAAAATATTACAAACTTCATACACTTTACAATATTAATCCAAATGGTCACATTTTAACCAACTCTAACTCTCTAACATCAACCATCAATAGTTCCTTAAATCATCGATGGCCTCTTGGGATGATTTTATCCCTAAGGTCGACCATCGATGGTCAAGTTAAGCCACCAATGGTCACTATGCATGACCATCAGTAGTATAACCCTCAAACCTTAACCTATAGAGTCTACCCAAACCCTTTTATATAAAACTTCTCATACTTATAAATACTCTAAAAGACCATTACAACACCTAATATACCTTTCCCCTAGACATTACCTCATTAATTTGACCTAATTTAACAAAACCTAGACCTAGGGAAATATTCATCTCAACCCATGCCAATCCCTATTTTTCTCATTCATACCTAATCAATATCACTTTTAAAATAACATGATTTAATTACCTATTGAATTTTAACAACTCCACCTACGTTGTTCTATGATTATTAGCATGGTTGGAGTCCTTGTAACACTACTTAGCTATGTTGTTACCCACCCTCCATTGAATCCCCACTCAATCATGAATCGAACACACTATCAACCAATCCACACACTTCACCTCAACAAGATCCATTCATAAATTGACAAATTACACAAATTACCCAGTACACAAATGACACAAGTCAAAATGGTAAAAACCAATTAACATTTTTCTTTTACCTTCTCAACTTTTTAAGGTTTTCTTGACTATCGATGGTCAACCCTGGGGACACCCCTGACCGTTAACGGTTAGGTTCTTTACTTTTTTTTCAACTTTTTCAATAACACCCCACCTAGGTCTAAACTTTTAGGGAGAACTATATTTGTCTTAAAGTTATTTTTGGATATTATGTCCATAGAACTATGTAGGTATCATATACTTGCCTAGTACATATGGAGTTAGCTCAACCATACCCTTCCAACCCATACCCAACCAACCAACCATTACCCCATGTCCATTTTGATGTTTGTTATTTTTTACCTAGACCATTCACTTATTTTATGACAACTTTGCATGGTGATTTTTACCACACTAACTAACCTTGCCATGTTAAACTTTTGAAATTTAAACCACCTCATGTATAACTCGACCGATTGTGTTGTTTCCCAAGATCACTTCCTACCCTAGATACTTACGACCAATATTTACCCTAACTAGATGGCTTGATATGCCTAACTTGATCAAATATGACCAATGTTGTGGAACAATTACCCCTACCACATTTCTATCTAAAATCAAACTTATTTTTACCAACATTAGCAACTTTAGTCTTTACACAATCTTGACTATCACCCTTAGTCACATTTTATGCACATGTTTGCATCTCCAATGTCTAACCTTTTTATCTCACCCACATTGTGACTATCCATTTACCATTTATCAAACCCTAGCCTAATTTTTCTTTCACCTAATCAACTCCCAGTTTGAGGGGAAACACCTCCTCCCATACTTGGGGCAACCATACCATGACCAACAATCCATTTTTTTTGTTTTGTAGCTTATTAGGTCAAAGTCATATAAAAAAAAGGGAAAAATATAAACACACAAAAATACACATGATAGCTTTAAATGTCAAACTACTATTTGACCTTATCAAACTCCTAACTTAACACATTTAGATAAACCATTTAATTCACCCCTTTTAAACTTAATTTAACCTATTTTCTTCTTGCCCCTCAACCATCGACAGTTAGCATAACCATCAATAGTTGGTTTGACCATTGACAACCAAGTCTTTAAGCTTGCTTTAAATTTTTAAATCATTAATATCTTTATGTGAGATAAGTATCTCCCTAAATGGCAACTTGATTTTAAAACTAGATTTAAAACATCATAAATTAGCAACTTTATCCCCCTATCAAATTAGTAACTTCCTCCATCCTAATTAGTAACTTCATCCTATAAAAATAAAAGAGGAGGAAGTAAAATGGATCCATAATCCACAATATACAATCAACAATCTTACATCCAAGCTCTCTTACATACAAGTATTCAACATCTTTGTATCAATAAAATAATGTCACTAAAGACTTGAACTCTATTAGAATAACTTTTGAAAGCTGAAGTACTGTCACTCTAGCTAAATTACTTCAGCCTTCCACCATCAAGTTTTAGGTATATTTCACTTATTTTCATTGATTTATCTTATTTCTAACATCCCTACCCTATCAAACCCATCAAAATCATATTTTCTACCCTTTATCCTTGGAACAAACCTCTATTTGCCTTGATACCTAATTTTCACCATCTTTTTGGTCATTTTTAAAATTATACAAGTAACCACGAATGGTTAGGACAACTAAAAATGGTCACTTCAATCATCAATGGTTACCCAACTATTGATGATTAGCCTAAACCACTGACATTTCATCTGACCACTAATGATCACTATGGCATAAAAATATAGAAAGCTATTTTTAGACCCATAACCCTAGTCAAACCAAACTTTATCTATTTTTACCTAAATATAATACCTTTTTTGACTTTTTAGAGTAGACCCTGACCATTTTAGCTTAAGTATTGATTGGATTTGATACTTTTGGTCATTTTTTTATTAACTAGAATTATTCTTTGTTTGTATTGTATTTCTTTTATCTTTGATAAGTAGATCTTTACTTTATCAATTCTAACTTAATTCTTATAATAGTGGATTGATGATCTCCTAACAAGAAATATGCTTCTTAGATATAGCTCACACTAGGAAAGCCACTCATCTATTTGCCAACAACCTCCCTTTTCTAGTATATTTATTATCTATGAGTTATTCCTTCCTAGCCAAAGAGGAGTTTCCATCATCATCTAGATTCATGTATGTACTTTACCAGGTATTCTTCTACACACCCTATTACTAGTTTCATTATTTGCTTTCAAAATTAATAAATGAGTTAAAAATAACTAAAACAAAGGTAGTTAAAATTTTGGTCATACCAAACGTCAAAAGGAGATGCTTCCACACTAGGTGTGATAAAACTATGGATGGTGAGAAATAGTTTAGACTTAGTAGGTTGAGATAGAATTTGGGAAGCAAGGGAAGCCATCATATCCTCAAATTTATTAGTATATCAAGGAATTGAATTAATAAGGTAATGGTTAAATGATGCTAAAAGTACATTAGCTAATATTTTGTAGTTTTATAAGACATCATTTTTGAATTAATAGGATCTATTGACTTGGTTGATGACCAGTTGGGAATCACTGAAAACATTGATGAGTATGACTCCCAAGGCTAGAGCGGTTTGGAAACCTATGACTATGGATTCATACTTAGCCATGTTGTTGGTACACTTGAAATAAATTTTAAAGGAAAGGAGAATATGTTCACCATTAAGGTTAATGAGAACAACTCTGGCACCCCCACCATGTTCGCATTTGGAGCCATAAAAAAACATGGTCATTTGGTAGGTGGGTTCCTCTTGAGAAAGAGTTATGATGATTGTCTGGTAGTGGATCTTTATTCAATTAGTTGGTGATGACTTACCATTTATGTAATTTTATTGAAATAATTTAAAATTAAACTCTGTTAGGAACATGAGCTACTTAGACACATTTTTTTGGTATGGTTTAGAGTGCATGTACTTGAGTGGGTTAGTGTTAGTGATGACATAGGTTTTGTGATTAAGAAAAGTAGTGACAAAGTTTGGAGACCATAAAAACTAAGTCACGATAGAGTTTTTTAGGGTGGGTATACCGAGTCTCATATTTTATAAGTGTGTGGCTAATGTAGTAGACTGCTTACTCTTTGTTATATTCATCATGGTGAGTGAGCATTACCCCTACATAATGGTTAGTAGTGGATATGTAAAGGTATAAGGGTTGATATTCATTAGGAGAGATGAGGATAGGTGGAGAGAGAAGGTATTCCTTGAGTGAATAAAAGGCTTGTTGGTATTCCTTGGTCCACTTAAAAGAGGTGTCTTTATTTAGGAGATGGTGAAAGGGTTGATATTTATCTGATAATTGAGAGATGAAGTGATAGATGGATTGAAGTTTCCCTTATAAGTTTTAGAGTTGCTTAAGGTTAGTAAGAGGAGGCATCTCTAAGATTGATATAACTTTGGTGGGATCTACTCTGAATCCTCAAAGAGAGATGATAAATCAAAGAAGATTTCTAGATAAGACCTAAAAATACATTTTTTGGGGTTGAGCCTGACATGATAATGGATTATTCAGTCAAAGATGATTGTGAGAATGGATAGGTGATTGTTGTGATGTTTAGATTTCCCAAGGAGATCATACACATAGTCCTCTATAATTTTATGGATGAGATCATGAAATATGTAGGTCATATCACACTGATAAGTTTCTCTAACATTCTTCAAGCCAAAAGGCATGACCCTATAGTACAAAGTTCCCCATGGGGTGATAAAGGAAGTTTTATGCTGATCTTTAGGAGTAATCAAGATATGATTATATCTCAAGAAACCATCCATGAGAGATAACATCTCATGGCTAGTTGTAAGATCAATAAGTTTGTTGATGTTTAATAAAGGAAAGTCATCCTTTGGAAAAGAGAGGTTGAGGTCATGAAATTTAATGTAAAGGAAAAGTCCCCCTATGGGATTGGTGATGGGAACACTATTATAAACCCATTGTGTATAGTTTGTGGGTTGAAGGAAGTTAATGGATAAGATATATTGAAGCTCTTTTTTGAATAAAAGGGTGATACAAGGGTGCATCTTGTGAAGTTTTTGGCAAACTAGCTTAACCTCAGTATGGGTGATAATGTTATGGAGGGTAATAGAATGGTAAATTCTAGGCATATCCTAATATAACCAAAAATATTTTATACTATAATCATGAAGGAAAGAAGGGTAATCTTATTGCTACATAGATTTTAAGGATTGGCTGATCTATATGATATGGGGGTTATCTTGAGTACTCAAGATGACATTGATACTGGATTCATTTAGTATGGTTTTATTCTTAGGAGGAAGGGATTTATGAATAGAAGAATCTCCTACACTAAGGTAGGTGAGAATAGAATCATCATCTTGACATTGGATGGTGTTGATGGTAGGAAAATCTCTCTCTATCATTTTAGGATGGATGAGAGGAAGGATTTTAGTTTGGCCATACATTTGATAAGTTAGGGGGCCCAAACTAAAAGTATTGATCAAAAACAAATTATATGTGATGATATCAAAGTCTTCAGACTTTGAGGGGGATGGGGTTGGTGAGGATGGAACATCCTTTTTGATAGTGGTGATGGGATTTCGTAAGGTGGGTTCTTTTGGTGGTATAAACCCAAGGCCAAATAACTCACAAGTTTTTTGAGTTCTAATTATTGGTAACTCATGAGGTCACTATTCATAAAGGCCTAGGCCAAACCCATTCCAAACACAACTATAAACGTAAGCTTTGTCAAAGGCTATTTTGTCTAAGAAGGAAAAATTGGTGATGAATAGTTAGATGAATGAGGTAATAGCAGAAGAAAGAAGTGGTTGATCAAGTCCCCCATAGATGAAATTTATTTGATGGTTAGGGAGCCTAAAAGGGATGATCATTCTAATGTTGGGATCATAGGAAGGGTCATGTTTGAGGTTCCCATACTCTTGTAGAGTAAATAAACCATCTAAGGCTAAAAGATGATACTGGCCAAGCGAGAGTTATTGAAATATGGATTACAAGGGGTCCTTTATGAGAATCTAGGAAGAAGGGATGGATGAACTTGTTGAAGCTTCATCACTATTATGGGTGAGAGTGCTATGGGTTTTGGATATCAGTGAGGTAGTGTTATTAGTAGTTGATGGTGAGGTTAATGAGGGATGAATAATATCATTGTTAGGCTGATATGTTAGATTGTAAGAGGTGAAATGACTAGGGTCAAATTTGATGATAACACCTTGACATTCATACTCAAATTTGACAAATAAATGTAATGTAGAAGGGACACAACTCATGGCATGGATCCAAGGGCATCTGAGTAACATATTATATTAGAAATTGCCCTTTATAATGTAAAATAGTTTGAGTATGATATAAGGTCCTAAGATAATATAGAGGACAACTATCCCTAAGGTTGTGTCCATGGTATCATTAAAGGAGCAAAGGATTATTACACTTTTTGACATTATGTTCTTAGGAAAATAAAGTTGGAGGAGATAATTTTGATACTTGATCCTCTATCAATCATTAACCTTTTGATGTAAGTTTGATTGATGTATGTATTGATGAAGAGGGGAGTATTAGTATCTTTAGGATGAATAAGAAGTATTTTAGAATCTTGAAATGTGATAAAGGTAGAAAGTTAAAGGGCTTCAATAAAGGGTAAAAGAGGTTGAGGATCATATAGTTAAACCTCTATATATCATAGATCCTTGATTAGTGCTTGGTGATGGTAAGGTGAGGTGTTGACTAGTTTTAAAAGAATCATTTTCACTAGTGTTTGGTGAAGTTGTTTCAAGATGATATGTTAGAAATATTCAAAAGGATTGGAGGGAGAGGGTCCCAAAATGGACACTTTGGGTTTTGGTAATGGCATAGATGAGGGTAAAGGTGTTTGGGTTTGGTTGAAAGGTTGAGGGGTATGTCTATGGAATGGACACTTTAGCTTTTCCTTTATCCTTATGTTGGGTCTAATATCAAGTAACCATATGAATAGTTTGGATGAGGGGATTTGATAGGTTAGATGGTTACTTCGATTCCTCCTCACTTTTGGGTGAGAGTGATGGTATAGGTAAATTTTGGATAGGTTAGCTAAGTAGTGAGGTTAGTAATGGAGTTAAGAGATGTTTATAAAATAATATATCATCTTCATCATATAAGATATGAATAAGTTCTTGGAGATATTTGCATTTCTTCATGTCATGTCCCAGTGTCCTATGGTATGCATAAATGAAGTTATAATTAAACCAAGAGGGTTTAGTATTATAAGGTTATAATGGTTTGATAGGTGGTAAGATGAAGGAATAAGTTTGAAACAAACTTTGTAGGATGGTTAAATAAGATTCATTCAAAGGTGTTCCAGGTGATGGGTTTATAGTTGTAGGGATGGGAGTCTTCTTAGAAGTAGGCTTCACCCTAGAAGTTGTAGGTGGTGGAATGGTTTTAGTTGGTGGTTTGGATTGACTAATTATGGTTGGTTTTGGGGTAAATGATTTGAAAGTAGAAGATTTAGATGATGAGGGATTGTATATAAGTGGGAAAGTAGAAGTAGATAAGTTAGTTAGAAATGATGGAGAACTAGATGGTTTGATGGGTGTAGGCATAGGTAAAAAAAAGGGGATGGTTTACTAGAAGAATAATAGGTAGTTTAGATGATAGAAGGATGGGGTTCGTAAGATAAAAGGTAAGGGGGAAAGAGGTGGTATGGGTCTAGTTTGAGGCAGAGGTTTGGGTAACTCTACCTTATTAATTACTTTAGTTGGGGGTTTCTTTGGTGGACTAGATGTGGTTAAATCCAACTTTAAAGAAGGGGGAGTATGGCTATGTGGGAACAATTCCTAGATTCTTGACTAGTTTGGTAAGAGAGGCATAAGGTGATTTATCAATGTTAAAGGGTGGTGGTTGGGATAGTTTTATTATGGTTTTATGGGGACAGGTGTTTGACGAAGAGGTATTAAAGGGTTTAAGAGTATATTAAAGGGAGGTTGATGACTTGGATTTATTTTGGTAAAGGAACCCAAGATGATGCCAAAAGGTGGATCTATCAATGTTGGGTTAAGAGGTTAACTCTATACTTTAGACTAACCTAGAAAAGGGCTTATAGATGGGTTTGGTTCCTTGGTCATTTATTTCAAATATTAAGCCCCTAGGTGGAGGAGAGGGAATGGTCCCTTCATCTTTATTTTTTGTGGAAGGTTCCAAAATTGGTGGTTGGGTAGATGAGGTAATTTATTCTTTTAAGATTATTTCCAAAGGGAAGATGGATGGTTCTATGATGGGGGAGGTAGGTGCAATGTCCTCTAGTGAAGGTATGGACATGTTCACTTCCTCTGTTTGGGTGTATAAATGAATGGTAGGAAATTCCACCACTTTAATGGATGGAGTGGAAGAAGAAGAAGAAATGGTTAAAGAAAATGTTTTTTCCTTTGGTGTTTCCATCAAAGGAGAGGTAGATAAATCTAAGGTCTCATAAAATAAAGAGAGAGGGGTGTTTGATTCCTTTATTTAGGTATCCAAAGGAATGGAAGGTGAGTTCACTACTTTCATGATTGAAATGGAGGAAGAAGTGGTTGAGGTGATGGTCTCCTCAATAATGGGATCACTAATAATAATGTTGATTGTATGTGCCTCATTAGAGTGAGATGATTCTCATTTATTGTCATGGTAATGTGTAGAAGGAGCATGATTGGGAAAAGGTTTGTGTAATATGTCAAGGGATTGATTAGGAGGCATATTGGGATTATCAAATTCAAGTTCTTCACAATTAATAAAGCTTTGGATAAGACTTTTTAAGGTATTCCACCTACTAACATCATGTATAATAACTCAGTGAAAGTCACAATGGTCATTCTCATTATACTAACTAGGCATAATGTGAGAAGAATTAAATTATTGGGGTGGTTTTATATATTTAAGCTAGGTTATGTGATGAACTAGCCTTTTTGCATAATGCTTTGATACCAAATGATGAACTGCAATCTTCCTCAACTGATACACAATCCCTAAACTGCTCTCCATCCAAATGATGAATTGAAATCTTCCTCATTAGTGCTATGATACCATAATACTGCAACAGAACATTCCTCTGATCCAAAATGAAACACAGCTCTACTAACTAAGCTAAGATGGCTATGGGGACTCTATTCCCAAATGATGACTAGCTCTGAGACTGCTCTGCCACCAAATGATGCACTCACCTTCTTCACAAGGCTCTGGGGACTCAATTTTCATACCCCGTAGAGTCCATAGATTTATGCCTGTAGAGTCCATAGATTTCTCCCTCTCTTGCACAGTCCATAGAATTAAACCTACAGAGTCTGTAGATGCAACCTTATAGAGTCCATAGATTTACACCTGTAGAGTCCATAGATTTCTCCTTCTCCTACATAGTCTGTAGATTCTTATCATCACCCTCCTTGCTATCACTACAACACCTTATGGTACATAATCTCCAACTGATGCTTGATGAATTCCTCCATTGGATTTCTGCAAGTCCTCTGACTTAGATTGGCCAGCACTCTCACCAACATTTTGTTGATGATAATTATCTTCTATCTAAGAAGTGTTGGAATTCTCCTTAGCCCCCTTTAATTGCTTTGATCTACAAGTACATATCCCTTTCACCCTTCCCTCATGCAGGCTCTATGTTCAAAGATGATCCAGTTGCTCGAACAGGTTAGCCACAACAAAAGTATCACTGATCAACTTCATGAGAGTCTCCGTCATTTCCCTAACAAAGGGAATCCTTTTTGTTGCACTTGATTGCTTCAACGTTACTCAGTGATTTCTTCTCATCATAGATTCAAGCCAATATTTTCTATCAAATCCACTCTTTTCTTCCAGATCGAGCTACCAGACTCTATCAAGACTATCTAATATGACAAGATGATTATATGGGTCTAATTTATTCTTACTTGTAAGCCCATAGATATTATCTCTGTGATTGACAAGCTAACTTATTTTTGCTAGAAGACCTCAAGCAAGTCCTCGACGTAGACCAGAATTCATTCAAATCCATAAATGTTTTACACAATCATATAATTCCACTTCACGGTCATTTCAATAGATCTAGAATAGCGTGTTGAAATACATTATATTGAGCTCCTTCTCTTCTTTGACTCTCGATAAAACAAATGCTCTTCAAATTCTTTAATTATATGAATTTTCCCAAACAACTTTGCATGCAGATCAATTACCAATACATGGCACCTATCTTGATTTTCTTTGATTTATCTACCATTCTACAAACTTACAAATAGTTAACCAGTAGATTGCTTAGCAAAAGCACCATAGAATAAATAATACATGAACTGCAGTAAACAAATATAACTTTTATTCCATGCAATCTAACAACACGCCATAATCATTATTTCTTCAAAATGTTTTTACAATATGTCCATATGCAGTCCTTTTCTCGGACTTGCTCCTACACTTCCTCCTACACAACCTCCTACACTACTTCCTACACTACTACCCACAATATTAAAATAGTCCTAATTTATTACTAACACCACTCAACCAACTCCTAAAAAGGCTCAACAATATGCTGTCAAACATAGTATTATGCAACTAACACCTAACCTATGCCACTTATGGCTTGATTCTCATAATTTTACATGGTGACAAGGTTTTCAACCTCTTTTTAATCTAAAATAACTAAATTTGACTCAAATAAACCTATCCTTCTCCTCTTGACAAGTGTCCATGATTTGAATTTTTAAATTACAATAATTTTTGAAAGAAATCTTTATCCATATTCCTAGCACATCTAAGCACTCCCAAGATGCTCCTACATCAGATTCCTGGGCTTAAAAAATTTCATGAGCTCCTGCTCATGAATTTCATTTGTTTGCCCATTTACAAAAGATAAAACTTTTACAAAACAAATGTCTTCTTCATTCAATTTTTCATACAAATGTGCATGTTCATGACTAACACACTTGTGTCTTGTTTTGCTTGCTGTCTTTTCCTTCCAATGTATATCTTTCTGCCTCTTCATCTTCTTTGCAATCTTCTTCTTTACATATTCATCCTCTTGAATGAGGATATCAACTTCTATTCTCTCTTCTTGAGCTCTTAGAAGATCTCTCTTCTCCAAGTACTTGACCTCCTTATCAAGCAAACCTATACAATCAACATTCAAAGCAAAATTAGAAGCAAAAATTTGAGACCCTTGGGTCTCTCCAAATTTTTGAACCCATACTTGCTGCTCAAATATAACTTCTTGGTCCTTTGTCTTCATTTCTTCTTCACAGCAATGTTCTACCTCCTCAAATATTATTATAGGACAAGTTTTGTTCTTCTCTTCATGGTTAATGGCATATTCTAAGGCTGCCAACTCTTCCAACAACTGTTCTTTACTTTGATACACAAAAAGCTTGTTTGGTTGTTCAATTAGAAACTCTCTATCAAGGTTTTCTATCTCCTTTAGGATATCTTCTTCAATTTTCAAGGCTAAGCATTTAGCCTTCTCTCCATCTTCTTCTTGTAGCTGTTCTACCCCTTCTTGTTTCTTGTCAAGCAACTCTCCTTCATCTGCAAATTCTTGATCAAACTGCCATATTTATTTTAAGAGATCTTCCTCCTTAGTGATTAGTACATTTTGATCAAAATCAACAATATCAACATTATGCAACTAAAAATTGTCATCTTCAATCTTTTCCAATTCTGAAGTTTGATCACTATACCTTTGTTCTTCATTAACATGTAGCTCTTCATTTATTTTGTCCTCTCGAATCAGGACTTCTTCTTCCTACTTGATCCATTCTTTATGTTGGAGTTCCAACTGATCCTTCTTCATGTTTTCATCACTTGAGGCATTACAATAAGCCTCTTCTTCTTATCTAAGCACTCTCTCATGAAGTGTTTCACCTCCTTGATCCATGAGCATCTTCATTGGATCATATGTTTCTCCTTCCTCCTCAACTTGCTTTCCTATAAACAAAACATCAAATGAAATGTCAGACACAAAAACATTTGGCCACATGATCTTTTGAGTGATTGCTTGCTATTGGTCTATTTCTTCAATGATGAGATCCATCTCATACTGAACTTCCTCTTCAAACTAAAACTTTTCTCAAGCTCTTCATTCTTGAGCCTATCCTTTTGTTTATGCTTCTTCATCTCTCTCCTTAAGGAAACTCTTAGCATTCTTCTTCTTCTCTCCATCAATGATCTAACTGGCCATCTTACTCTTTTCTTCTTCATTACCCATCCTTGCCATGGGGTTTCCATATTTTCTACCATGAATTTGATCATCGATATCCTTGATTTTATCTCATTCACTTCTCTTTGGTACTCTTCCTCTCTTTGTCTCTTTTATCTCATTCACTTCTCTTTGGTACTCTTCCCCTCTTTGTCTCTTTCTTTTTTCTCTTTCTTGTTTCTCTCTCTTTATCTGATTCATGTTTCTTCTAGACAATCCCTCTATCACTCTTCTCAATTCTTCAAACTCCATCCTTTACCTCACCTAAGTCTATTTCACCTTAGTCTTTTGGCAAAATATCCAAGCTTCTTCTTTGATCTTCTTCTTCTTGAGCAATTCACTATGCTCTTCTTCTAGAGCTTCTCTTGGCTCTTCACTATGCCTTCCTTGGCTTCTTCTCCTCTTAAGCCTCAATGGCTTGACTGCCTTGAACCTACAACTTCTTCACTCCAACAACAATTAGTCTTTTAAAAATCTTGGAAACAACGTGTCAATAACTTTCTTATTACCTTCTTCACTTGCTTCAATCACTGCAAACTTTTTCCTTCTATTTACAACTTCACAAAGTACATTATCTCTATCAAACACTAATTAGAAGAGTACAAACTTTTACTTTTTATTTTTCTAGGAGCTTACTAGCTCTCTTTCTTTGTTCTTCAAGCCTCTATGGCTTTTGGACTCTCTTTTGCCACTCACTCCTTTCTTTCCACTTCAAGGTTTTTCACTTTTATCTCAAACCTTTCAAGCCTTACTGCTATATCTATTCTTCATTGAAATTCAAAAATCTCTACCTTTTCCAACTTTACAAATGCAAATAAGGTAAAACAAATCAAACCATCTACCTTTCAAGGCTGTTTATACCTCCATCCTATCTAGGAGGATCTTCTTCTTGTCACTAATCCTCTCTTTCAAGGTCTTCAAGAACCTTTATTTCCTGTCAAGCTTTGATTCACCTTTACTTGGATGGATTTTGTTGCATACCACTTTCCTAAAAAAATTTGCCAACATACAATTTCTTCAGAACAATATTTTCACAAAACATCAATACCTAATTCTTTGATGTAGCTGCTTCTCCAAGAACTCAAACCTTGCTCTAATACCAAAATGATGAACTACAATCTTCCTCAACTAATACGCAGTCCCTAAACTACTCTCCATCCAAATGATGAATTGAAATCTTCCTCATTAGTGCTCTGATACCAAAAATGATGAACTGGCCTTTTTGCACAGTGCTCTGATACCAAATGATGAACTACAATCTTCCTCAACTGATATGCAGTCCCTAAACTGCTCTCCATCCAAATGATGAATTGAAATATTCCTCATTAGTGATCTGATACCATAATACTGCAACAAAACATTCCTCTAATCCAAAACGAAATGTAGCTATACTATCTAAGCTAAGACGGCTCTGAGGACTCTATTCCCAAATGATGACTAGCTCTGAGACTACTCTGCCACCAAATGATGCACTCACCTTCTGCACAAGGCTCTAGGGACTCAATTTTCATACCTTGCAGAGTCCATAGATTTACACCTATAGATTCCATAGATTTCTCCCTCTCTTGCATAGTCCATAGATGCAACCTTGCAGAGTCCATAGATTTACACCTATAGAGTCCATAGATTTCTCCTTCTCCTGCACAGTCTATAGATTATTATCATCGCCCTCCTGGCTATCACTATAACACCTTCTGGTACATAATCTCCAACAGATGCTTGATGAATTCCTCCATTGGATTTTTGCAAGTCCTCTAACTTAGACTAGCCAACACTCTCACCAACATTTTGTCGATGATGATTCACTTCTATCTGAGAAGCGTTAGAATTCTCCTCAGCCCCCTTTAATTGGTTCAGTCTACAAGTACATATCCCTTTTTCCCTTCCCTCATGCAGGATCTATGTTCAAAGATGATCCAGTTGCTCGAGCAAGTCAGCCATAATGAAAGTATCACTGATCAACTTCACGAGAGTCTCCGTCATTTTGCTAACAAAGGGAATCCTTTCTACTGCACTCGATTGCTTTGATGTTACTCAGTGATATCTTCTCATCACAGATTCAAGCCAATCTTTTCTATCAAATCCACTCTTTTCTTCCAGATTGAGCTACCAGACTCTATCAGGACTATCTAATATGACAAGATGATTATATGGGTCTACTTTATTCTTACTTGTAAGCCCGTAGAGCTTATCTCTGTGATGGACAAGCCAACTTATTTTTGCTAGAAGACCTCAGGCAAGTCCTTGACATAGACTAGAATTCATTCGAATCCATAAATCTTTTACACGATCATATAATTCCCCTTCACTGTGATTTCAATAAATCTAGAACAGTGTGTTGAAATACATTATATTGAGCTCCTTCTCTTCTTTGACTCTTGATAAAACAAATGCTCTTCAAATTCTTTAATTATATGAATTTTCCTAGATAACTTTACATGCAAATCAATTACCAATACATGGCACCTATCTTGATTTTCTTTGATTTATCTACCATTCTGCAAACTTACAAATAGTTAACCAGTAGATCGCTTAGCAGAAGCATAGTGGAATAAATAATACATGAACTGCAATAAACAAATATAACTTTTATTCCATGTAATCTAACAACACACCATAATCGTTATTTCTTCAAACTATTTTTACAATCTGTCCATATGTAGTCCTTTTCTCGGACTTGCTCCTACACTTCCTCCTACACAACCTCCTACACTACTGCCCACAATATTGAAATAGTCCTAATTTATTACTAACACCACTCAGCCAACTCCTAAAAAGGCTCAACAATATGCTGTCAAACATAGTATTATGCAACTAACACCTAACCTACGCCACTTATGGCTTGATTCTCCTAATTTTACATGGTGATAAGGTTTTCAACCTCTTTTTAATCTATAATAACTAAATTTGACTCAAATAAACCTATCCTTCTCCTCTTGACAAGTGTCCATGATTTGAATTTTTAAATTACAATAATTTTTGAAAGAAATCTTTATCCATATTCCTAGCACATATAAGCACTCCCAAGATGCTCCTGCATCAGATTCCTGGGCTTAAAAAGTTTCATGAGCTCCTACACATGAATTTCATTTGTTTGCCCATTTACAAAATATAAAACTTTTACAAAACAAATGACTTCTTCATTCAATTTTTCATACAAATGTGCATGTTCATGACTACCACACTTGTGTCTTGTTTTGCTTGCTATCTTTTCCTTCCAATGTATATCTTGTTGCCTCTTCATCTTCATTGCAGTCTTCTTCTTTACATATTCATCCTCTTGAATGAGGATATCAACTTCTATTCTCTCTTCTTGAGCTCTTAGAAGAGCTCTCTTCTCCAAGTACTTGACCTCCTTATCAAGCAAACCTATACAATCAGCATTCAAAGCAAATTTAGAAGCAAAAAATTTGAGACCCTTGGGTCTCTCCAAATTTTTGAACCCATACTTGCTGCTCAAATATAACTTCTTGGTCCTTTGTCTTCATTTCTTCTTCACAACAATGTTCTACCTCCTCAAATACTATTATAAGACAAGTTTTTTTCTTCTCTTCATGGTTAATGGCATATTCTAAGGCTGCCAACTCTTCCAACAACTGCTCTTTACTTTGATACACAAAAATCTTGTTTGGTTGTTCAATTAGAAACTCTCTATCAAGGTTTTCTATCTCCTTCAAGATATCTTCTTCAATTGTCATGGCTAAGCATTTAGCCTTCTCTCCATCTTATTCTTGTAGCTATTCTACCCCTTCTTGTTTCTTATCAAGCAACTCTCCTTCATCTACAAATTCTTGATCAAACTGCCATATTTATTTTAAGAGATCTTCCTCCTTAGTGATTAGTACATTTTGATCAAAATCAACAATATCAACATTATGCAACTAAAAATTGTCATCTTCAATCTTTTCCAATTCTGAAGTTTGATCACTATACCTTTGTTCTTCATTAACATGTAGCTCTTCATTTCTTTTGTCCTCTTGAATAAGGACTTCTTCTTCCTACTTGATCCATTCTTTATGTTGGAGTTCCAACTGATCCTTCTTCATGTTTTCATCACTTGAAGCATTACAACAAGCCTCTTCTTCTTGTCTAAGCACTCTCTCATGACGTGTTTCACCTCCTTGATCCATGAGCATCTTTATTGGATCATATGTTTCTCCTTCCTCCTCAACTTGCTTTCCTACAAACAAAACATCAAATGAAATTTTAGACACAAAAACATTTCGCCACATGATCTTTTGAGTGATTGCTTGATGTTGGTCTATTTCATCAATGATGAGATCTGTCTTATACTGAACTTCCTCTTCAAACTAAAACTTTTCTCCAAGCTCTTCATTCTTGAGCCTATCCTTTTTTTTATGCTTCTTCATCTCTCTCCTTAAAGAAACTCTTAGTATTCTTCTTCTTCTCTCCATCAATGATCTAACTAGCCATCTTACTCTTTTCTTCTTCATTACCCATCCTTGCCATGGGGTTTCCATATTTTCTACCATGAATTTGATCATGGCTATCCTTTCTTTTATCTCATTCACTTCTCTTTGGTACTCTTCCTCTCTTTGTCTCTTTATTTTTTCTCTTTCTTATTTCTCTCTCTTTATCTGATTCATTTTTCTTCTAGACAATCCCTCTATCACTCTTCTCAATTCTTCAAACTCCATCCTTTACCTCACCTAAGTCTATTTCACCTTAGTGTTTTGGAAAACCATCCAAGATTCTTCTTGGATCTTCTTCTTCTTGAGCAATTCACTATGCTCTTCTTCTAGAGCTTCTCTTGGCTCTTCACTAAGCCTTCATTGGCTTCTTCTCCTCTTAAACCTTAATGGCTTGACTGCCTTGAACCTGCAACTTCTTCACTGCAACAATAATTAGTCTTTTAAAAATCTTGGAAACAACATGTCAATAACTTTCTTATTACCTTCTTCACTTGCTTCAATCACTGAAAACTTTTTCCTTCTATTTGCAACTTGACAAAGTACATTATCTTTGTCAAACACTGATTAGAAGAGTACAAACTTTTACTTTTTCTTTTTCCAGGAGCTTACTAGCTCTCTTTCTTTTTTTTCCAAGCCTCTATGGATTTTTGACTCTCTTTTGCCACTCACTCCTTTCTTTCCACTTAAAGGTTTTTCACTTTTATCTCAAACCTTTCAAGCCTTACTACTATATCTATTGTTCATTGAAATTCAAAAATCTCTACCTTTTCCAACCTTAAAAATGCAAATAAGGTACAACAAATCAAACCATCTACCTTTCAAGGCTGTTTATACCTCCATCTTGTCTAGGATGATCTTCTTCTTGTCACTAATCCTCTCTTTCAAGGTCTTCAAGAACCTTTATTTCCTATCAAGCTTTGATTCACCTTTACTTGGATGGATTTTGTTTCATACCACTTTCCTAACACAATTTGCCAACATACAATTTCTTCAGAACAATATTTTCACAAAACATCAATACCTAATTCTTTGATGTAGCTGCTTCTCCAAGAACTCAAACCTTACTC
Organism: Torreya grandis; assembly: GCA_037957365.1. Lineage (NCBI taxonomy): Eukaryota > Viridiplantae > Streptophyta > Pinopsida > Cupressales > Taxaceae > Torreya > Torreya grandis. The sequence goes on along the minus strand of JARHVA010005984.1, from coordinate 919,649 downwards.
TGATACCAAAATGATGAACTACAATCTTCCCCAACTGATACGCAGTCTATAAACTAATCTCCATCCAAATGATGAATTGAAATCTTTCTCAATAGTGCTCTGATACCAAAAATGATGAACTAGCCTTTCTACACAGTGCTCTGATACCAAATGATGAACTACAATCTTCCTCAACTGATACGTAGTCCCTAAACTAGTCTCCATCCAAATGATGAATTGAAATCTTCCTCATTAGTGATCTGATACAATAATACTGCAACAGAACATACCTCTAATCCAAAATGAAATGCAGCTCTAGTAACTGAGCTAAGACGGCTCTGGGGACTCTATTCCCAAATGATGACTAGCTCTGAGACTACTCTACCACCAAATGATGCACTCACCTTCTGCACAAGGCTCTGGGGACTCAATTTTCATACCCTATAGAGTCCATAGATTTATGCCTATAGAGTCCATAGATTTCTCCCTCTCTTGCACAGTCCGTAGATTTACACCTGTAGAGTTTGTAGATGCAACCTTATAGAGTTCATAGATTTACACCTGCAGAGTCTGTATATTTCTCCTTCTCCTGCACAGTCCATAGATTATTATCATCTCCCTCCTTGCTATCAATACAACACCTTCTGGTACATAATCTCCAACTGATGCTTGATGAATTCCTCCATTGGATTTTTGCAAGTCCTCTGACTCAGACCGGCTAGCACTCTCGCCAAAGTTTTGCCGATGATAATTCTCTTCTATCTGAGAAGCATTGGAATTCTCCTCAGCCCCCTTTAATTGGTTCAGTCTACAAATACATATCCCTTTCACCCTTCCCTTCCCTCATGCGGGCTCTATGTTCAAAGATGATCTGGTTGCTCGAGCAGGTTAGCCACAGTGAAAGTATCACTGATCAACTTCACGAGAGTCTCCATCATTTCGCTAACAAAGGGAATTATTTCTGCTACACTCGATTGCTTTGACATTACTTAGTGATTTCTTCTCATCACATATTCAAGCCAATATTTTCTATCAAATCCACTCTTTTCTTCTAGATCAAGCTACCAGACTCTATCAGGACTATCTGATATGACAAGATGATTATATGGGTCTACTTTATTCTTACTTGTAAGCTTGTAGAGCTTATCTCTGTGATCGACAAGCTAACTTATTTTTGCTGGAAGACCTCGAGCAAGTCCTTGATGTAGACCAAAATTCATTCAAATCCATAAATATTTTACATGATCATATAATTCCCCTTCACTGTCATTTTAATAAATCTAGAACAACGTGTTGAAATACATTATATTGATCTCCTTCTCTTCTTTGAATCTTGATAAAACAAATGCTCTTCAAATTCTTTAATTATATGAATTTTCCTAGACAACTTTGCATGCAGATCAATTACCAATACATGGCACCTATCTTGATTTTCTTTGATTTATCTACCATTTTGCAAACTTACAAATAGTTAACTGACAGATCACTTAGTAGAAGCACAGTGGAATAAATAATACATGAACTGCAGTAAACAAATATAACTTTTATTCCATGCAATCTAACAACATGCCATAATCATTATTTCTTCAAAATGTTTTTACAATCTTTCCATATGCAGTCCTTTTCCTAGACTTGCTCCTACACAACCTCCTACACTACTTCCTACACTACTACCCAACATATTGAAATAGTCCTAATTTATTACTAACACCACTCAACCAACTCCTAAAAAGGCTCAACAATATGTTGTCAAACATAGTATTATGCAACTAAAACCTAACCTATGCCACTTATGGCTTGATTCTCCTGATTCTACATGGTGACAAGGTTGTCAACCTCTTTTTAATCTAAAATAAATAAATTTTACTCAAATAATCCTATCCTTCTTCTTGACAAGTGTCCATGATTTGAATTTTTAAATTACAATAATTTTTGAAAGAAATCTTTATCCATATTCCTATCACATCTAAGCACTCCCAAGATGCTCCTGCATCATTATGTTATCTTTGAGTAGTTTGTCCAAAATTAAAGTATAAGACTCTCCTATCAGAGTATATTATTTTGGAAGAGATTAGTTTTGGTTCTAGTTTTGAGTTGGAAAAGTTGGAATAATTGGTTTGATGGAATTGATTAACAATTGGTGGAAGGGTAATTTTTAGGAAAATTAAGTTTGTGGATGCTTTAGTTTTTGTAATGGGATGGTTGGATTGGTTAGTGGTTTTGGTGGAGTAAGGGTCATTGGATTTAAAGCTAGAATTATTGTTTTGTAGTTTTAGTTTACCTTCATCAATGGCTCAATTTTCAAGTTTATGTGCCATGGTGAATGCATCATCAAAAGATCTAAAAGTTTGGACTTGAAGAGTAGGAGCAATATGTTTGGAACAACCTTGAGAGAATATTTAAATAAACTTAGGTTTGGGTAAGGATAAATAAATTTGGATAATGATACCTCTCCATCTAGTTATGAAATTGACAATTGATTCATCATCAAATTGCCTACTAGAATGGAGGTCAGTAATAGAAACTTTTTAGATATATTTACTAAGAAATGCTCTAAAACAATTTGGGCAAGTTGTGAGAAGGAAAAGATGGAGTGCATGGTGAGATCACTATACAAATCAAGGTATGGTCTTGATAAAGACATGGGAAAGGTATGAGGGAGGAGAGCATCGTCATATGCAATAAAATAAGAAGAATGGTAGAATGCTCTCAAATGTCATTAGGGGTCCTCCTTGCCTTGAAATTTGGAAAACTTTGGTAGTTCCCATTGAGGAGGATAATAATGGATAGGAATGAATGGATGTATTGGTTCATTATAGATTTGATCATAGGATAAAAGGTTATGAGACCTAGAGATAGATGACTCTAGGTTGGTCATTTTATCTGTTAACATCTTGACCAAATCTATTTGAGGTTGGGAAGCTACAAAATTAGATGGTAAATTTTGTTGAGGTTGGGTAGTAGTAATATATGGATAGGTGGTAGAAGGTGATGAAGAAGCCATATATTGGTAAGTGGTAATTGGATGTTGGGATAGTGCCCCATAAATATTGATAGGCACAAAGGGTTGGGTGGAGGGTGCTATGTATCCTTGTGGATTAGAAACATATTGGTAGGATGTCATGGGTACTTGTTGGGGGGCTGATATGGGTTGGTTTATAGGTATGTTTGGGTTGGTGGATGGTGGTATGGATGTATATTTAGTTAGAGGTATGAAAGTCCTAGTTGGTTTTTGGTGGGTGGTAACCCTAGTGCTAATAGGTGGAAGTGTTTAAGGTATGGAAATTACTAAACTCTGAAGTGGGGTATAAATTAGTAGGTTGGATGAACTAAGGGGAATGGTATAAATAGGGGTAGATGATACCCCCATGGTATAAGGAGTGTAAGTGACAAGAGGTAAAATTGATCCAATGTTGGAGATATTGGTTGGGGTAGTAGGTGTTTGGTTATTGTTTGGGATGTTTGATGGAGTTTGGGAAGTGGTAGTAGATGGGATATTAGAGAAGAAGATGCTTAGGTGAAAATGGGTTGGGTTGAGGTGACACCCACTAGAAGATGGGGAGGCATACCATAAGGTGGATCAATAAAGGGAACCAAAGTAAGAGAGGTATGGTTAGATAAGGTGTTAAGGTAATGTTGAAGATCTATGGGGTTTCTATTAAGGAGTTTAGAAAAATAAATATCACCCTCAATAATAATTAGAGGCCTGGTAGAAGGGGGATAAAAATTAGGGTAAACCTTAACATTATAAGTATACTTCATGGAGGAAGAAGAAAGTGGTCGTTGGTTAGTTTAATTCCTTAGCTATTATCTAGTAAAGACCATGAGAGGAATAGAAAATAAATAAAGAAACTCATGACTCAAACACAAAGAAAGAAAAAGGAAAAGATTACAATAAAATCAAACATACACTAAAGTGTGTTTAACAACATAGGATTATTTTTAAATCACTTTTGTCCTATGCCTTATAAAGTTTGAAGAAGAAATTTGTTTTGTATATCAGGTACTAAAGAATAAATATAAGGTTGGTTTTAGGTTGTGTTTAGGTGCTTAAGAGAGAAAATAAATATTTATCTTAAGTACATGGTTTGATATTGGGGCCTACACCCTCACTTCACATGCTACAATGATAAGGGTCTCAGGTGCTTAGCCTAAATATACTGAATTTCAAAGTTTATACTCAACCAGAGAGTTGAGTTGGTTCTCCCCTTGGTAATTACATCCAAGTAAGATTATCGTGAAAGGGTAAGGTTTACTTATAGGCGATGATATCCTAGTTGAGCCTTATCTCAAGTTTATTTTTATTTGTTTATTGGTTATATGGTTTGGAAAAGGTGTGTGATACAAGAGTGAAAGCTATGATTAATTAATTTGATTTTAAGTTACTAGATGAACTAAAACAAGCAAGTAATCAATTTATGCAAAAGGTTTATTTTAAACCTAAAATAAATTTATATTTCATTATATGAGCATAAAATAAAGGAATGGAAATGGATGTTAGGTCCCATCGAGCATGCCAAAATGTTTCTCGTAATTTCTACTTATTTATTAATTTGGAAGCAAGTAAGAAACTAGTAAAAGGGGTGTGTAAAGGAATACTTAACAAAAGTGTGTGCATGATCCAAATGATGTTATGAACTCCTCTTTGGCTAGGAATGAATAACCTATAGATAATAAAAACACTAGAAAAGGGGTTTTTAGAAAAATAATTGAGTGGGATACCTAGTGTGAGCTAGATCCAAGAAGTGTATGCTTGTTAGGAGGCTATCAATCCACTATTTATAACAATTAAGTTGATGTATATGAAAATAAATAGTAATTTCATTCACTAACATGAAAGTAATGCATGAAATAAGAAGAAAGTAAAATGCTTATTCAAAGAAAAAGACTAAATGTAGCAAAAGTGGGTCAATACTCATGCTAAGATAGCTGGGGTTAGGTTCATAAAATTAGGGAAGTTTTTATGAATAGGTAAGAACAAAGAAAGTATAGTTTGGTTGGGGTTAAAAGGCTGTAAATAACTTTTTATTTTATACCATAGTGACCGTCAATGATTAGGTAAACTATTATCAGTTGGGCTAACTGTCAGTAGTTGGGTAACCATCGATGATTGAGTTAACCATCAATGGTTGGGATAACCATCAATGGTTGCCTGTGTGTTTCTAGAAATGATAAAAAAAGGAATTATATATTGGATAAATGGTCAGGTAAGGATTTCAATATGGGTTTGGTCAGAGATGGGAAGCTAGGAGATAAGTTTGATTAGGTCAGGAGGGTTATAAATGTAATAAAATAAGGTAAAAAGTTCCAAGTTACATATAACTTGATAGATTACTAAGGGTGGAAGGCTAGAGAAATTTAGATAGAGTGATAGAACTTTTTCCTCAAGAATAACTAGGATAAAGGTTCAAATCTCCATTATTATTGCTTGATTGTTGAAGGAAGGTTGGATATATGTGTGAAAGAAGATTTGATAACTTGGACATAGATCCTTTTCACCTCTACTCTTCTCCTTTTAGAGGATGAAGTTGATAATTGGGTAGGAGGAAGTTACTAATTATATAAGAGGATAAAGTTTCTATTTACGATGATTTTAAGTTGGTTGGCAACACATAAAATGGACATACTAATTTTTTCCAGGTTTATCTCATACATAGTTAGTAATGCTTTTAAAGTAGGTTGAAGACCTAACCATTGATGGTTAGGATGACTATCAATGATCAAGTTCCTAAATAAAAATAGGTGAAGATAGGTATAAAAAGGGGTTGATTAAAAGGGTTTTCAAAAGGTTTAAGTTAGTGAGATTAGTTAACTAGGTGGTCAACTAGCTTTAGGGTTGGGTAGGGATCCAGGTGTTTTGACATCTAAAACTATTGTGTGTAGCTTTTGAGTGTCTACACTTACAAATGGTTAGAAATTAACCTGTATATATATGTGGATCTTTCCCTAAATCCTTTTGAATATGTCAACTATACAAGGTCAACCCAGTCTAACCTATATGTTTTTAGGAGATAAATCAATAGGTCTCGAGCTAGGTTAGCTGAAGGGATAAAAAAATCCAAGTGAAAATATCCCTAAATAGTGTAGGGTTGACAAAGTTTACCCTATATAGTAATTAGAGGCTAAAAATTATATAGGGTCAACCTAATATAGTCAATTGATAAAAAGGGGTCAAAGAAAGAGCAAGGAGGATAAATCACAACAAATTTTTGGAATGGGTAAGACTAGAAATAATAATATTAAGGTGAAAGGTTTTAGGAGATAAGTTTGTAGATGGAAAGTGGCAAAAGGGACAACAATCTTATGAAGCACCAATGGTCTAGCCACCCCTTTCCTAATGTACCCCTTAAGGTGTGCACTTAGAGAGATTGAGACTCGATAAGTTCTTGCAAGATAAAAAAATGTTAACAATTGATAAAAATTTTAAAATATTGTGTGTATACATATGCCCCACTCGAAGCTCATCATGTGTCACGTAAGTGTAACATGGGATGGTGCTTCAAAAAATAAAATATGATAACACACAATGTTGATGCTAAGTAAAGTGCAATAATAAGCAAATAAGATAAAGGAAAGTAAAGAATTTAAAAACACATACCTTTACTTACCTTAATGTTTTAGATAAATAAGTAAATTGTAAGAGATGTGAAGGCATCTAATGTAAATAACACTAGATGAACCTATAGAAGTTAGAGAAAAAATAGGCAAAAAACATTTTATTTGGAAAATAGGCATATATTAGTGAAAATGATTCTCTACATCATCATGAACCTAATGAATTTTATGGTTTTAAAAATGGATGAGTATAAATAAAGATATAAGCAAAAGAAGGAACCTTCAAAAAAATAATTGAAGAATTTGAATTTTAAAAAGTGTTTTTAAATTGGGGGAAAGAGAAGTAATTTTGTTATTTTGATTTGTGAAAGAGAGAAAAACGACCTCTATTGACCATAAGAGCTAGGATGGAATGGAGATGATAAGCTAGATGAGGAGGGGATCCAAAAGTGGTAGCGGGTGCACTATAGGTATACAACTATGAATCTTAAGCTAGTTTTTGAGTATTGAATTAAGTGTATTTTTAGAAAAAAATAATTTTTAGCATTTCTAGATTTCAAAATGAAGAAAAATTAGATTATATAGGTAGGAAAAACCAATTAGGTAAATGGTTTTTAAGGAATTAGGGAGAAAATTTCAAAAAGACACTTTTTAAGGAAAATGCAAGGGGTCAACAGTTAAAAACAACTAGGTCGACCAATTGACGTAATAGGTTGAAAATAGGCAAAATACACACTACCAACCCAATAGGTATGTGCCAACCCTATACATTTTATAGACTGTTGACCTAGTATAGTTTGCCAACTTATTTGAAAATTCCATAATGATAATGCAATACTATGGAGGGGAAGAGAAGAGGGTTGACTTAGATTTTTAGTTAATCAGGTCAAAATAAGGAAACTTTGGTCAAACTAGGTTGACCAAAGAACCAAAATGGTATAAAAATGCATGTAAAAGCCTAAAATAAGGTTTAAATGTATTGAAATGACCAAGTAAGGGCATAAAGGACTGAGTAGGATAAAAATAGGTAAAAATGAATGAATTAAAGTAATTAGGGCTTATTTTTGATTAAAATTATAAAAAGAATGTATTGTGATTATACATGACATGGAAGATCTAATATATCTTTTGTTGTTTCTTATTTGCAAGGATGACCTAGGTTTTGGAAATTGATAGATATGTCTTAGCTACCAAATCTACTAAAGCATCTGATTGTAGAAGATAGAGCTAGGCTAGTAGTTGTAGGCCTAGGAGGGATAACTGACATGTGTAAGATTCCCCTGAGCATAAATATGTTAGTCATGTTCCTTGGATGCTTGGAATGACTGACTAAAACCTTTAGATGAGAGGTGGATGGGGATTTGTTAGAGGTAGCTCTCACTCTGGAGGATGTGCATGTCATCCTAAGGCTATCAATAGCAGGATCATCAATGACTACAAGCATACCAAATAACCTATAAGAGAGGAGATTATTAACCATGTGGACTATAGGCTCAGACATGTTATTAGGAGGTAGGAGAGTTAATATATTTTATGTATACACATCACAAATTTAAATATTTGGAAGGCTATGATATGAATTGTGACATAGTGAGTACTATGTCACAAGTCAAATGGAAAGGTAACATTATTCATGGTAGCCTTGAGAAGGATGATCCTAGAAGAGGGTGTAATAGATGATCTCAGCTTTATCATCTAATTTTAGCTCATACATGATCTAAATGAGGTGCTGGATAAAGGGTAGAAGTATATAAGAATGATCATATTATTGATGTCTTGGTATATGAGAGGTTTTATATGTATCATATAATTGGTTTTCCCTATGTATTTGATGATAGGTCACCTTGAGTGTAGATACAAAGAGTAGACAAAGTATCACAAGTCATGCCCCATGTGATAACATTGTAGACAATGAGATGCATAGACATAGTGTGGTAGCCATATGGGCACACAATGACTACATGATAGATTTAGGACATAATTCTACCACCTATAGTGAAGATAGAGGTTTTTAGACATTATACTTGGTGGAGAGAGCCACATATGGTACCATGGGTACCAAGAAAGATAGACTTACCTCATATAGAGGCACTAATATTTATGCTTGAGTAGTGGGCTCAGCAGGTGAGGGAGTCATAGGGGAGGAGGGGACTAGGGCCACTAGTGATGAGGCTAACACTCAAACCATGTCATGAGTGAACATGGATTGGGTGAGCATGACAAGGAGAAGAGTAGGAGGAAAAGGGTGTAGAAGCAATGGCATCAAAAATACCACCACTAGTTCCATAGTGAGATGAATAGCAACCAATGAGAACATAATGTCAATGGAGGTAGGAGGAGTTGGAGAGAGTGGAGACTATCACCATACCTAATGTTCTAATAGGTGAGCCAGAGGGGAACTAAATAATAGAGAGTCCACTCAAACATAGGCTTAAGTGGACTCGAGCCATGTTAGATAGATTTGAGATGAGAAGGTGACCTATAGAGGAGTTATAGGAGGTGACATAGGTGGAGAAATGATGCTAAGTGGTCATGTAGATGGTGATATCATAGTCACCAAGACACAAATAGGTAATAAATATGATGAAATTTTTTCTTATGTTTTAATTTTGAAATAAAGAATAGAAGTAGATATATATTATGAGATATAACAATGATCTAATATCTATTTAGGTATTATTTTGAAAGCATAACTAAGGATGAGGAAGAGATATGGGGTCCCCTTGTGAGGGGATCACTCTATGATGTCTTAGATTATAATATATATCCATATGACCCTACTCTATTAGAAGACCCCAATGTACCATTTTCCCCAACTCAAACAAGCTAGTTTAGATTACTAGGGGAGACAACGAGATACATAAAAGCATAGAGAGAAGATGAAACCACTAGTAGATATGGGTATAGGAAAGATACGATCATGGTAGGCCCTATCAAAAGAGAGAAATATGCATCTATATACATTGATATAGATGAAAATAAACATACAATGACCCAGGCCCAATTGGTGTAGGCACAAGTGAAGGTAACACACATATAAGGATAGGTAGAGGGACTAAGATCTAAGATGGCCTCCTTACAATGTAATATTTATAGAATTAAGACTAAGGCCTCCTTAGGAAGCATTTCTAGGCTATGAGATAGATAGTATGGATCCTAGTCATAGAGTTGGAGCATTGTATATGGTTGTACATGTATCAAAACTCGTGATATGAATATATATGATGTATCATTTTGGCATATTGATGTTTATTGTGTATGTTTTTATCATTATGGTTGTGACTATGGATTATTTGGATATATTTTTTTCTATCACATGTATTATATCTATTATTGTATATGTTATAGGAAATATATGAGATGTGGTTTCTTTTTTAACATTAGGTAGAACACATGCATGGTTAAAAAGAAGTAGGCAAAAAGACTTGGTAAAATATAATCAAATTAAAGATTTACTACACACTATTTCAAGTTGGGAAATGTGTAATAAATATAAAATGACTAAGTATAAATAACCAATGGATGGTAAAACAAGATGCTAAAAATGAATTTGTTCTTAAAACAAAGTGAACCATTTGTACACCAAACTAAAACAAGTAAAATCATACTAAATCGCATTGGGAAGTATGAAAATAAAGAAATAAAATGGAAGGTATGTAAAAGGGCACAAAATGTATTTAAAAAATTAATTGACTCAATCAATTATACTAATTCAAATTGGGAAGTATAAGAGAAAAACAAAATTGGCAAAAAATTGGTCTAAAATTGATCACACTAATTCAAGTTAGGAAGTATGAAAAATTCAAGAAATGGCTAGATTCTTACATGCACTTAGAAAATAAGAAGATAAAATAAATGAAATAAAAATGAAGTAAGCATAAAACACACTAAATCAAGCTAGGAAACATGTCAATTACATGTAACTTCATAATCAATCACATCTTATCTCATATTTGGCACATGTAATTTTATTTTTGACTTGTATTATTGGAAAATTTTGTGAGGAATATTGGGTCATATCCATAATATTATACTACAACTCACAAATATAACACCATTGGGGTGGAAAATTTGAGATAATTTGGTAACAATGGATGTGGGTAATATGAAGGAAAAAGGTGGTAATTTGTGAGGATGGCCAGGTCCTATCTATGGTCTTACAAAGCAACTCACAAATGAAATCCCAAGGGGAGTGATCAGCAAACAAAACAATATTTCTCAAGAGTAAATATGAGGGATATATGGAATGAAATAGGGAGTGTGAAATAAATACTTGGGAATCTTATGATAAGACCTTAGGAGGAAAGAGGCATACTAAGGACATGATAAGAAAATAAGTGACTAGTGACCATCAATGTACAAAGGAAACTTGTTCTCTATAGACAAAAAGCTTTATATGAAAATAAACATGATACTAAGATAAAATCATGAACTTAGATTGGTAAAAGAAAAGGTAAAATGGACCTACCTTCCCACAACATTTTCCCCATTCCTTAGGACCTCTTAAAGATCCTTTGGTCTACTATGAATATTGGGTACTTGCATGAGAAAGTAGGTATCACTAAAAGATTTTTTTTTATTATTCTCTTTTTCCTATTCTACTATCCTACCACACCCTAAGCAACCTTGGATCCACCATGAGGCCAATTATGGAGTTTTATATTAGATTATAATAAGGATATGTTCTTTGAATCATATATTTTAGTTTGATTTGACTTTGAATAATATCTTTGCCTTTTATATCATTGCCTTTTTAAAAATGATTTGGATTTTAAATTTGTATGGTTTTCTAAGATTCCTCCTCCATAAGGATTTATAATAACCAATTATGAGAGATGTAGTGATACACATGAATGAGATTTAGTCTAAGGTTAAAGGAAGCTAAGTAACCACAGACAAAGATTGACTAAAACACTTGGCTTAATAATGAACTAGCATGTGATCTCAAGTCTCAACTATGTGTATGCTTAGTTTGTGAAAAATAAATAAGGGAAAAAAGAGATCTAAAGTTCAAATGATAAAAGGAAATTATAATGAGATACATTGTTTTCTAACTGATCACATGGGAAAGGGAGATAAGGACCAAAGGGAATAGGGTTTGTATAACCAAGTCACAATTATAATTATCTATGAAAAATAAAGATAAGAAAGAAAGCAATCATGAAGACACAAGAAGAGAGTTTTTATAAAAACTCAAGAAAGAAAGAGAAAGTAATGATAAATAAATACAATTAGATGTGAATATAAATGATAATATAAACAAGATATAGTACAAAAGGTATGATCATTATAGAAGAAAAAAGTATGAATTTGACACAGTGTCAAATGATATAATAGATAGATAAAAATGAAATTAGAGCACACTTCCGATCAAGATGTAAATATAAAGGCACCATGTATGTGCTCATAATAATTGATAAATCTATCCCACACATTATCCAAGACATCAGATAAATCTCTATGAAGATAGATACAAATTGCTGCCAATGTCTTGTTAATCTTCACTAAAAATTGGGAAAAGACTTCTCTTTTAATCTCCTTAACTTAAACATTAGGAATGCTCAATGGTTTTTTCTAAGTAAAATTAAGCAAGGGATACTTTTGAGAATACATAGGAGAGATATCTATGGGATATATAGGAATCACCAACAGAGAAGGATCCATAGGTGAGGGACTCACATGTGGAGAATGATTTGTAAGTGAGGGAAGGTCCATAGGTGAAGGAATAATGGGTGGAGGCAAAAAATCATGATGAAGGGACCACAGAAGGGGATGAAACCACTAGATTTAGAGCTATGGGAGAAGGAGGATCCTTCTTATGGGAATAACCTATGGGAGGAATATAAGAAGGTCTATGGATAGATATAAGATGATATTTAAGTTGTTATTGAAGAATGAAATAATGATCAGTGTGATGGGTGCCACATTGGTGACATAAAAATTAAACCTCACCATACATAGGTATATATTAAAGCATAACCTTTAGGGGAGGTGTGGATTTATATAAGGCAAGAGAAGAAGGACACAGAGTATTAATATACTATTTTAACTTCTAATAATGGGTAGAAGAATTATTATCTATCCTATGGAAATAATAGATAAAATTATGAGTGGTATTAGGATAAGCACTCACAAAAGGAGGTATAATAGGAGTGGAAGATGTTGGAGAGTGCTCATCAGCCCATTTAGTTGGAAATAGAGCCATCTTAGGCAAAGGAATCAAACCATCACCAAGAGAAGGTGGTGATGGAGGAGAAACAAAACTTAGCTCAATGGAAGGAGCATGGGATGAGAGGCAAAGGGAAGCTCAACAATAATAGGAGTGCTAACATTCTCAAATATAGTAGGAGAAATAATAGGCTAAAATATAGTAGGAGTAGGAATGGAATCCAATAAGGGCTTTACTAAGAAAGGAGTGAGATATACATAAGGTCTAAGGAGGGTCTCACTAATCTCAAGAGTAAACCAACTACAGTGATCAAGGAACCTAATAAACAGGTAAGGCCTAATCATAGTATGATCCATGAGCATACTACTATGAGGGTCCTCAACACCATCTCTACACTATGATAAAGAGGAAAAATACTAAAATTAGGAACTATAAATGAAAGAAGATAGGAAGATATGTGAAAAGAATCAAGTAAATAAGAATGATAGTGGACAATCTCAACATCATGGGCTTATACACGACCTCTTAATAATAGGTCATCTAAGTAATAACCATCATCATATTTTTGGGTATGAAGATCAATGACATAAGTAGGGATGACCTTGTCATCTGAGGAAGTATGGTTAATAGAATGTTGAGTCTTGGTCAAGAATACATGAATATCATTGCAAGGAGGCTTATGAGAATGAGGCTATAAGGATGTAGGAAGATACAAGATGAGGTGAGGTGACAGATAAATTTTTTTGATCTTTATGTTAATATCATCAAGATCATCATCATCAAAATCTAAGATTTTAGGAAGAATTTTACTAATAAGTTCATGATGTCTATTTTTACCTTAGGTTGAATTAATTGGGAAATTAAGACATTGAGACTCAAGAAATAGAATGTTAGGCAAAGTTTCAAGAGTAAGAATATTTAAGACACCACGGTCTTGGAATTATTCAAAATTTCAAGGGTTAGTGTCACCCTAGATTTTATAAATGGATCCATTATGAGGGAATTTAATGCATTTATAGGCGTAAGAAGAAACAAATCTCATATGATGAGTCCACATCCTACCAAGTAAGATGTTATAAGAAAAGGGAAAGTTAAATATCATCACCTTGACATGAATGGTGACAAGTGGAATGGTAATGAGAATCCACATAAAACCTAGAGGAGGTATTTTCCTTCTATCATACCCTTAGTAGGTGATACATTTAGACTTGAGATTACATTATAAATATCCAAGGGTCTTAATGAAGTTGAAAAAATTAACATAGTTTCTAGAAACCTCATCAATAAATGTGACACTTAACTTAGATATAACCTATTTGAACACTAATAAATAAGGGAGGATCATCCTCATGAATTATAATCTCATCAGGAATCATAGAAGTTAAGGGAAATTTTAAGAAAAGAGAAGTGTCTATAGTCTCATCAACATCGATAGACATCTCTTCACATTGTTTTAATATACTATCCTCAGATGCAGATAAGGCTAGCTCTTATCCTACTAGGGGAGGATGAAGGAAATTCATCTCAAATAATAGTTGCATAAGATGGTTTATATGACATGGCTAAGTCCTCATAAGATCAATAAATAGTATTTTATATGGGTGATTAGTGAGCTTTGTGATGGGATCCCACTCATCATAACCCATAAGAAGGTTGTTAGATGTAGGTGCATAATGATTAAAGAGGTCCTCAGAAGGAGGAGCTAAAGTGCATTGGAATTTATGTTGATAATAAGAATAAGGTGTAGAATAAGGTTGTAAATTATGTTGTGATGATGAAGTATTTGGTTCAATTTGATTTTTAGAATTGGTACCAGAAGTGTTAATAGAAACTTGAGTATCATTAGTTTTAGAAGATGACAAAAGAGTGGTAGAAATATAAAAGGAAGTGTTATCCAAGGGAGAATCAGAAATTAAATCATCAAAATCAATAAGGTCATCTTTCCCTAACTCATTTAAATGAGTTGGATAATAATCTTGGATAAAATGATATGTTATAGATGAAGGAAGAGTGTAGATAGGTTGGGAGTCAATAAAAATAACCACCCTTCACATATTAGTCATGTTAACCACATTCTCTTTAGAAGTGGGCTCAACAAGACTTTATAAATTATTGGTGGAAGGTGTGGATTTATCATGGTTGTCTTGAATAAATTGATTATTAGGAAGAGGGTCTTTGTAGATAGCTACATGAACATTGTCTTGATTTAAGGCTTGAGTTTTATCATGTGATTTATAATCTCTAAAAGAAATTTCATAAGATTATTGATGATTTAGAATGATAGAATCATGATAAAAATTATGACCTAGAACAAAGTCCATATCTAAATTATGAATTTGTCTACAAGTCTCATGAGAATGATCCCAAATAACATGAAACCAAAACAATTTGTTAGGATCATACCAGGACTTCATAGGATGGGTAGGGTCAAGATCTCCTATAAGAGGCCTAGGTAGATGATTAAAAAATTTAGTTGAGGATAGAGGTTTATAAACATTAATGTTATTTGGTGAAGATAAGTGAGGATTGGTATATTGTTGAGAAGGAGGAGCCAGTTTTGATGAAGGGGTAGGAATGATGGCTTGAATATTATGAATGGTGTCATAAGAATCTATAACATAGTCATTGGTAACATTGAAATTTTTGTTCCTAAATAAAAGATGAGGAGCCATATAAGGTTAGGGTGGCTTAAATTTATGAATAAGGAAATATTGTCATTTAGCTTGGTCCATAGCCCCCTTGAATGTACGCGGAGAGAGAGTGAGGACATGATATTAAAGTTTAGGAAAAAGGGAAGTTGTAAAGAGATGGAAAAGATTATCAACAACCAAGTAATGTTCACATTTTTTTGACAAAATTTTCCACCTTTTAACAAAGGCTTGAGTATTTTTTTTCAATTTATTTTCAATTTATGAATTGGGCCAAAGTAATTTTAGGAAGATCACTAGTTTAGAATTATTGAACTAAAGCATTCACTACAGCTTCCAAACTAGTAATGGAATGAGTTCTAAGTTGGTTGTACCAATCCAAGGCATCACCTATGAGAGTTTTGGATAAGAGTTTGGTAGCGGCAAAGGTTCTCAATTTGACCCAATCCTTATAAAGATTTACAAATGTTTTAAGATGAAGAGTGGGGTCAATTGATCAATTATAAGAAATTGTAGGTGTGATACCTCTTATATCAATTTTATTAGTTTGAGTAGTGATAGGTATATTTTGGATATTCTTAATGGTTTTGTTGACTAAAAGAGGTTGAGGAATGAGATTTCCTTGAGAATATCAAAGAGGAGGAGGGGGAACATTCTAGTTATGTGTGCCCTGAGCCATTGGTTGGGGATGAGATTGAAGATGAAGAAGGTGGTTTTGTATTCTCATCATTTGCTTTGTCTTATGTCATTAAAAGGTATTCATTTGGTTGAGTGTTTAAATTAATATTTTATGTGTTTGATTATCATTATTAGAAGCATTTGAGTTGGTATTAGTGGCTTGGGTACCACTATTGGTGTTGATAGGTGCTTGAGAAGAATTATGAGAGTGTGAGGCACCAGTGGAAAATTTTTCTTGTGTAGAAAAAGATGGAATATTGAATGGTTGAGGAGAAGAAGCACAAGTAGCATGAATGCCTTTGGTATAAAATGAATAACTAGTGGAATGATTAAGGGTAGTGGATCTTATGTGAGGCCCACTAGATGTAGAACCTACCATGTTAGTGGATATATAGGCATGGAGGTAGAAGAAGTTAGAGAAGAAGAGGTCATGATATGAGAAGGGATCATAATATAAGGAAGAGGTTGAGAATCAAATAAAGTGGTACCCCTAAATCTAGTTGAGAATGTAGGAGTAGGTAAATGAGGCTCTTCAACTTGACCACTAATCATAATATTGTAAATGGTAGAAGGATCCTTTATTTGATATTAAGGAAATTTAGAGATAACAAAGAGAATTTCAAGGGTATAATTTAATTCAGGTAATCTTCTAATGAGAAGAGAGGATCATGATATGAATAAGTATTAGGGTAGGTCCCATATTTCTTTGTGTGAGTGGTAATATGAACATTACTAGCATCCAAGAGAGGAACCCTACTCTCTCTATTGGAGACCTTATGAGGATTGCTAAAATTCATCATGTTTATTGATTTCAACTTAGTATTTTCATCAAGAAATAAGTCCATGATGAGGGGAAGGAAAGAGACATGAGAAAGTAAGGAAATAAGAAATGATAGAAAGAGTACATGGTCAACTAGGTTGACTTATCACAAAAATATGGTCTACAAAAAGTATAGGGTCAAATAAGTCAATCTAGTAGACTGAGTAGATATAGAAAAAAGGAAATAGGGTTTTAAAAATATATAAGGTTGACTGAGTTGATCCAG
This sequence comes from Torreya grandis, assembly GCA_037957365.1. NCBI lineage: Eukaryota > Viridiplantae > Streptophyta > Pinopsida > Cupressales > Taxaceae > Torreya > Torreya grandis. Next base: position 902,574 of record JARHVA010005984.1, on the reverse strand, counting down.
TACAATGAACATAGACAAGAAAAAGGTATAGGGTCAACTGGGTTGATCTAATTAGTAGATAGGTAAAATTAAAAACCCTATAATATATTTGTGGACTAAAACAAGATAAATTTTGAAATAAATTTGAAAATAAATAGCTAAAAGGAAATAAATAGTCAATTGGATTAATGTTTTCCAATCCAACTAAAGCACATAGCACAAAACCTTGAACTGATGATAACTAATGAAATTTTTTATAATAAAAAATACAATTTACCAAAGAGCAAGCAATCAACATAGAAAGTAAATACCTAACTAATTGGTCAACCTAAATGTTTATAATATTATTAAGATATGATTTTAAATGTGATGGGAAGTTAGTTGTAAGTAAATAACTAGAATGGAAATCTAAGGATGGTTTTAGGTAGTTTGGGCTAAAAAGGAATGTAGTGGAAAAGATACAAGCTTGGTATTAGGGCCTACCCCCTCACTTCACACACTATAGTGATAAGGGTGTCAGTTGTTTAGCCATAATATACCATTAACCATGATTTATACTTGACCAAAGTATCAAGTCATCCTCCCCCTTAGTGGTGAAATCTAAGTAGGTTGGCCTTGGGTAGACAAATGTTAAAATGCTTTTTTATATTTTGTAATTTGGTCATGCGTGCATAAAATATAAAATAGTGAAACTAAATGATTAATTGAAAACCACCTAATTAATCTATGTGGTCTATTCAAAGCATGCAAATAACAAAAAATTACAGTGAATTAATTACTAGCATATAATGTTAATTCCAACATTAAAACAAGGTACAATGTTGATATAGTCGATAGTGTATGCAAAAAATACAAAACAAGGTCAACAAGTTTAAACCTGTACTATAAAAGAAAGGGCTGAAAATAAATAGGGTCAAAAAAGTTGACCCAATTATCTATACAACACATAGAACATAAAACTAGGTTGATAGGGTTGGTCTAGTTAACTATGCAAGGGTAGTTTTAAAGACTCTAAATTGTGAAAGGAAAGACTATAAAGAAAGAGATAAAGAGACAAAAAGTAACCTTGGTGGATCAGAGATGTAAAGAATGAAGATTTTTATTCAAGAACCATGGTATATGCTTGTAAATTTTGCTAACTAAATTGACTGAGTTGATCAAGCTTTGTAAAAACCTACTACTAAATGCCTACAAATGTATAGGGTTGATTGGGTTGACCTAGTAGTCTTGACTGGATGTCTAAAAAGCTAAAAACCTATACTAAGTTGGCAATATTGATCAAGTAGCATGTACCTAAAGTCTTGCACATAGAATTTAGATACTAGGTTGATCAAATCAATCCAATATGGAAAATGTATGATAAAATAATGATAAAAGAATGTAATAAAGTAAAAAAATTCTATAAGGGTTAGTTCACATCAGGTTCACTATAATCTATTATGAAGATAAATCCAAAGTGAAGATAATGTTAAGAATTGGAAATGTGAAGACAATCCAACTAGTGGTGAGATAGGATTCACATTGAGTTCACCAGAATGTACGCAATTATAAATGCATCATGTCTATAAATCAATATTAGTTTAGAGAAAATAGAGTATACCTACATTTGTTAAGTGGGAACATGACTAATATGGGGATTTACTAGACCTAATTAGGGGATAACTTGTAACAAAACACCATGTTAGGAAGGGTTCCAAAGCCTACATTCTAATAAAATCACATAACAACCCTAAAATAGTCCTAGGTTTAATGTTAACTTTACTCTAATAAAAAAGAAAGTAAATCTAATCTAGTATACACCAAAGCTTGTGGCACAAAGTAGGGGTTAGAGAAAAACAAACTAAACTAAACATGCATAGAAGACATATACTCATGCCAATGTATTTAAAATTATAATGCATGAGATAGAATCACAACTACATTATCTATCTACTTTTACAAAGGAGAAATAAAGTTAGGAATACCTACCCTAAATATTAATCCACCAAGCCACAATATCTCCCTTGGCTAAGGTGCTTCACAAGAGATTGTTGTGGTATGTAAGAATAACAAAGACAAATCAGCTCTAGGATACACAACCTATCTATGCATCCAAAGACTTCTCCACAAGACAAGATCTATATCTCTAATGAAAGTATGCAACCCTAATCTTTATTCCTCAAGTTGAATGTTCAATAAGAAGATGTTCATTTTCCCTTATTATTCTTCTATTATCTTCTTATAAATGGTTGGAAATGAAATTGTATATATAGGTGGATCTTTCCCTAAATATTTCTAAATATGTCAGTTATATAGGGTCAACCTAGTCCACCCTATAAGTTTTTGGGAGATAAATCACTAGGTCTTGAGCTAGGTCTGTCAAAGGTATAATGAAAGTCCAATTGGAAAATATCCCTAAATAGTATAAGGTTGACCTATTCAACCCTATATAATAATCAGAGGCAAAAAATTATACAAGGTTGACCAATTAAACCTAGTACATTTAATTGGTAAAAGGGGGTCAAGGCAAGATCAAGGAGGGTAAAGCATGAAAAATATTTGGAATAGGTAAGACTGAGAAGAAAAATCTTAGGGTAAATTGTTTTAGGAGATAAGTGTGTAGATGAAAAGTGGAAAAAGGGACAAAAATATTATGAAGTAAAAATGGTCTACCCACCCCTTTCCCAGTGCACCCCTTGAGGCATGCACTTAGAGAGATTGATACTAAATAGGTTATTTCAAGATAAGAAGTGTCATTAATAAATAAAATTTTGAAAATATTATGTGTATACATCAACCACACATATCCCTAGATGCACTATAGGTTAAGGTCATAGCATTCCCCTCCCCTTCAAAACAACATTGGCTTTAACATTGAATCAAACCAGTGTGTTTCTATAGGAATGCTTCATCATTCCATGTTACATCTTCAAAATGTAGGTTCTTCTATTTGATCAAATACTACTTAATGGATCTAGTACTTGCTTATTGTGTATGTGAAGAATCTCCTTACGCTCTAGAATGACTCTACCTTCATCTAATTTATGTATCTTAGTGTAAGTGGAAACTTTATGTCTAGTTTCTTTAGTCAAGAAATATACATGTAATATAATATTTATGTGAGTAGATAGGGGTAATTCTAACTTGTAAGCCACACTACTATTTTCTTCAAGATCTAGTAAGGGCCATAATAGTTAGGTGACAGATTGTACTCCTATTTATATTGCTTCAAAGACATTTACTTATATGGCTTAAAATGCACAAAGACCCAATAACCTATGTTAAAATGCCACTCACTACAATGTTGATCTTCTTATTTCTTCATTCAATTTTGTGCCATTACTAAATTCTATTGCAAACTGACTAACACCTCTTATTAATGGTGAATATTTTCCTCAACATATCAGACCTTATGATTCATTATAAAAATTGAAGTGATGAATGGGGGGTGATACCCATATAATGCCATAAAGGGAGACATCTTGGAAGAAGTGTGAAAAGAAGTGTTATACTACCATTCAACAGGTGGCATCGAATGAACCCATTTATTGTGTTTTCCAGAAACAAAACAACTAAGATACCTTTTGAGACATTTTTTGACTACCTCTATTTGTACATCAGATTGAGGATGATAGGATGAGCTATGAGACAAATAGGTACCCAAACATGCAAATAATTCAATCCAAAAATTACTAGTAAGTATGGGACATTAGTTACTTACAATGATATTTGGAGTGTCATTCAATTTTTTAAATATATTAAGAAATGTAGAAGCTACTTGCTAGAATAAAATTACTATGATAAGGAACAAAAAAGAGTATACTTGGTGAATCAATCCATAACTACCATGATAACATTTTTACCCTTAGACCTTGGTAACCTCATAGTGAAATCCATGGAAACCTCTTCCCAATGTTGGATAGGGATGTATAAAGGCTTCAAAAGACTTGGGGTCTTAATGGTTCACATTTATTTTGTTGGCATACCATGAATTCAACCACATATATCTAAACATCCCATTTGAGTCCTTCCCAAAATAAATCTTTCTTTATTTTATGATATGTTTTTAAAAATCCTGAGTGTCTTCGAAGTGGAGAGGCATGAAGTTCTTGAAGAATTTTATGTTTAAGGATAGAATACCTACAAAAGTATAATTTATCTTTATACCATAATGTGTTCCCCTTCCATGTAAATTTTTTAGATTCATTAGAACCCTACTAAATATTTTGAATCAAATCCTTGGTATCACTCTCATTCTTCTATTTTGATCTTGTTTCCTTGAGCCAATCTACCTACCACATGGTCATGCCACATAATAATGCCTCAACTAATTCATCCCACTAAGAGAGGGCATCTACCACCACATTATCTTTTACTTTGTTATACATTATTTCAAAATCATAGCCTAGCATTTTAGTCACCCATTTTTTTTGTTTTTTAGATGACAAGCATTGTTCCAAAAAGTATATGAGGCTATCATGATTAGTCTTTACTTGAAAGTGATGACTTATCATATATGGTCTACATTACTTCACTACATGAAAAATATCAATAATCACTTTCTCATATATTGGTTTGAGCCTATTTTGTCCCTTAATTAGAAGACATTCAAATTTTAGTGGTCTACCTTCTTACTTGTGTATAGATCCCATGCCATATCCTAATTTGTCACACTCCACAACAAATATTTCTAAAAATTTAGGAGTAGCCAAAACTAGAGTTGTGCACATAACCATTTTTAACTATTCAAATGCCTTGGTATTGAATCAATCCACTAGAAGGAGGTTTTATTAAACAAAGAGGTGATTGGGGCTGTAATGCTACCAATTTTTTTGACAAACCTGTGATAGTAACTAGTTATCCCTAAAAATCCATGATGGTTCTTGAGGGTCTTGGGAACCTACCACACAATCATATATTGGATTTTCTTAGGATAAAATTTCAATCCTTCATGTGAAACAATATGACCTAATTCATCCACCTCTTGGACTCCAAAATAACATTTGGATGGTTTGGCATAAAGTTGATGTTATTATATAACTAAAATTACTTGTTTCATATGCTTCAAATGGTCTTCCCAATTTTTGTTGTAGATGAGTATATCATCAAAAAACACTAAAAAAGCTTTCTTAAAAATGGCCTAAAATTATTATTCATCAAACTCTGAAATGTAGAAGGTACATTTATCATGACCATAAATTCATAATGGCCTTCATGAGTTTTGAAATCTATTTTAGGTATGTCCTCATTGTAGATGTGAATCTGATGATATCCAAAGCAAAGATCTAACTTGGTAAAATAAATAGCACCATGAAATTCATCTAGAAAATAATCAATTATTATAATAGGAAACTTATATTTGATGGTGTATTTATTTATTTCTCTATAGTTTGGGCACATCTTCCAACTATCATCCTTCTTCCATACCTTGACTATCGAGGAATTTTCACTTTGACCATGTCAGATGATTCCTACCACTAACATCTCTTACACCATATTTTCAATTTCACTCTTTTGGGAATATGGATACCTATAGGGTCTAATATTGGGTGGTGTACTTTATAGAATGAGACTGATGACATGATCATATGCACAACTTGGAGGAATTCCTTTTGGCATGTCACCAAAAACAAAATAATGGTCATCTAACACCTTTTGTAAATTAGGATCTGTAGATTCCTTGGGTGGTTGAACCTCCATGGAAAATAAGAATACCACAAAAACTTCTACATATTTTTTAAGAATCTTTGTCATCTGGTGGGAACTAACCAATTATGGAGATTTAGCCCATAATCCATGTAGTTCAAAATTCCTTCCTTCTGAATGGAACCTCATGAATAATTCTTGGAAATTTATCTTAATAGTATTCAAAGTGGTGATCCATTACACTCCCAAAATAACGTCATCTCCTCCCATGGGAATAAAAAACATAAGTGAATCTAACAAATAGTCTCCCATAGCAAGATTAATACTATGACATTTTCCAAAATAGATGATTGTACCACCATCTACAATCATGACCTAAAGGCTTGGAGTTGGGTAAATGAAAGAATTAACATGAGTAAAAAAATAATTATTGATGATTTTTTTAGAATAAAAATGACTGAGAGGGGGGGTGAATTAGTCTTCAAAATACATTCATTCAATTCAACTTAAACATACATGTACCATTCTACCAACATGTACATGTTAGCAAGCATAAGTACCAAATCATAAGAGCATGAAACAAATAAACATTGTATATAAATGGGAAACCAATAAAGGTAAGAAAACACACTGATGAATCAAATGAACTACAGTCCTATAATACAAACACCAATTTTTAGTGAAGCACCAACTCCAAATGGGACACCAACCCCAACTAGCTAAGCACCCACCTACAAGGAAGAACCAACCCCTAGATAACTTAACACTAACTCAACCACATAATATAATTTATCATATTAATAAACCCTTGTTGATTATATAATATATGATGATCTTATTCCTCATCTATTTGTACACTTTTATCCCTCTCAAACTAATCTCTTGCATTCTTCGCTCAACTAGCCCTCCTCATGACTTGATTAGGTCATCTATAATTGATATTAATATGTAAAACCTATGATTTATATTAATTAAAATATATAATGGTATGCATGACCTCCTTATAGTCACCAAATATCTATATCAATCACTTGTCATCCTCTCTCTCTAATCACAGACAAATAGGCCTATATTACCTAGTATCTATACAAGTCACTTGATCATATCCTTCTTAGTCAGTCATACACTTAAAATATTTTAGGTTATCCATGTAATATGTATTTTAATATTAAACTAACGTGATTCAATCATGAATCACCAATACATTAGTTTGGTCATAGATCAATTAGCCATTAATTTTCTTTTAGGCTTTATGGAAACCTAATAGACCTTCTTAGCAACATGTTACCCTTTGATCTTATTGAATCATATTAAAACATATCACATGTTATTAAAAACATAAAATGAAACTAAAATGGAAATTATTAAAATTCAATTTAGGTCCACAAGACCTTTTTTTTCCAATCACCATTTGAACCCTTTCTCAAAACATTATTCATAAAAGGCATGTGCATACCTAAAAAATATATCTTGAACAAATAAAGCATACACCTAATTTTGTCAAAAAACCATGGAAAAAAATAAAATATTAAAAAACATAATGACCTCATAGTCATCAAAAACTTCATCTAAAGCTTCAAATCAGGGTATACAAACTCAAACTCTTCTCTACAATATGCTCACTCAGAACTGCCAATTGACTTCAAAACATAGTCAAGGAAACATAAAATTATGACACATAATTGTATGAATTCAAGGTATTTAATTACATTAAAAATATATTATACCATATTAAAAACAACATCAATCAATTATATCATAAGATCTAAACTATTAGTCTTACAGACCTATCTACTGATATTCTCTCTCATAGACTTCACTCAACAAGATAAGCCATTTTGGATTCAATGTTATAACCTATTACACTAAATTTAAAACTTATAAAAAGCATGGTTAGATCATTCAAGTCCCAAAAAACATTGTAATAAACTTAAATCCTTCACTCTTACATAAAAATACATTAGGAATCAACTTCTCACTTGTGTCTAATTTTCTTACTCTCTACATTACTAGGTCTATTAGTGTCTGATCAACTTGAATCACTAAATTTGCACACCTAAGATATTAAACCTATATATAAACCTTCATGGACAACAAATACAAGTCTCAGACTTTAAATTTCATCTATTTAGCAACTTTGACTTAGTCAACTCTATCTTCTACAAAAAATATCTAAAAATGTACTTTCATATAGGGTCTATTCACTCACTTGATAACCCAATCACACATGGAGATGATTGAGAGAGTTGAATTAAAACAATAGTCAATTATATATCCATACCCAATAATTATATTCTCTTTATAATAATATCTTCAACATCGAGTCATCATTAGGATTCTTTGAGGGCTTATACCATTTTCAAGTCTTAACGATCATTCATAAATCTTAACTCCTCTTTCTAGAATCCAATGCTTGGAAAATTGAGATAACAAACTTAATAATCTACCATGAACATATTATATCCTCATTAATATTTTTTATATACCAATGAATACTTTAAAAACCTTCTCAGGTAGACAACTCTTCATTCTATTTACTGAGGAGACGTTGAAACATTTTTCAATCCTTTTCTTGAAAACCATGATCTAAAGCTTCATGAACATACTTAAAATAAATTAACTCACCTCTATCAATTCTCAATTTATCATCCATGTCATGGAAACTTATATTGATACCCCATGTAGACACCATCTATCTTTTTGCTTTATAGGCCTTGACCTGCAAGTCACATTAGGTCTTAAAGCTGACCTTCTAAGCACTATCCAAGCTCTCAGAACTTCATATATATGTCATGAAATATACTATCATGCTTAAACATTATTAATTAATATTTATATATATTTTCAACAACTCATGATGCCTCATTAGGCCAAGCAAGATCTAGAACTAGTCAAGTTGTAGATTTAGACTAAAATACTTACTCTTATAGGCTTCACCTTGAAACTATCCTAAGTGATTTAATTCCTCTTATGGATGCTCAATCAACCTTATACAATTACTCCTTTTTATATCTTAAAAAACAAATATTTTTAGCTTCAACATAGTGTCTTTGTAGCTATTTATATATCTTTGGAGCTCAACTAAGGATCTTCTTAGCTCACTTAGAGCATCTTAAGATATGCATACATAGATCTTTGGAGCATATATATTTTTCTTCAAATCTCACTTATTTCATCATGCTACCTACACATACCATCTCATAAGGTCTAGATAAATCTTTTTAATTTACTTGAAACTTGACATTTTGACTTGTACTTACTCAAATTGATCTCAATGATATTTACCAAGTTGATATAAGAACATTCTTCAAATAGTACTCTCACATCACTACTCTCATACAACAACAACACTTAGTATGCTAGAAAAATAACTCATCATACACATACCTCAAAGCTTACTTGCACCTTCACAAGAGCCTTTAACATTAATGACAATATTAATACCAAAACTCAATAATCAATGACAATGCTCAATAGAAGTTATGTTTATTCTTAGAGTCAATTAACACAATCACCTTCTATTTATTCAATAACCCCACCAAATTAAGAGTTTTATGAGTACTAATTATTGAAAGAACATGATAGGAAATATTACGATTCTCATCATCAGTTTCTTTTAACCCTTCCCCTAAAGCCTCCTAATCTTCTTCCTCATCATTGTCACTATTAATGTAAAATAACTTATTTTTAGAACATCAATGAATTTTGTTCCATTTTATATCATATCCAAAACAGAAACCTTTTACATGCTTTTCCTCCATTTATTGAGGTGTCAATCTGGTAGGATGATGAAATAATGGTACTAGAAAGGTGCATTCACAAACATTGGTGAAAGGTATTCATTTGAATAGTTATTTTTCCTCAACCATGCATGCCTTTAGGATGGCCTCAGATACAATATTGGGATGAAATATGTAAACCTCCAATTCGATGCTATCTTTGAGGCCACCCAAAAATAAGTTAGTCATATTTTCCTTAGTGATGTATGCTAAACATAAGGAGAGATTTTGAAATTGATGAATGTAATATTTGATTTTCCCAATTTAACACAACTTAGATAGTTAAATAAAGTCATTTTAAGGGACATTATTATAATAGTGGTGCTGTAACTCCTTAGAAAATATTAAACATGAAATTGGGACACCCTTCTTTTTATTTTGAGTACACAACCAATAATACTAAATGAATGCATTTAGTTCTAGATAGAGAGAGGAAAAAATAATTTTTATGAACATGGAGGTTGATGTAGATAAAATAAATTTTCAATTTGAGTGAGCCAAGTTAGTGGATCATTACCATCAAAATTGTGTAGGTCCACTTTTGGCAACATCAGCTTAGGGCAAGAATTGGTATTAGTATTGTTTGGAGTAGGAGAACCAAATTAAAGTAGTGGAGGGTTATTTTTTAATGGTTGACCTAACAAATTATCCAATTACCCATATATTTTTTGTAATTGATCCTTCACACTATCCAAGTCCCCCCTCAAACCTTTAATTTCCTCGTAAACTATATCAAAATCATCTTTTTTCACCATGCCCTACAACTCTAACTTAAATTACTAAACTACCTTTAAAATAGATGAATAAGAAGTTTTAGACTCCATATTATCTTGATGAGGAGTTTTTGGAGTTTCTTTCCCTTTCCCATATTTGTGAGTGTTTAGACTATCCATGTAGAAACCCTAGGAGTGTTTTAAACCCAAAAATAATGTACAAATGGAATACATCATTGTAATCATGTTGTCGAGATGAATTAAACTATTTCTATTGTGCATAAGGGTGAAAATTTTTGATCTAAAAAAGTGTACTAGTAGAATATACCATTACGATTGTCTTGCAAAGATGAATCCAATGATTGCTAATTTACACAAGGTAAAAAAAATTCTAAACTTATTTATTTATTTTTAGTTTTACCCCAATTTTTTTTTTGTAAAAAAACCTCATGAATAAAACTACAATGATAAAAAATCAATTCTTCCCATATCAAAATTTATGTTTTTTTTGGGCTTCTGGTGCTCAAGATGTTAGATCTAAAAAAATGCATCATAGAAACTTGCCCAAATCGATGCTCTAATACCACTTGTAATGAAATTAATTAGATTATTTATAATAATATAATTATTTATGGTAGAATGAAGAGTAGAATAAGTATATCTACAAAAATAACTGGAAAAAGAGTAGAATAATAAAATATTATGACTAAGCCACTTTGAGGGGGAAACCTCCATAATAATGCAATAAGAAAAAAATTCACAATATGAAGATAAAATACTAACCACTACCTCATATATATACTCTACTTATTCATGTTTATTCTATAGGATAACCATATTAAGAACATTGAGAATTGTAATAAGCTAATATGAAGATGTGTAAGCCACAAGTCAACCACACATATGCCTAGATGCACTATAGGTTAAGGGTATAGTATGAGGTCATGACCAATATTCATGAGAAATTGGGTAGCGATCATCCTTCCATTAATATAACTACACATAAAATCATATGTGTAGGATATTACACATGCACTATCTTCAAATATGCACATAATCATGTCTTCACCTACCATCAATGTTATAAATCTAATAAAAAGTAAGTTCATATATAAATTCCCCTTTAGCCTATGGTATAAGAGTTTTTTTTGTCAATGGGGAATTGAATTCATTGGATTCATAAACCCAAGCTCATCATCTAGCCATAAATTCATACTTATAGCCACTGATTACTACACAAGGTAGGTAGACAAAGTGGTAAAACTAAACAACACAACTAAAGAACTCATCAAATTCTTTTAGGATAGCATAATACATGATTTGGTACCCTAAATTATCTAGTCTATGATAATAGACCTACATTCTAATTAGCCAAGATAACTGAATGGGATTATGAAAATGGTATTATCTTGAGGTTCTCATCCAATTACTACCTATAAGGGAATGGTTTTTTTGAGTCAACCAGTAAAAAAATGATTGATGCAATCAATAAATCTATAAAAAAGACCCTGGGAGTGAAAATCACTATTGAAATATGCCCTTTGGGCTAACCACACTAGATATAAGCAAGCTCTCAAAATTTAACCATTATTATTGGTGTATCATCTAAATCCCATGTTCTAAATGAACCTCAAATTTCCTACATAAAATTTTATGCAATAATACATGGAATATGTTGGGAAGATAAACTCAAGGTTGCTTGACATTGTCCAATTAGAAGATAAATGATAAGAAGCTCAAAAAAACTTTAGTAGGCATCATGAATCCATTAATATATGGTATGATAAGAGATCAAAGGTCAAATCCTTTTAAATATTATACCTAGTATTGTTATGGGACAAAGCACATGAAAAGAGGGGGTAACATTCCAAACTTGACCCACTCTAGATTAGATAATAGTAGATCTCAAAGTTTCTAGGGCATAACATATTTTAGTTCAAATAACTTGAAGGAATGATCTCCCACTACCTATGAATGGATAGTTATTGAATAATTTCTTATCATTTGTCCCTTCCAATGTAGTTTAAGAGTAGCTCCTCAAGTAAAAGATAATAATGTATATACTAGATTAGATTGTAGTTAGTTTTTTTAATTATGTCTTTACTCTATATATTATTCTACTTTTGTTTGTTATTCCTACTTTCTATTTGTTTTGATGGTGTTTATTTACTTTGGGGGTTTTCTCTTGTTTACCTCACATTTATCCTTGATAATATTGTATCATTTTATCCCCGCTCCATAAATGAGACCTTGTTCCCATAATGAACTAGGAGGTGACTAATATATATGGAGAAAGAGTATAATCCAAACATTTGTACCCATGATCTTAAGTTTGATCACATTAAATATAATGATGCACTAAAAATACAGTCCTAAAATTGGAAGGTAGAAGGTGAGATCCCATTATTGAATAATGTGATAAGAAAAGGAATCCCTCATGAGACATTGAAAGGATTAAGAGCCACTAATTCAAAATTAAGTAGGTGAATTGATAAAAATCTCTATTTTAACAAAGGTCATCACAAAACTAAAAAATAACATATCATTAAGGGTAGAATCACTAAGTAGCTAAAACATCTTCTTGGTGAAAATAAATTACTGAACCATTCTTAAATCTTGTCTACATTGGTCCCCAACCCTCATCGATTGAATAAAAGAAGCATTAGAACAAAGTAAGTCTAAATTTCATGTAAAATGTAAGTTTCTTCCTAAGAAAGGGTGATTTGGGAAATCTCCATCTCATGATTTACCACTTATATGATAGTGAATCAAGGCCTGAAGAGGGACCAAATGAATCTTTACTATGGCTATAGATCCTTGGTTATTAGTAGAGAAATGTCAAATCTTTCCTTTCCTTATCCAAAATTTTTAAATACATTACCTTTCAATAAGCTTTGAGTACCTAACATGTGCCTAACTTTTCCCAATGGATTCAAAGTAAAAATAAAAAAGAATGAGATACTTTTGCACAAAATGACCCTTTAAATAAGTTAGAGATCAATATGTCATTTGATAAATTAGAATTGAGCACTCTCTTTTTCTCTAGTTTTATCAAAAGAATTTTTTTGGTGTTTATCTCATAATTCAATAATGGAGGCCTAAAGTCTAGGTTATAAATGTTGGGGCAACATTTTACCTAAAAATTCACCATTTTTATGTCCAAGATGATCCCCCTTATTCACATAATAAATGGGGACCCCTTTGAAAACTCTCAAGTCAAAAATTTCTTAAAGCTCAAATCTTCTCACACTTGGTACCAAACTATATGAAACCTTGAACCCTCATTTCACCTTTATCAATTAATTATTTTACAACATTCATAGTTAGTTGGTGATCATAATGTAAATCCATATGATCACCTATGTATATATAAATTTCTCTTTTCTTTGTTTAAATGTGAATTTTTTCCCACACTTAGAATATTTTATATTAACTGTGTTGTTTTAAAGAGTTAAAATTATGGTCAACCTCAAAATTCCATTAATACAAGATATATTTTTAGATCCCTATAAGTCCTCATAGTGATCTAATTTACCATTACCTCTCCCAACTCCTAAGAGTTTTTCCCTTCATCAAATTCTCAATCTTTGATTGTTTCCCTTAAACTAAATTTTCCATGCTAGGCAAATCCAAAATCCCAATCAAAACTACATCATCTTCCAACCCCAGACTCAATCATGAGTATAGGGATATTACCTTATGACCAAAAATAACCCATTTCAAGCATTATAACAAAGTGTTCAATGTAATTAAAGATGTACATAATCCCACCTCATATGATGATGAGGATGAGACCTAGTTCCTTGATGACCTTATAGTCCTAGGGGAATCAAGATTGTATAATGCCACTACCAAGCCAAGTTTTTTCCCATATGTTGATATATTTTACGACATGTTGAAAAACTTTGTGTTTATGCACAACACCACCCAGGACTTAGTATACATTATGGGGTCCCAGAATAAAACTATAGATATCTTTGGCGATAATTTTAAGTAGTAATATGATATCCTATAATACACCTTGGTTTACAACTAGAACATAGTAAGAACATGGACTAATATACATGAAATATATGGGATTCCCTAATATGTGAACATCCATCCAAAATGATAAACCAAAAAGGAGGACATCAGTTCCTACCTAATTTACACCTTTTAAAAAGTTTTTCACATTGGGATGCTCCTATTGAATCATTTATTTAAATATAAGGATGCCATACATGTGAACATATTCTAGGTGCCCCTATTGAGAATTATCCTTTAAGGAAAGGGGCCTATGATTTTGAAAGTCTCATATGTTTTAAACTGGTCAATCGATTTAGTGAGGCCTGAAGAGGTGGAAATTTATCTATGCTAAGATATCATTTGGACATAATATGTACCATCCTTGTGTTCAAACCTTCTATTTTTCTACCATGGCCCCATTATAAATATATCATTTATGTGGTATTTTATAGCTATATATGCACTACTATAGAAACCAAAGAAGGGAAATATATTATTATTTATACCCCATGGTCTATATAACCATTAACATGAGGCCCATGCCACCACTCTCAAATGAAATAGTGACACTTCTACCCATAAGAGATTACTAGTACTACATAGATCACACCATCATTTAAGTAAAGGGCATCCAACAAGCCCTATCCTCTCACCCTATCAAGTCTGTAACACTTCATAAAATAGGAGATTGCTTATCAATTGGTTGATCTTGTCATGGGTTAATCTCTTGACTACTGGTAGATGGCATGTTTAGACTTCCCAATTTTCATTCACCATTATGAATATAAGAATCTACAGTTGCTACAAAAAATGGCATAAAATATGAATTTATATACCTTGAGAAGATTCAAACACAAAGACTTAGATCCTCATAGGGTTATTAATGACCATGTGGTGAGTGTTAGAAGAGGTTCTTGAAGCATTAGACCATGCTAAAGATGAGGATATCTAGGTTATACTTTAGTATATAGGATAGTTCATCATATTCATACAAAAGGTTGGATAATAGAAGTATAACAAGGATGAATTATTGTGCATTAAGTAGGAAGTAAGAAAAACTAGTAATTTATTAATATAAATAGAGTATTCAAATTAATTTAGATAGAAAGTAAGAAAATAGTATACATAAGAGCACACGTAAGGAAAAAAGTGAGAAATCACATAGGTAACCATAACTAGATAGTCTCTATTGATCTGTTCAAAAGTGGAACTCTCTTATTCTTATAAATAAAAGTATATATAGATGTTTACAGTTTATTAATATTCATATTCTTATCATACTTAAAACCAAAATTAGAGTCTATTCATATTATAACCTATTACAAGTCATGGAGATACAACAAAATAGACACATATATAATAAAATTAGTACACAATGCACATATATTGGACAAATATTCTACACAACTTTACAATCTAATTTCTTCTTCCAACACTTTCCCACACTTAAAATGTTTTCTCATCCTAGTAAAACATCACATGATATTCTAAAATTATAAAAGTTAGTAGAGGGATTAAGAAGTGGTTAGACTAGTAATAGTCACAATAATAGCTCAAGGCATCATTTCTAGTTTTCACCTCTTACGCACTACTTAGCCACCATTTGGGGTTTTCAATTATCATACCAACCTATCACCCTTTCCAATTTTTAATAGGCTGGTGTAAACTAAAAATATGAATAACTTCTAGGTCATTAAGGAAAAATTGCACATTATAGAGTTCTTTAATAAGTTATGGATATCTGAGACCTAATTTATAAATGAGAGAAAATTAATTAATGCCAAAAATGAAGGTTATGACCTAGATGGCATTGTGAATTTAAAATAAAATAAAATTTTAAAGGTAATTATCTCCCTTGAGATGATATTTGATGTTGATAGGTCTACACACCCACATGAGAAACTAATATATATGAACCAAAATTTTAAGACCATTAATATAGGGTCACTAGACTAGGATTGAGATGTTCATATTGGTCTATATTACACTCATTCCAAAATTAAACAACTCCAAATCTTGTTATTAAAATATATAAATTTTATAACCTAGGCCTATGGAGATCTAAGGGTATTTGACCCAATTGTAATAACCCTACTATCCCACTTAAGTGAAAAAATAAACCTTTAAGTCAGAGGCGAATCCCCATGAACATGATCCTAGAATTACTCATAGATAAGGAAGTTCACAATATATATTGTATAGTTGTCAATTATGTCATGATGATGTCATAGAGGTGTCCAAGTGAATGGATGAAGTGCCTTGATAGTCTAAGTGATAATAATAAAGTGTGTAATGTAATTATCCTAGTATGTTTGAAGCAAGCTTGGTTGATCTTATGTTTTGGAATGGTTAGAGATGTTTAGTGATGATTATGGTG
The DNA here is from genome assembly GCA_037957365.1 of Torreya grandis. Taxonomy (NCBI): domain Eukaryota; kingdom Viridiplantae; phylum Streptophyta; class Pinopsida; order Cupressales; family Taxaceae; genus Torreya; species Torreya grandis. The sequence continues at coordinate 886,096 of JARHVA010005984.1, read as the reverse complement.
ATTTTAGGATGTTAAATAGGCACCATAAGATGTCTTATATACTTTTAGTGCTTGTGTTCATAATTGGAATTCATCTGGTAGTCCATAGTTTTCATCTAGACATTTTGGGTCTAATGGTAGAAAATTTGAGTAGGTAGTTTGTTGATGTCACCATTATAACATATGGATGAGTTAGGGGAATTTGGTCATATGTTTATTATCACATTATTCCCTAGTTTCTATGTGAAAATTCTCAAGTCTAGCGATGAAGTGTGACAAAAGATATGCAAGTGCAAAGTTGGCTCTAAGGCATTTTAACAATGTTTTCCCATACTTAGCCAAATTTGCAATGTGGTAAGAGAATTTGAGTAGGAATTTTTATGGTGGAATATCTCAAACATTTTGATGTTATAGGAGAAGGTGATCATATGGTTTTGTTAATTTTTATGCCTAGTTTATTTTCACTAACTTTCAAGTCAAGTACTGAAGTGAGATAAAACTTATGCATGTGCAAAGTTGGTCTTTCTAGATAATTCCTGACATAGTTGGCTCTATGAATTGATAAATATGAGGAGGAATTTTAATGTCATTATGTATCACACGTATGAGGGTTCTAAGATTATTGTTTTTTATGGTTGGATTCTCTTTAGTGAGGATATCATATGGTATAATTTTTAGAATTTGCACTTGAGTGAAGCAAAAGATATGAAAGTGCAAAGTTGACCTTATAGACAGATTTCAATGGTCCCCATAGTTAGTCTATTTTGCATGAAGATAAATATTAGGAAAAAATGAAGATTTAATGGCTCATGGGTGATCATATAATGAAGTTCTATGGTGTATAGCAAGTCAAAGAGGTTAAAGTGTTTATTAGTTAATAGAGATAAAGATCAAACTTATTCTAAGATCCAACATTGCATAGGTGATCATATAGTTTTGATATAATAGTGCATGTCGAGTGAGTTGGTAAGAAGCACATGATGTTTAAAAATATAAGTGCTCAAAAGGCAAGTGAGGGTGATAAGTGTCATGATCATGGGGGTTTTGAGTAAGATCAAATGTTGAGTGTTATAAGATAAAAATTTCACTGGTCCACAAATATCCATGGTACATGATGAGTCAATATTTCAAGATTTCATGAGATGATATCAATATTTTCAAGGTTTAACATTTAGAATTGGTGCACTATGTGTTAAAGGTCAAGTTTTGTATAATAATATTGATAGTGCATATTGAGTGAGATGGTAAGTACTTGATGTTTAATAGTATAAGTGATCAAAAGGCACACAAGGGTACCAAGTGTCACGATCATGGGGGTTTATAAGAAAGATCAAATGGTGAGAGCTATATGATAAAGACCTGATTGATCCATAGATATTGATGGTAAATGATGAGTCAATATTACAATATTACATGAGATGAGGTCAACATGTTCAAGTTTTAACATTTGGTATTGGTGCACTATGTGTTAAAGGTCAAGCTTAATATAATAAGATCAATGGTACATGTTTAATATGAGTAGTGAATACTTGAGATAATAGCATGGTGTTTGAAGTTTAACTATGACCATTTAAATTCTAATATTTGAATTTTAGAAAGGAAATACCATTACCTAGATTTTGAGCCATAACTTTTGATTTATACAAAATTTGACCATGGTGTAAAATTAAAATTTGTAGAAAAGTCCAAGATGCATTTGAAAATATGAATTTTAAGGTTTAACTATGTATATAGTCTAATATATTGAGGTTTAAAGTTTACTATGTGTTTGTGCATGTCCTACAAATGACTCAAGAAGATTGTTTGAGCTTGTTTTGATGTTATTTCAATATCTCTTGATGAGTTAGCTAGTGTAAAGTGTGATATCTCAATGAGGACAATATATGTGCATTATGAAGGTGCGACCATTTGTATACAATATGAAAAAATATTAATAATTTGATTGTGTATTCATTCATGATGTTCATGTTCACCAGGTCAGTATTTGAGCATACACAGAGGTGAGTAGAGTTGATTATGATCATTTTAAGATATCAAAAGGGACATAAAGAATAGAACCATGTAATTAAAAGTGGTCCTATGTTATTTGTTTTTTTTATGAAGTGTTAGATGGGTAAACAAGTCTCCATGAGACCTATAAGGGCTACAAGGGTCTATTTGATAGGTTTAGTTGCTTAAGGGTGACCATGGGTGCTATGGAATATCTATGTGGATGATATTGAGCTATATTTTGATGTGATAGTTATCTTAAGGATTAATCTATTCCTATTAGCTAACCAAGATGGAGATGATCATGATTTCCCTATAAATATTGAAACCAAAGATGATGGTTTCTATATTTTGGGTGTGAGGATTGTGGGAGTATGAATGTGGAGCCAAGTTAAGGATACAACCTTTGAAAAAGAAGGTAAAAGTCATTTAGGAACATCAGACGGATTAAGGATTAGTCATGTTTATCTAATAAATTTGTTTTAGGTAGATCACATATTTTATTGGACCTAATAAACCTAGAAGAGGTAGAATGAGTGAGTATGCTCAAGAGGCTATTTGAGAGAGAGAGTGTACAGTGAGAAAAGGAAATATGAAGGCTATGTGTGCCTAGTGAATGGGTTTAAGGGTAGAATAGTTTAATGATGGTGTGTATAACCTATAGGTCATATTTATGATGTCATAATAATACTCTTTTAGGTTTGAATATTGAGTGTGAGTGAAGGTGAAGAGTGATAAGTGAAGGTCCATCATCAGGTGTTATAGACATCAGTATAAATGTGGATGTGTTCTTAGGTGTTATTTTGGTAGCTCAATATCTAGGGTTTTTAGCCTCAATACATGGTAAAACATGATAAAGGTCTATTTATTATGTTAATTCAGCTAGACACATGTAGAATCTCCTTATGAGATTGCAATCTCACTAAAATAAGGGATGGTAATTCCTTAACTAGTTATAGCTGGTTTAAATTAGATTTTGTCATTATAGGACTATAGTCCATCTTAAATGGTTTAATTGGTTTTATCCCCTAATAGGGTTTCCCACATAGATGTTATGTTGATATGATGTATGTTCTTGTTCATGCTTTGGATGTATGTGTTTTCATTTTTATGTTGATAGATCAAGTTGATGAATGATGTAATGATTTTAGAATTGATTGTGCATTGTTGTATATTGATTCACTTCCACCTTTCAGTATCTAATTTTAGTAATTGGTACTATATCAGGTCCTTTGGAAGAATCTTGATAGCTTGAAGGAGATCCTAAGTAGCACAAGATGGTTAAACAGTTAAAGAAAGAGAATCGATAGTGGAAGGTTATGATCAAGGCAATTGAAGAGAAGATATGTACTTTGATGAATGATGCTAAAGATGATGATAATGTTATCAATGATCTCAAGGTTCACATATTAGATGCCAAGAAAAGTTTTTGTTCAAAATAACAGGACATTATGTTTGATAAAGAAGCTTGACATAACATTAGAAAAGATGAAAAAGAGGTAGAATAAGTTGATCTAGAAGATAAGATCATGAGTGCACTTGGTGAACTAAAGGAATAGAAGAAGAGGAATCATAAAATGAGGAATATGATCAAAGGTCTTGAATCAAAATTCATTTCTCTTAAGGGAAGTTTGTTAAGCATGTACAAGAAAGAATAAAAGAAATATCAAGAACATATCAAGTATTTTGAAGTGAAATCATATAGATTAAAATACATGGCCATCAAGGATAAAGAGGATGAAGAGAATATAAATAATATTGAGGATCATTTAAGGACTAAAAATTCAAATCTAAAAGCAAAAGAAGATGAGTGTAATCAGCTAAAGGCTAAAATGAAATCATTGAAAAGTGAGCATGAGATTGTTATAGTCAAGTTGGATAAGTTGTAAGATAAGTATGAGAAGCTTGATTATGTCAAGGTGAATTAAATATTTGAAATAAATATAAGAAGGTTTTTTTTTACAATAAAATATTTTAAGGTATGTTAGTTTATTCCATGGTCATTGTTATACATGTAATATATATGGTCGTAGAGTTAAGGACTATATAATAAAGCTAGTCAATAATGAGTTCTCATGGATCCTTGGAAGAAGAAGCAATTATTTTTGGGGAAATCATATCTTAGATCAATCAACAGGTATGTTGAATGATATTATTTTCTATAGTTTCAATATAATAGGACATATTTCCAAATTCTGCAAGAATAGTTTTGAATATGAACTCAAGTTTTGACAAGAAGAAATATGCTCCTAAAAGTCACTCAATGGTATTGATACAAAATACTATGAAGGATAATCATGATCAAGGTGGACTACCTACTACAGTAAAGAAGGAATCAAATATGAAGAAGATACAAAATTTGTATTCTATCTAGATAGAAAAGGAAGATCACAATCATCATCAAGTAGAAGGTATGAATGATCTTGTTTGTTTTAAATTTCATAAAGTTGGTCACATTAATAGATACTAAAATAATAATATGAATAAGTTATCAAAGAAAAAAAAGGTGTATGGATATCCTGGTGAGGTCACACATGGGCTTGGAAACCTAAGCCTATTAGAATAAATTACACTGAGACCAAAGATGGTTTGTTTGCCTTGATAGACATGAAGGAGAGTCAAGAATTTCTATGGACAACATTTATTGACAAATATGAAGAAAATAATGAAGTTAAGGATTTAGTTAAAGTAAAACAAGACTAAAATTTATATGAGATTATGGAGATATGGGATTCTCTAGAGTTCTGGGAATTTTAGTCTCTCTATGTCAAAGGGGTGTCTCTATCTAGGCTTTAAGGAGACACTTGTTAGTCAGAGGAAGCTTGGTGGTTGTTAGATATTATTTGATGAGAAGGTATGAAAATAAGGTAGTCTTGTGAATTCTTTTTAATTATATATTTATTGGAGAAAATAAGCTTGTAAATAATCTCAGTGGTCTTATATTGAGGAGTTAGCTTATTGTTCAAGGTTTGGATGCTCTGGTATAAAGTGTTCTGAAGATGAGGTCTCTATATATGAGTTTTGACTATGATTGGATAGTATTTGAATACTTATTGAATATGTCATAATATAGGTGAATCATGGAGTTTGGGGAGCTTTATAATTGGTTAGGTCCTAGGATCAGAGTATTGAGTATTTGAATTTGAGAAAGAAGGTATGGAGGTTTTTGTGTGCTCATAGGTTTATCTATCTTATTGTAGGTTAAAAGCCATGGTATAGGAAGTAAATGTTAAAAAAGGTATGGAAGCTAAAATATTAGTCAAAAAGTGTGTAATGGTTATCTTTAGGTGTGTAATAAGTTTCAAAGGTAGACATTAACTAGAAGGAAGTTTGTTAACCTTTTTTTTTTGAGATTCTAGGTTTTGGGCTCTACTAAAAAAGTGGTTTGCCTTATGATTTGATGTTTGAGGATTATTAATATATTTAATGGGACAAATGGGTTGTTAAATCAATATTCACATAGATTTTAAGGTTTGTGGTTCTCAAGCTATTTAATTTTTTGTCAAGTTGGAGGCCTAATTAGATACTAGATTTGTGAAGGAATTATTTTTTAGAGGATAATATATGTAATTCAAATTGGTGTGATTAAGGGGTAATATGAGATTGATCTAGATATGAAGTTTTAAGTTTTGAAGGTAAATATACTAAAATTTATGGGATTTATAAGTTTCAAGTAGGGTTAAAAGGAGTCTAGACAGGTCTAGTGAGAAGATGAGTTCTTTTTTCTAAGTTTATCCAAAATATCAAGGTATGTTTGTTTCAAGGATATTTATTAGGTTAGTTGAGATCATGTTTCCTATTTTTAAGCTGGTAAGCATGTGTAGTGGTTATTCATGGTGTATGAAGATATGAAGATGCTCAAAAGGTGAAAATGAGTTAGAGATCCTGGGGGAGTTCCTTTCATATTTTTCTTAGTGAGTTCCATTAGATTTTAGTTTTTTTGTGTGTTATGTCTTCATTAGTTATTGTGATTAGTTGAAGAGAGTGTTGACATGGATCAAGAGGAAGTTATAAAGGAAATAAGAGGTAGGATCAAGGAAAGGGGGATCTTTTATATTATTTATAAGGGGTCCTATCCTATTATTAGTCCTTTTAGGTCCTTAGGATTAGTTGTTTCCCACTTTGTCATTGTGTTAAAGGAGGAGAAAGTTCCTACTGTGAGAGTGCTTGAAGAGAGAGAAGTAAGGTGAGTTATATGATGTGTGTTGACATCAATGACAAAGGAGGAGATTGTTGGAGTGTTGAAAATGATGTCATGATAATGATATAGATGTGTCTAGGTGAGTGGATGGAGTGCCTTGATAGTCTAAGTGATAATGACAAAGTGTGCAATGTGCTTATCCTAGTTTATTTGAAATAGGCTTGGTTGATCTTCTATTTTGGTATGGTTAGAGATGTTCAAAGATGAGTACGGTGATTTCAAGATGTGAAATAGGTCTCATAAGATATCTTATATGATTTAATTCCTTGTGTGCATAAGTGTAATTCATATGTTAGTCTAGAGTTTTCATCTATTCATTTTGGGTCTAGTGGTACAAAATCTAAGTAGGTAGTTTGTTGACATACCATTACCACATGTGGATGAGTTAGGGGGAGTTTTTCATATTTTTGTCATGAAATTATTCCCTAGATTCTATGAACAAAGTCTCAAGTCTAGAAATGAAGTGCAATAAAAGATATACAAGTTCAAATTAGGATCTCAAGGATTTTGATAGTGTTTTCCCATACTTAGCCAAATTTGTAAGATGGAAAGGAAAGTTGAGTAGGCATTTTCATGATGGAATATCTCAAAAGTGTGTAAATTTAAAGATAAGGTGATGATATGGGGTTGTTAATTTTTTCCTGAGTTGATTTTCACTAACTTTCAGGTTAAGCACTGAAGTGCAATAAAAGTTATGCATGTGTAAAGTTGATCTTTCTAGATAATTCCTAACATAGTTATCTTTGTGTAATGATAAATTCAAGGAGGAATTTTAATGTCATTATATCTCATATGTGTGAGGGTTCTAGGATTAGTTTTTTATATGGTTAAATTCTCCTATCTAAGGAGATCATATGATCCAATTTTTAGAACTTGTGCTTGAGTGAAGTAAAAGATATGAAGGTGCAATGTTGACCTTATAAACACATTTTAGTGGTCCCCATAGTATATTTTGCATGAAGATAAAAATAAGGACCAAATGAATATCTAATGGCTTGTGGGTGATTATACAATCAAGATCTACAGTGTGCAACAAGTTAAAGAGATCAAAGTGTTAATTGGTTAACAGAGATAAAGATTGATCTTCTTCTAAGATCTAACAATGTGCAAGTGATCATATAGTTTTTATCTAAAAATGCATGTTGAGAGAGATGGTAAGAAGTGAATGATGTTTAATAATATAAGTTATCAAAAGGCATGCAAGGGTACCGAGTGTCATGATCATGGGGTTATGAGTAAGATCAAATGGTGAGAGCTATAAGATAAAAACCTAACTAATCTATAAAGATTGATAGTGTGTAATGAGTCAATATTAAATGATTGCATGAGATGAGGTTAACATGTTTAAGGTTTAGTGTCTAGAATTGTATTAATATGTATTAAAGGTTGAGCTTTAAATAATAAGATTGAAATTGCATGTTGAGCAAGATGGTAAGAAGTTAATGATGTTTAATAGTATAAGTTATTAAACGGTAGGTGAGGGTGCCAAATGTCATGATCATAGGGGTTCTGAGCAAGATTAAATGGTGATAAATATAAGATAAAAACCTAATTGATTTGTAGAGGTCAACAATGCATGATGAGTTAATATTGTAAGATTGAACGAGATGAGGTCAACATGTTCAAGGTTTACCATTTAGTATTGGCACACTCTATGTTAAAGCTCAAACTTCATATAATAAGATCTATGGTACATGTTTAATATAATTATTTATGACTCAAGATGATATAATGGTGCTTGATATTTAACTATGACCATTTGAATTTAATAAAGGAAAAACTAGTGCCTAGTTTTTAAGCCATAACTTTTGATCTATGTAGATTTGACCATGGTGTAAAAAGTGAGTTTGTAGAAAAATCCAAAGTACATCTAAAAATATGAATTTTAAAGTATAATTATGTATATAGTAAAAGATATTGAGGTTTGATGTTGACTATGTGTTCGTGTATGTCCTACAAGTGACCCAAGAAAATTGTTCAAGATTATTTTGATGTTGTTTTGATACTTATTAATGAATTAGATATTGGGGAGTGTTTTATAATATATGAGGACAATATATGTGAATTATTAAAGTTTAAAAATTCATATAAAATATGAACAAACATTAAAAAATTGACTATGTATTTGTTCATGATGTTTTTGTATACCAGTTCAATGTTTGAGTTGTTTGAGCATATGCAAAGGTGAGTAGATTTGACTATGATCATTTAAGGATATTAAAGGGGACATAAGGAGTGGACCCATGTGTTTAAAATTGGTCCTATGTTCTTTTTTTTCTTTATGAAGTGATAAATTTATGAATAGGTCTCCATGATACCTATAATGGCTACAAGGGTCTATTTGATAGGTGTTATTGCTTAAGGGTGACCCATGGGTGCTATGGATAACCTATGTGGATAGTATTGAGATATGTATAGATGTGTTATCTGACTTAAGGATTAATTCATGCCTATTGGCTGACCAATATGGTGATGATCATGATTGATCTATAAATAGTGAAACCAAAGATGATGGTTTCTAGATTTTGGGTGTGAGACTTGTGGAAGTGTGAATATGGAGTCAAGTGAAGGAGAGAACATTTGAAAGAGAAGGTATAGGTAATTAAGAGCCATCAATTATATTGATCATCAATCATTATTTTTTGATCAAGTTAGTGAAGGTGGATCACATAGGTTATTAGAACTAATAATCCTAGAAGAGGCAAAATGAGTATGCTCAAGAGGCTATTTGAGAGAGTGTGTATGATGAGCAAAGGTAAGGTGAAGGTTGTGTGTGCCTAGTGGATGGGTTGAAGGGTAAATAAATTTTATTATGGTGTGTATAAATTATAGATCATATTTATAATGTCATAACAATTATCTTATAGGTTTAAATATTGAGTGTGAGCGAGGGTGAAAAGTGATAAGAAGAGGTCCATCATTAGGTGTTGTAGACATAAGTCCAAAGGTAGAGGTGTTTTTAGGTGTTTTTATGGTAGATAAACATCTAGCGAGTTACATCCTCCTCATAATATGAAGCTTACTAAAGGTCTAGTTGTTGTGGCAGCTCAACTAGATAGGTGTAGAAGACCCTTGTGGGATTGTAGTCTCACTAAAATAAGGGATGGTAGTTCCTTGATTAGTTTCACCTAGTCTAAATTGGATCTTGTCATTATAGGAATATAGTACATATTACAAGGTTCATTGGGTTTTATCCCCCAATAGGGTTTCCTACATAGGTATTGTGTTGATGTGATGTATGTTCTTGTTCATGATTTTGATGTATGTGATTTCATGTTTATGTTAATAGATCAAGTTGATGAATGATGGAATGATTTTGGAATTGAATATACATTATTGTATAATGATTCACCCATCCACTCTTAGTATCTAATTTCAACAATCTCCTCTACTTCAAGATCATCTTATTAATTTGTCACTCCACCTAGGTAGCTAATTTTGCCTACCCATAAAAATAATGGATAAATTTTACAGTTTGTCCATTTAAAAAATTGAAACCAAGATTCTAACAAAGATAAATTCCCTTTTACATCCCTTTATGAGGTGATTCAAATGGTAAGTGTATCCCAAATGACGTCATTGGATGGATTTTTAAGATACAATTAGGCTCTGGTAAATCTTGAAGATAGAATGAAAACTATATTTATAAACAAGTAGGGAACCTTCACTAAAAATAAATTCCATTTGGACTTATCAATGCTAGAGCCACTTTTTATAGAGCCATAAATTTTGATATTGAATCTTTAATTCATAAATGTATAATTATTTATATGGATGACTTACCATTTTTTTAAAATGTAGGTCTGATTATTCACCATCTCTAGAAGGTGTCTAAATGTATAGGAGGATGGTATTTATCTCAACTCAAAAAAGAGCATATTCAGTGTGATAGAAGGTAAGCTCTTTGGTCGTGTCATCACCAAGTAAGGTATTTATATTAACCTTTAGTGTGTTATTATGATTTATAGAATATATTCACCTAATAATAAAAATAATCTTAAGTCATACTTTGGTAAGATTATCTCTATACACAAATTCATATCTGGTTTTACTAAGATTGTCAAACCTCTAAATGTAATGTTGAAATAAGAAGAAAAGGTATAATATAATAATAAAACTAGGAAATCCTTTTAAGAAATCAAAGAGGCTATCATATAAGCTCAAATCTTAATCTGTCTAAACTATGTGAAGAATTTTTATCTTTACTTTTTTTCTTCAAATCACACCATCACTATGGTTCTCACACACAAAAAAAATGAAGATGAGCACTTGATATCCTTCATGAGTATAAACTTGAAGAATCAAGAGATAAAGTATTCTACCATGTAAAAGAATGCTTATACTCTACTTAAACTTATGAATAGGTTCAAGCACTACATTCTTATAGATAGTGTACATGCCATTGTCCTAAACCTACCTATAAAACTCATAATGGGACATAATGAGTTAGGAGAACACAAAAGTCAATGGATGGCCAGAATGAAAGAGTATAACCTTGAAATAAAACTTGCTAAGGTGGTATAAGGCTAGGTCCTCACCCAATTTATCATTGAGATCAACCTAAGGATTATTATGTTTTAGGTAGACCAATTAGAAGTGTTTTATCAAGATTGGTATACCTCAATCATATATTTTCCTCTCCATGGGATTCCTCTTTCTTGGTTTATTCAAACACAAAAAAATATCCCTTAGGATCAAGGCATCTCATTACATGTGGAAAAAGGTTTTCCATATGAATAAATATGAAGGCATTTACTTTAGGTTCATATTAGGAGAAGATTCAATGGAGGTTTAATGAAATTAATTAGTTGATTCACAATATTAGTGTTGGATATCATAGAATAAAGATTAGAATAAGTTTATCTCCAAAAATAATTGGTGAAAGAGAAGAATACTTAAATATAATGACTACACCACTTTGAGTGTGCAACCTCCATAACAATGCAATAAGAACATAATTCATATTATGATAATAAAATACTAATCACTACTTCCTATATATACTCTACTTAGCCATGGTTCTTATCTAGGCCAACCATACTAATAACATCAAGAATTATAACAAGCTAATATGAATATGTGTAAGCCACAAGTCAGCCACACATATCTCTAGACATACTATGGGTTAAGGGCACAACATGCCCCTCCCCTTCAAAAAAAAATTATTCTCAACATTGAAAAAAACTAAAATGTTTTTTTAGGAATGCTTCATCTTCCCATGTTACATATTCATAATGTAGGTTCTTCCATTTGATCAAATATTTCTTAATGGCTCTAGTCTATAGTTGTTTAGTGCACATGTGAATAATCTCCTTAGGATCTAGAATGACTCTACATTCTTCATCTAATTTAGGTAACTCAGTCTAAGTGGAAAATTTATGTTCAATTACTTTCTTTAAGGAATATAAATGTAATATTTAATGTATGTGAGTGGCTAGGGGTAATTCTGATTTGTAATCCACACTAATAATTTTCTTTAAGATCTGGTAAGGGCCATAATACTCAGGTGATAGCTTGTTATCATTTTTCTATTTATTTATATATATCTACTTTTATGGATGTAAATACACAAATACCCAATCATCTATGTTAAAATGACTCTCATTATGATGTTAATATATTGGCTGCTTCATTTGATTTTGTGCCATTCCTAAATTCTATCACAAACTAACTAATACCTCTTTCTTATGGTGAATATGTTCCTCAGAATATTGAACTTTAGGATGCACTATCAAACTTGAAGTGATGAATGGGGGGGGGGGGGGCGATACCCATACAATGCCACAAAGGGAGACATGTAGGAAGAAGTTTTAAAATAAGTGTTATACCACCATTCAACAAGTGGTAGCCAAGGAACCCATTTATCTTATTTGTTAGAAATAAAATAAATAAGATACCCTTCAAGATATTTTTTGACTAACCCTATTTTTCCATCATATTGAGGATGATAAGATGAGCTATGAGACAACTAGGTACCCAAACATGTAAATAATTCAATCCAAAAATTAGTAGTAAATATGGGATCTCAGTCACTTACAATGATCTTTGGAATGCCATGCAATTTTTGAACTATATTAAGAAATGTAAAAGCTACTTACTAGCAACAAATGGTTGTGATAAGGAGAAAAAATGAGAATACTTGGTGAGTTGATCCACAACTACCATGATAACTGTTTTACCCTTAAAACTTGCTAACCCCATAATGAAATCCATGGAAACCTCTTCCCAATGCTGGCTAGGGATGGATAAAGGATAAAAAAGACCTGGGGTCATAATGGTTCACCTTTTTTTTTTGGCATACCATGCATTTAGCCACATATTTGTACACATCTCCTTTGAGTCCTTCCAAAAATAAATCTTACTTGATTCTATGATATGTTTTTAAAAATATTGAGTGTCCTTAGAGTGGAGAGGCATCAAGTTATTAAAGAAGTTTATGTTTGAGGAGAGAATGCTTACAAAGGTATAATCTATCTTTATACCATAATGTGTTTCCCTTCCATGTAAAGTTTTCAGATTTTTTAGAACCCTAATGAAGATTGTGAATCAAATCCTTGGTATCACTATCATTATTGCATTTTAATCTTGTTTTCTTAAGCCAATCTACCTGCAACATGGTCATACCACATAACAATGTTTCAACTAATTCATCCCACTAAGAGAGAGCATCTAACACCACATCTCTATTCCTTTCTTATATACTATTTAAAAATCATAGCCTAACATTTTATTCACCCATTTTTTTTGTCTTTAGATGACAAGCATTATTTTAAAAAATATTTAAGGCTAACATGACTAGTGTTTACCTAAAAGTGATTACCCATTAGATACATTCTCCATTTCTTCACTGCATGTATAATATCCATCATCACTTTCTCATATATTGGTTTGAGCATATTTTTTCCCTTAAGTTTGATAATTTCAAATTCCATTGGTCTACCTTATTTCATGATTATATCCCTTATGCCATATCCTAATCTGTCACACTCCACAACATATATTTTTGAAAAATTAGGAGTAAATAAAAATGGATTTGTGCACATAACCATTTTCAACGTTTAAATTATTTGGTATTGAATCAGTCCACTAGAAGGAGTATTTATTATGTGAAGAGGTGAGTGGGGCTATAATTATAACATAATTTTTGATAAACCCATGATAAGAACTATTTATCCCTATAAATCCATAAATGTTCTTAAGGGTCTTCAAAACCTGCCACTACATTATTGCTTGGATTTTCTTAGGATCAAATTTCACTTCTTCACATGAAATAATATGAACTAATCAATCCACCTATTGGAAACCAAAATCACATTTGGAAGGTTTGGTATAAAGCTAATATTATTTTATAATTGAAAGCACCTATTTCACATGCTTCAAATGGTTTTCCTGATTTTTTCTATAGATGAGGATATCATCAAAAAACATGAATAAAATTCTCTCAAAAATGTCCTAAAAATAGTATTCATCAAATTCTAAAATGTAGATGGTGCATTTTTTAGGCCAAAACGCATGACCATAAATTAATAATGGCCTTCATGAGTTCTGAAAGATATTTTTGGTATGTCCTCATTGTAGATGTGAATCTGATGATATCCAAAGCAAAGATATAACTTGGTAAAATAAGTATCACCATGTAATTCATATATAAAATAATAAATTACTAGAATATGAAACTTATTTTGATGGTGTATTTTTTTATTTATCTATAGTCTAGGCACATCCTCCAACTATCATTCTTCTTCCACACATGACCACTAGGGAGGAATATTCACTTTGACTATGTCAGATGATTCTTGCCTCCAACATCTCTTATACCATATTTTCAATTTCACTCTTTTGGGAATATGGACACCTATAAGGTATGATATTGGGTGTTGTACTTCCTATAATGAGTCTAATGGCATCCTCATGTGTATGGCTTGGAGGAAGTCCTTTTGGCATGTCACCAAAAACAAAAGAATGGTCATCCAACACATTTTGAAAATTAGGATGTGTAGAATCCTTGAGTGGTTGAACCTCCATGGAAAATAAGCATGCCATAAAACATTTTGCACTTTTTATAAGTATCTTTGTCATCTAGTGGGAACTAACTAGTTATGGAGATTTAGCTCATAATACATGTAGTTCAAAATTCCTTCCCTCTGAATGGAACCTCATGAATGATTCTTTGAACTTTATCCTAATAATGGCCAAAGTGGTGAGCCATTGTACTCACAAAATAATGTTATCTCCTCCCATGGGAATAACAAACTTAGGGGAATATAACAAATAGTCTCCCATAATAAGCTTAATACTATGGCATTTTCCAAAGTAGTTGATTGTATCACCATCTAAAACCATGACATGGAAGTCTAGAGTTGGGTAAATGAAATAATTCAAATGAGGAACCAACATATTATTAATGAATTTATTGGAATAAAAATGACTAAGAGGGGTGTGGTAAACTAGTCTTCAAAAACTTTCATTCAATTCAACTTAAATATACATGTACCATTCTACCAAGCATTTACATATTAGCAATCATAAACACCAAATCATAAGAGCATGAAATAAATGAACACAATATATACATGGAAAAAAATTAAAGGGAAGAAACCCCACTAATGAGCAAAATGGAATATATTTCTATAAGACAAACACCAATCTTTAGTGAAGTACCAAATCCACATGAAACACCAACCCCAACTATCTAAGAACTAACTCAGCTAAGCTTTAGCAAACACCCATCTTCAAGGAGGAACTAATCCCCTAGATGACTTAGTACCAGCTAATATACCTAATACAATTGATAAAATTAATAAACCCTTATTTCTCATACAATAGATGATGGTATTTGCACCCAACTCTTTTCACACTTCTATCCCTCTCAAGCTGATCTCTAGCCTTCTTAGCTCAACTAGCCCTCTTCATGACTTGATTAGGTCATCTAACCTTTATATTAATATGAATAACCTATGTTATATATTATTTACATCTCTATAATGGTTTTCATGACCTCCTTATTCTCACCAAATATCTATATCATTTTCTTGTTATCTTCTCTCTAAGCACACACAAATAAGTCTAAACTACCTAGTATTTATACAAGTCACTTGATCATATCCTTCTTAGTCAATCATACAATTAAAATATTTTAGGTTAGACATGTAATATTTGTTATCATAATAAAATAGCATGCTTCAATGATGAATCACCAATACATTAGGTCAGCCATATCTCAATTAGCCCTTAATTCTCTTTTAGGCTTTATGGAGACCTAATAGGCCTTCTTAAAAACACATTACCCTTTGATCTTCTTGAAGAATATTAAAACATCTCACATGGTAGACACTCAAATATACATTATCCAAATTCACTTTAAATCTAGAACACATTTTATATCCAACCACCATTTAAACCCTTTCTCAAAACATTGTTCATAAAAGGCATGTGCATACACAAAAAATCTATCTTGAATAACTTAAGCATAAACTTAATTTTTCCAACCAAACATGGAAAAAAATCACATATTAAAAAAAATAATTACCGTATGGTCATCAAAAACTTAATCATAATATTCAAATCAGGGTATACATAATAAAACTCTTTTCTGTAAGATGATCACGCAGAACTACCAATTGACTTCAAAATATAATCAAGGAAACATGAAATTATTACACATAATTGTATGCATCCAATGGATTTTAATAAATTAAAAATTTATTATACCATATTTAGAACAAAATAAATCAATTTTTTCATAATTTCTAATGAAAACTATTGGTCTTATAGACAAATCTATTGATCTTCACTCTCACATAATTCTTACATGAAAATACCTTAGGAATCATCTTCTCACTTATGCATGATTTTCTTACTATCTAGATTACAAGGTTTGTTAGCAACTGATCAACTTGGATCACTAAATTTGCATAGCTGAGATGTGGAACCTATATAAAAACCTTAATATATAGAAAATACAAGTCTCACACTTTAAATTTCATCCATTTATCAACTTTGACTTGGTCAACTCTATCTTCTACAATAAATATTTAAAAAATAAACACTTTCCTATAGGGTTTATTCACTCACCTAAGAAAATAATTACACTTAGAGATGCTTGAGAGAGTTGAATTAAACATATATTCACTTGTCTATCCATACCAAATAATTATAATCTCTTTAGAACAAGATCTTCAACATCATGTCATCATTAGGGTTCTTTGAGGGTTTAGACCATTTTTTAATCTTAATGATCATTCATAAATCTTAGCTCCTCTTTCCAAAAACTATTTCTTGTAAATTTTAGATATAACCCTTAATAATTTACCATGAATAGATTATATCCTCATGTATATGTTTTACATGCCAATAAACACTTGAAAAATCTTATCAGGTAGACAACTCTTGATTCTATGCACTCGAGAGACTCTAAAACACTTTTTCAAGACTTTTCGTTAAAAAAATGATCTAAAACTTCATGAACATACTTAAAATAACTTAAATCACCTCTTTTAATTCTCAAATTATCACCCATGTCATGGAAACTAATATTGATACCCTAGTTGGCCACCATCTATCTTTTTGCATTATAGGCCTTGACCTATGAGTCATATTAGGTATTGAAGCTGACCTTATAACCACTATCTAAGATATAATAACTTCATATATATGACAAAAAAATCCCCTATAATTATTAAATACTATAAACCATTCTTTATATATCTTGTCAACAACTCATGATGCCTCTTTAGGCCAAGTAGGATCTATAACTAGTCTAGTTGCAAAATTGGACTAAAATAATTACCCTTATAGGCTTCACCTTAAAACTCTCTTGAGTGTTAAAATGCCTCTTATGGATGCTCAAGTAACCTTATAAAAATTAATATTCTTTATATCTTCACCAACACATCTTTGTAGCTTCAACGGAGCATCTTTGTCTACTTAAAGATCTTTAACACTCAACTAAGGATCTTCATAGCTCACTTGGAGAATATTAAGAGTTGTATACATGGATCTTCAGAGCATACAACTTTTTCTTTGAATATCACTCATTTCATCATGTTACCTACACATACCATCTCCCAAGGTCTAGAAAAAGCATTGTAAGTTAGTTTACACTTGACATACTAAATTGTACTTACTCATGTTGACCTCAATGATATTTCTCAAGATGACATAAGAACATTATTAAAATAGGACTCTCACATCACTACTCTCATATAAAAACACTTAATATGCTAGAAAAATAACTCATCATACACATACCTCAAAGCTTACTTTATCATACACCTTTACAAAAGCATGAACCTTCATAAAATCCTTTGACATTAATGATAATATTAATACCAAAAATTAACAATCAATAATGATGATCAACATAAGTTATGTGTACTACTACAGTCAATTAACATAGTCACCTTCTATTTATTTAAAGAAGCCACCACCTCAAGATTTTGAGGAGTAATAATGCTTGAAAGTGCATGTTAATAAATAGTAGGTTAATAATATTTAGATTCATCGTTAGGTTCTTTTAACCCTTCCCCTAAAGCCTCCTCATCTTCTTACTCATCATTCACACCATCAATGTAAAACAAATTATTTTTACCACATTGATTACCTTTGATCCATTTGTTATCATAGCCAAAACATAAACCTTTTACACTCCTTTATTCCACTTATTGAGGTGTCAATCTAGTAGGCCAATGAAATGATGGTGATGGAAAGATGTGTTCATGAACATTGGTAAAAGGTCTTTGTATTATCAACTTTTTTTCAACCATGCATGCTTTTGGTATGTCCTTAGATATAGTACTAGTATGAAACATGAAAACCTCCAATTGGATGTTATCCTTAAGGCCACCCAAAAATAGGTTAGTTATGTTTTCCTCATTGATGTCTTCCAAACATAAGGAGAGATTTAGAAATTGATGAATGTAGTCGTTGATAGTCCCAGTTTGGCACAAATTGGCTATATAATTGAAGTAATTTTTAGAGACATTATTGTGATATCAGAGCTACATCTTCTAGAAAAATATAGACCATGAAACTAGGATACCCTTCCTTTTATTTTATATACACAACCAATAGTACCAAATGAATGGCTCAAGTTCTAAATAGAGAGAGGCCATAACCACTTTTTGTGAACATGTATTTTGATGTAAATCAAATAAATTTTAAACTTGAGTGATCTAAGTAACTTGTGTAGGTATACTTTTGGTAACATCAACTTGGGGATAGAAATGGTATTAGTATTTTTTGGAGTAGGAGAACCAAACTAAAGTAGTGGAGGATTATTTTGTAGTAGATGAGCTAAAAAGTAGGCCAATTGCCTAGATATTTGTTATAATTGATCCTTCACACTATCTAAGTCCCCTCTCAAGCCTATAATGTCCCCTTGAACCATATAAAAATCATCTTTTTTCACCATGCTATGCAAATCTAACTTAAGTTAATAAACTACCTTTGAAATAGATACATCAAAAGTTTCAACCTCCATGTTGTCCTTGTGAGTAATTTTTGGAGTTTTTTTTCCCTTTCCCACATCTATGAGTGATTGGACCAGCCATGCATAAACCCTACACGTGTTTTAACCCAAAAATAAATGTACCAATGGAATACACCATTGTGATCATCTCATTGAGTCAAATCTAATTACTATTTTTGTGCACAAGGGTGAAAATTTCAAACCCAAAAAAGTGTACCAGTAGAATATACAATTGTGATCATCATGTAGAGATGAATCTAATGACTAGTAATTTTCATAAGGTAGAAACAAATCTAGACTTATTTATTTATTTATTTTTACCCTAAAAAATTATTTTTTATTTTTTTGTAAAAAAACCTCATGAACAAAACTACAGTGATAAAAAAATCAATTCTTCCTAGATCACAAGTTATGTTTATGGACCTTCTAGTGCTTAAGATGCTAGATCTATAAAAATTGAATTACAAAAACTTGCCCAAATCGATGCTCTAATACCACATATAATGAAATTACTTAGATGATTATCAATAATAGAATTATATATGGAAGAATTAATATTAGAATAAATAGATCTACAATAGCAATTAGTAAAAGATTAGAATACTTAAATATTATGATTGAACCACTTTTAGGGGAAACCTCCATAATAATGAAATAAAAACAAAATTCACAGTATGATGATAAAAGACTGACCACTACCTCCTATATATACTCTACTTATTCATGGTTATTCTATAGGCTGACCATACTAAGAACATCAAAGATTACAATGAGCTAATATAAAGATGTGTAAGTCACAAGTTAGCCATAGATATCCCTAAACAAACTATAGGTTAAGGGCATAATAGGATGTCATGACCAATGTTCATGATAAATTTGGTAGTGACCATCCTTCCATAAATATAACTACATAAATTTTTATGTGTAGGATATTATGTGTACACTATCTTCAAATATTCCCATAATCATGTCTACACCTACCATCAATGCTATAAATTTTACAAGAAATAATTTCACATAGTAATGCCCCTTCAGCCTATGGTAGAAGAGTGTCTTTTTGCTCAATGGGGACTTGAATTCATTGGATGCATCAACCCAAACTCATTAGATAGACATAAATTCATACTTATAGCCATTGATTACTACAGAAGATGGGAATACAAAATGGTAAAATTGAATAACATAGCCAAATAAATCATTAAATTCTTTGAGGAGACCATAATACATGACTTGGTACCTCATATTTTCTAGTCTATGATAATAGACATGCATTTTAGTTACCTAAGATAATTAAATGGTATTATGTGAATGACATTACCTTGAGGTTCTCATCCAACTATTACCTATAAGGGAATGTTTGGCTGAGTTAACCAACAAAAAATTGATTGATGAAATCAATAATTCAATAAAAAAAGACCTTAGGAGCGGAAATCACTATTGAAATATGCCCTTTGGGTTAACCACACTAGATACAAGAAGTCTCTCAAAAGTTTACCATTATTATTGGTGTATGATCTAAATCCCATCTTCCTAATGAACCTGAAATTGCCTACATAAAATTTCATGTAAGAATACATGGAGGATGATGGAAAGATAAACTCAAGGCTACTTAACATTGTCTAATTGGAGGATGCATGATAAGAAGTTCAAAAAAACATCAACATGTATCATAAAACCATTAATATATGGTTTGATAAGAGATCAAAGATCAAATCCCTTTAAATATTTGACCTAGTTTATTATGGGACAAAGGACATGAAAAGAGGGGGAAGCATTAGAAACTTGACCCACTCTAGATTGGATCATACTAGATCTAAAAGTTGTTAGAAATAACACATTTTGGTTCAAAGACCTTTAAGGAAGTGATATCTCATTTCATGTGAATGGATAGTTATTGAATCATTACTTCTTGGCTACCCCTTCCAATGTAATTTAAGAGTAGATCATCATGTGAAAGATGATAATGTATATATTAAATAAGCTTGTAGTTATTTTTTATTATGAGTTTGATTTCTATTTCATTCTTATTTTGTTTGTTATTCATACTTTCTATCTGTTTTACTTGTGTTTATTTGCTTTAGGGGATTTCTCTTATTTTCCTCACATTTGTACTTGATAATATTGTATCAATTTATCCCCACTCCATAAATGAGACCTCATTCCCATAATGAACTAGGAGGTAACTAATCTAGATGGAGAAAGAGTATAATCCAAACATTGGTACCCATGATCTCAAGTCTAATCATATTAAAGCTGACAATGCACTAAAAATATAGTCCTAAAAATGGAAGGTAGAAGATGAGATCCCATCATTGAATAATGTGATAATAAAAGGAATCCATCATGAGACATCGAAAGGATTAATATTCACTACTTCAAAATTAATCAGGTGAATTGAGAAAAAGCTCTATTTTAACAAAGGTCATCACAACACTTAAAAATAACATATCATTAAGGGCAGAATCACTAAGAAATTAAAGGATATTCTTGGTTCAAATAAATTATTGAACCATTCTTCAATCTTATCCGTATTGGTCCCCAACACTCATGGATTAAACAAAATAAGCATTATAACAAAGGAAGTTTGAATTTCATGTAAAGTGTAAGTTTCTTCCTAAGAAAGGCCAATTTGGAAAATATCCATCACATGATGTACCACCTATATGATACTAAATCAAGGCCTAGAGTGGGATCAAAGGAATATATACTAGGGATATACATCCTTGGTTGGTAGTATAGCAATGCCAAAGCTTTCTTTTCCTTATCCAAAATTTGTAAATACATCACCTTTCAAGAAGCTTTAAGTACCTAAGATGTGCCTAAATTTTCCTAAGGGATTCAAAGTAATAATAGAAAATAATGAGATAATTTTTCACAAAATGACCCTTTAAATAAGTTAGATCCCAATATGTTATTTTATAAATTATAATTTAGAACTCTCTTTTTCTCTAGTTTTATCAAAATAAAGTTTTGGTGCTTATTTCATAGTTTAAT
The DNA here is from genome assembly GCA_037957365.1 of Torreya grandis. Taxonomy (NCBI): domain Eukaryota; kingdom Viridiplantae; phylum Streptophyta; class Pinopsida; order Cupressales; family Taxaceae; genus Torreya; species Torreya grandis. The sequence goes on along the minus strand of JARHVA010005984.1, from coordinate 864,464 downwards.
AATGGAGGCATGTAGTTTAAGTTCTAAATATTGGGGCAATATTTTCCCTAAAATTCACCATTTTTGTGGCCAACATGATCTCCCTTGTTCACAGAATAAAATGGGACCCATTTGAAAACTCTCAACTCAAAAATTTCTTATATTAGAATCTTCTCGCACTTGGTTTCAAATTATGTAAAACCTTGAACCCTTATCTCACCTTGATCAATTGAGTATTTCAAAACATTCATAGTGAGTGAATGTTCATCATGGAAATCATTAAAGTCCATATGTCTATATAAATTTAGCTCTTATGTGTTTAAATGTGAATTTTTTTCCCATTCATAGAATATTTTATGAAAACTGTGTTGTTTTAGAGAGCTAAAATTATGCAGGTTTTCCTAAAATGGCATCACCTTGGAGTATTACTTAGAATTTAATGGAAATTCACTAGTAGATATGTAATATTTCATTTTATTGGATAACTTTTATAACTTATTCACTTTTTATTAATATTGAAAGATCCCAATTAATGAGATGCTACCACATGGAACCTATCCAAAATTTTAGTCTCCTAGAAGCATCAAAACTGATAGATCCCTAAGAGATCTTGATGAATGAGAGGATAACACATGAAACCTATCATAGTTTTTAGTCTCATAAAGGCATTAAAGCTATTAGAGTCTTGGGAGAGCCTAATGAATGAGAGGCTATCATATGGAACTTGTTAGACTTGTCATTATCTTGGAGGTGCCAGAGCTATCAAAGCCCCAAGAGAACTTGATGAATGAGAGGCTATAAAATGGAACTTGTAAAATTTTTTAGTCTCATATAGGCATCAAATATTTAAGATAACTTGATGAATGATATGTTACCATATGAAACTTATAAAAAATTTCAATCTCGTATAGGTGTTAGAGATGATAGAGCCATGGGAGAGCTTAATGAATGAGAGGGTACCACATCTAACATATCAAAAAAATTAGACTACCAGAGGTGTTATATATGTTAGATCATTGAGAGAGACTGATGAATGAGAGGTTTCCATATGGACCTACCAAACTTGTTAGTCTCTTGAAGGAATCAAAGCTATTAGATCCCTAAAAGATATTAATAAATGAGAGGCTACCACATGGAACTTGTAAGACTTGTCAGTACCCTAAAGGAATCAAATATTCTAGAATATTAATAGAGAATAATAAATGAGAGGCTACCACATTGAAACTATCAAAATTGGCATTAACCTAGAGGCATTAGAGCTTTTAGAGCCTTGGGAGAGCCTAAATAATGAAAGGATGTAACATGGAACCTATCAGACTTGTTAGTCCTTTCGAGGCATTAGAGATATCAAATCCCTAAGAGAGCTTGACAAATGAGAGGTTTACACATTGAACCTCTCAAACTTGTCAATTCCCTAAAGGCATCATAATTATTATATCCTTAGGAGAGCCTAACAAACCATAAGATACTAGTGTCACTTATGTACCAAAATGATAAACATGGCTTGGAGTGTCTTAATGGATCTAGAAGGGAACTACAGTCAAAGCCCAAAACTAATCACAAAGTGCCACATGTCAATTTCATATAGGAAATATAAAAATGTCTTGTAATGGCCTAAAAATGGAAAATAAAAGTAAAGGTTGAGCCATAAGCTAATAGTGGAGCACCATGTGTACTTGGAAGGTTCAAGTGGCTAACTCTTGTACATGAAAAGGTAAGAAAGTGACATCTAGTTCTGCTTAGTTAGGATAGACCATAGGGAAAGTACCCAACAAGCAGAAGACATGTCACTAACTAAAGGATACCTAAGGTGAATTAGGGGCTAAAATATGGGTATACCTACAAAACCCTTGTATTAATAAACTTAAGTAATTAGGATTTGATTCAACAACCTATAAGCACCACCTCACCATTACCAAATCTAAATTGGAAGGATATTTTCAAAAGTATTTGAGTTAATACGAGATCAAGAAAAAATTGGGTGGATTGTGCCTTAAACTCAAATTTGAATTCTTGTAAGGTGAGCCTCAAAATTCCATTAATACAAGAGATATTTTTAGATCCCTATAAGTCGTTAGAGTGATATAATTTACTTTTACCTCTCCCAACTCCTAAGAGTTCTTCCCTTTAGTGCATTCTCAAGCTTTTAGTGCTTCCCTTTAGCTCAAAATTACATATTAAACAAATCCTAACTCCTAGACATAACTACATCATTTTCCAATCCCAGACTCAATCTTGAGTATATGGATACCACCTTATGACCAAAACTAACCCATTTCAAGCATTATAACAAAGTTTTTAAGGTAATTTAACATGTACACAATCCCACCTCATATCATGATGATGATAAGACCTACTTCCTTGATGATCTTTCATCCCTAATGGAATCAATATTTTAGAAGGCCACTTCCAAGCCAAGATTTTTCCCATGTATTGATATCTTTTGCAACATGTTGAAAAACTTTTTTTTCATGCACAACACCACGCAATACTTGGTATAAATTATGCAGTCTTAAAATTAAATTATAGATATATTTAGGAATAATTTTAAGTAATAATATGTTCTCCTAGAGTACACCTTTGTTTACAACTAGAACATAGTAAGAACATGGACTAATACACATAAATATATAAGATTCTCTAATATTGGAACATTGGTCTAGAATGATAAACCAAAAAGGAGGACATCAATGCCTACCCCATTTACACCTTTTATGGAGGATTTCACATTGGGATGATCCTATTGAATCATTTATTTAAAGAAAAGGATGTCAGACATGTGAACAAATTCTCTGTGCCCCTATTGAGAACCATCCTCAAAGGAAAGGGAATACAGGATTTTGAAAGTCTTATATATTTTAAACTAGTTAATAGATTCAAAAAGGACTAAAGAGGTGGAAACTTATATATGATAAGATATATTTTGGACATACTATATTATACCCTTGTGTTCAAGCCTTTTATTTTTCCACCTTGGCCCCCTTATAGATATATCATTCACATGGTATTTTATAAGTTATACATACACCACTATAGAAACCACATCTGGGACATCTATGAGTATTTATACCCCATGGTCTCTATGAAAATTAACATGATTCCCATGCCACCACTATTGAATGAAATAATGACACTTTCATAAGAGCCTATTGGTATGACATAAATCACACCATCATCTAGGTAGAGGGCATCTAAAAATCCCCTATCCTCTCACCTTATCAAGTCTAGATCACTTCATAGATTAGGATATTTCTTATCAATTAGTTGATCTTATCATGGGTTAATCTCTTGACTACTTGAATAAGGCATATTCATACTTCCCAATTTTCATTTACCATTATGAATATAAGAATCTACATTCGCTACAAAAAATGGCATAAAATAGGAATTCATATGCCTTGGGAAGAGTTAAACACAGAGACTCAGACCCTTGTGGGGTTATTAATTCCCACATGTTGAGTGTTAATATAAGTTCATAAAACATCATAACATGTTAAGTAAAAGGATATCTAGGTTATACTTTAGTGCAAATGATAGTGCATCATATTCATATAAAAGTTTGGATAGTAGAAGAATAGAAAGGATAGATTATTGTGTATTTAGTAAGAACTAAGAACAACTATTAATTCATAAATAAAAATAGAGTATTTAGATTAATTTAGATAGAAAGTAAGTAAAAATTATACATAAGAATAAAAACAAGGAACAAAGTGATAAATCACACAAGTATAAATAACTAGATAGTCTTAATTGATCTCTTCAAAAGTGGAACTCTCTTCTTACAAACAAAAGTATATATAGACATTTGTAGTCTATGATTTCATATTATTCTCATACTTGGCACCAAAATTAGAGTCTATTCATATTATAACCTATTACAAGTTGTGGACATAGAACATAATAGACATATATATTTCAAAATGAGTACATAATGCAAAAATATTAGACAAATATCTTACATAGATTTACAATCTGATTTCTTCTCCCAACACATTTTTGGACTTAAAATGTTGTCTTATCCTGAGACAACATCATAATATATTTTATAATTATACAAGTGAGCATAGGGCTAAAGAAGTGGTTAGACCAATAAGAGTCTCAATAATCACTCAAGGCATCATTTTTGGTTTTCACCTTTTACGCACTACTTAGCCACCCTTTTATGTTTTCAACTAAGTATCATACCAACCTACCACCCTTTTAGGTTTTCAATAGGATGGTGTAACTTGAAAATGTGAATAAATTCTAGGTCTTTTAAGGAAGAATGCCACATTATAGAGTTCCTTAATAAGTCAGGGATATTTGAGACCTAATTTATAAATGAGAAAAAAATAAGTAATGACAAAAATGAAGTTTGTTACCTAGATGGCATTGTTAATTTAAAATAAAATCAAGTTCTAAAGGGAATGATCTCCCTCTAGAGGATATTTGATCTTCATAGGTATACACACCCACATGAGAAACCAATATCTATGTACCAAAATTTTAAGACCATTAATATAGGGTCATTAGACTAGGCCTGAGATGTTTGTATTAGTCTAGATTACACTGTTACAAAAATTAAACAATTCAAAATGTTATTATTAAAATATAGTTATTTTATTTCATAGGCCTATGGATATCTCAAGTATTTGAACAAAGTGTAATAACCCTCCTATCCCACTTAAGCCAAAAAATAAACCCTTAAAATAGAGGCAAAATCCTATGAACATGATATTAGAATTAATCATACATAAACAAGTTCAAAATCTCTTCTCGGTCGATATCATCTTCCTAGTTTGTCACTCCACCTAGGTAACTAATTTAGCTTACCCATAAGAATAATGGATAAATTTTACTATGTGTCCATTTCAAAAACCTAAACTGAGCTTCTGACAAATATAAATACACTTTTCCATCACTTTGATGAGGTGATTCAAATGGTACATGGATCCCAAATGATGTCCTTGGATGGATTCTCAAGATACAATTAGGTTCTTGTAAATCATAAAGATAGAATATAAACTACATTTACAAACAAGTGGGCACCTTCACTAAAAATTAATGTCATTTGGACTTATCAATGTTGGAGCCACTTTTTAAAGAGCCATAAACTTTTATATTTAAGCTTTAATTGGTAAACGTATAATTATTTATATGGATGACTTACCATTTTTTAAAAATGCATGTCTAATTATTCACCATCTCTATAAGGTGTTTGAAATGTGTAGGAGATATGGCATTTATCTCAGCTCAAAAAAGAGCATATTCAATGTGATATAAGGTGAGCTCTTTGGTGATCTCATCACTAAGGAAGCTAGTTATATTGACCTCAAGTGTACTAGTGTGATTTATAGAATATCTCTACCTAATAATAAAAATGATCTTAAGTCATACTTTGGGAAGATTAACTCTATACACATATTCATATCTAGTTTTGTTGAGATTGTTAAACCTCTAAATGTAATGTTAAAATAGGAAGCAAAGGTAGAATGGAATCTTGAAACTAGGAAAGCCTTATAATAAATTAAGGAGGATATAATGTAAGTACAAGTCTTAATCATTCTAGACTATGTGAATAATTTCTATCTTTACTCTTTTGGTTTAGACCACACCATCACTGTGGTACTCACCCAAAAATAAGATGAAGATGAGCACTTTCTATCCTTCATGAGTATAAACTTTAAGAATGAAGAACTAAATTATTCTACCCTAGAAAAGAATACTATGAATAAGTTTAAGCACTACATTATTAGAAATAGTGTACATGCCATTGTCTTAGACCTATCTATAAAACTCATGTTGGGACATAATGAGTTAGGAGAAATAGAGGTTAATGATGGCCAAAATTCAAGAGTATAACCTTGAAATGAAACCTACTAAACAGGTACAAGGCTAGGGCCTCACCCAATTGATCATTGAGATCAACCCAATGATTATTGTGATTTAGGCAGACCAATTATAACTATTCTATCAAGACTGGTATACCTCAATCATATATTTCCTTCTCTATGTGATTCCTCCTTCTTGGTTGATTTAGACACAAAAAAGACCCCTCAAGATCAAGGCATCTCATTTCATGTTGAAAAAAGGTTCCCTATATGAAGAAATTTGAGGGCATCTACTTTAGGTTCATATTAGAAGAAGATTCAAAGGAGGTGTAATGAATTTAATTAGATGATTCACAATAGTAGAATTATATATGGTATAAGTAAGATCAAAATAACTAGATCCATAACAAAAATTGGTAGAAGAGTAGAATACTTGAATATTATGATTGAGCCACTTCGAGGGGAAACGTCCACAATAATGAAATAAGACAAAAATTCATAATATGATGATAAAATATTAACCACTACCTCTTATATATACTCTACTTAGCCATGGTTATTTTATAGGCTAACCATACTAAGAACATTGATAATTTCAACAAGTTAATATGAAGATGTTTAAGCCATATGTTAACCACACATATCCCTAGATGTATTATGGGTTAAGGGCATAGCATTCCCTTTCCATTCAAAATAACATTATCCTCAACATTGAATCAAACTAGGATGTTTCTATGGGAATGCTTCATCTTCCCATATTACATCTTTAGAATGCAAGTTCTTCCATTTGATCAAGTAATACTTAATGGCTCTAGTCTATAGTTGATTAGTGTGCATGTGAATAATATCCTTAGGCTCTATAATGACTATGCCTTTATCTAATTTAGGTAATTCAATTTTAGTGGAAACTCTATGTTTAATTACTTTATTTAGACAATACACATGTAATATCATATGTATGTGAGTGGCTGAGGGTAATTCTAATTAGTAAGCCACTCTACCAATTTTATTCAATATTTGGTAAGGGCCATAATACTTAAGTGATAGCTTTTTATCCTTTTATTATTAATTCAGAAACATCTACTTATATTGTTGAAAATATGCAAAGACCCAATCACCTATGTTAAAATGTCGCTCACTACATTACTAATCTACTTGATGCTTCATTTGATTTTATGTCATTGCTAAATTCCATCACAAACTAACTAACACCTCTTATTTATGTTGAATGTGTTACTCAACATATTAAACCTTAAGATTCACTATCAAAACTAAAGTGATAGATGGCAAAGGGAGACATCTTAGAAGTGTGGAAAGAAGTGTTAAACTATAATTCAATAAGTGGTAGCCAATGAACCCATTTATCATATTTATCAAAAGAAAAATAACTAAGATACCCTTTAAGACATTTGTTGACTAACTCTATTTCTCCATCAGATTGAGGATGATAGGATGAGCCATGAGACAACTAGGTACCCAAACATGCAAATAATTTAGTCTATAAATTACTAGTAAATATGAGATCTGAGTCACTTATAATGATGTTTGGAATTCCTTGCAATATTTGAACTATATTGAGAAATGTAGAAGCTAATTACTCACAACAAATAGTTATGACAAGGAGAAAAATTGAGCATTCTTGATGAGTCAATCCATAAATACCATGATAACATTTTTACCCTCAGACCTTGGTAACCACAATATGAAATCCATGGAAACATCTTACTAATGTTGGCTAGGGATGGATAAAGGCCACAAAAGACCTAGCATCTTAATGGTTCACCTTTATTTTTTTGGAATACCATGTGTTTAGCCACATATTTTTGAACATCCCCTTTGAGTCCTTCCAAAAAATAAAACCTTCTTGATTCTATGATATGTTTTTAAAAATACCAAGCATCTTCCAAGTGGAAAGACATGAAGCTCTTGAAGAATTTTATGTTTTAGGAGAGAATGATTACAAAATTATATTCTATCTTTATATACCATAATGTGTTCCCCTTCCATGTAAATTTTTTAGATTTATTAGAACCCTATGAAATATTGTGAATCAAATCCTTGGTATCACTATCATTCTTCTATTTTGATCTTGTTTCCTCAAGCCAATTTTCCTTACACATGGTCATGACACATAATAATGCCTCAATTAATTCATCATATCGAGACAGGGAATCTAACACCATGTTATCTTTTCCTTTATTATACACTATTTAAAAATCATAGTCTAACATTTTAATTACCCATTTTTTTTTCTTTAGATGATAATCATTGTTCCAAAAAATATTTGAGGCTATCATGATTTGACTTTACCTAAAAGTGATGACCCATCAGATATTATCTCCATTTATTCACTACATGAAGAATATCCATCATGGCTTTCTCATATATTTGTTTGAGCCTATTTTTGACCTTAATATTGAAACATTAAAATTCCATTGGTCTATATTCTTGCATGAGTATAGCCCCCATGCCATATCCTAATGTATCACACTCCACAACAAATATTTTTGAAAAATTAGGAGTAGACAAAAATAGAGTTATGCACATAACCATTTTCAACTATTCAAATGCCTTAGTATTGAATCAATCAACTAGAAGGATTATTTATTTAACAAAGAGGTGAGTGGGACTGAAATGCTACCATATTTTTTGATAAACCTTTGATAGTAACTAGTTATCCCTAGAAATCCAAAAAGTTTATTGAGGGTCTTGGGAACTTGCCACTCCATCATTTCTTGTATTTTCTTAGGATAAAATTTCACTCCTTCGTGTGAAATAATATGAACCAATTACTCCACCTTTTAGACACTAAAATAACATTTGGATGGTTTGGCATGAAGTTGATGTTGTTCCATAACTGAAAGCACATATTTCACATACTTCAAATGGTCTTCCCAATTTTTTATATAGATGAGGATATCATCAGAAAACACTAATAAAAATTTCTCAAAAAAGGCATAAAAATAGTATTCATCAAACTCTAAAATGTAGATGGTGAATTTATGACGCTAAAATGCATGACCATAAATTCATAATGGCCTTCATGAGTTTTAAAAGATATTTTAGGTGTGTCCTCATTGTAGATGTGAATATGATGATATCCAGAGAAAATATCTAACTTGGTAAAATAAATAGAACCATGAAATTCTTTTATCAAATCATAAATTACTAGAATAGGAAACTTATCTTTGAAGGTGTATTTGTTTATTTATCTATAGTCTAGACACATCCTATAATTGCCACCCTTCTTCTACACCATGACCATTGAGGAACAATATTCAATTTGACTACATTAGATAATTATTGCCTCCAACATCTCTTGTACCATATTTTCAATTTCACTCTTTTAAGATTATGGATACCTATAGGGTCTAATATTGTGTGGTATACTTTTTAGAATTAGTCTGATGGCATGATCATGTGCATGACTTGGATGAAGTCCTTTTGGTATGTCACTAAAAATAAAAGAATGGTCATCCAACATCTTTTGTAAATTAAGATGTGTAGACTCCTTGGATGGTTGAACCTTCATGAAAAATAACCCTACAAAAAAACCTTTTGCACCTTTTCTAAGAATCTTTGTCATCTGGTGGGAACTAATTAGTTATGGAGATTTATCCCATAATCTATGTAGTTCAAAAGTCTTTCCTTCTGAATGGAATCTCATGAATAATTCTTGGAATTTTATCTTAATAGTGCCTAAAGTGGTGACTCCCCTGGTCATCCCTCATGTTATTCTCCATCGCCTATTTAACCCCTGTCGACCACTTTCCCACTAGCCTTGACCTTGGTAGCATGTCAAAATGAGCAGAAGGCTAAAGTTAGTCTCTACCCCCATTCTGCATCTGCCGACCACGGTCACCACCCGACCGACATCACCGACGTCGGTCACTTATTGGCCGACGTCGGTGGTCCTGCCGGCATCGGTTCTCCTTAGCACTGCGTTCTCAACCCGAACACAGGAACTGTTATTCTGTTATCCATTATCCATGCGGTTTCCAATCCATTTTCATGATCGGTTATCGAACCGTCCTTCAATCAATCAGCAAAACCATTAACCTCTGGCAACCAACCAGTTTATTCATTCAACCAACTCTGGTGATCAATCAACTCTGGCGATCAATCATTTTCTTACATCCAATCAATCTGTGATCAATCTTTTATGTCTCTCTCTCCAGCATAGGAATCCTACTTCGATCATCTTGCAACACATCGACGACTTCAATCATGTCTTTTTATCATACTTGAAATGTGTAACAGGTAAGTATCTCTCTCTGTGTTTTTGTTTCTCTCTAGTTATTGTTTGTTTATTACTGCTATCACCCCTATTTTAGACTTAGACTGTAACCCTGACCTGACTTCCTTCTTTACACCTTTGTCCACTATCCACCTGACTACACAGTCTGTAACTCTGCTTAGACTTCCTGCATAAAACCCCAAACAAAACAACAAACCTTTCTGCAAAGCCTAAGACCCTGTCCCAACTCTAAGACCCTGTCCCAACTCTAAGACCTTGCTCGGACCCAACCAGACCCACCTAGACTCTGTCCAGAACTGTTGCCCTGACTGACGCGGGTCATTACCCTGACTGATGCCGGCACCTTAACCGACGTCGGCATAGAGACCGACACCGGCAACTGTGCAGAATAGTTCACTGAATATCAGGTACGCATTTTGTTTTCTATCTTTTATTTTCTTTCATTCTGTCTTTTCATTATTTCCATTTCTGTCAAATATTTCTATTTTTAATCAGTGGGTTGATATCCTTTTAAGAAGTCTTCGTACTTCCAAGATTAGGCATTTGCTTGACAACCCACCATCTCCTCGTCTAACATTTTTTGTGTTTAGTCTCTTTTCTTCGCAGGTGTCATTCCTCCACAGCCAAAGAGGAGTACCTTTCGACGTCTGATTTCGGTGCGCACGACCATATCCAGGTATCTTCTAGCCTTGACCATTTCTTTCAGTTTCTCATTTTCTTCTTTTGAATGTAGAAAGCGATTTAGCGTAGAAACATTCTGGCACACCCGGTGGGACCCTAGGGCCTTCCTTGGGTTCTTTCTTTCTTTCGTTCATATAGGTGCATTAGGTTCCTTCCTTTTTCACCTCTTTCATCTTTTCTAAACGACATCATAAGCAGGACTAAAAAGAACTTTTCTTTTCTTTCTTGCACTTCTAGACTAGTCAAAACTCATATTCTTCGACTCCTTCTCCATTCATCTTCATACGAACAAAACATTTTGACTTGGACTTAAAACACTTTGCATTCATTTCTGTTTGCTTGCATTTCTTAGATCACACTTAGTAATTAATAAACGCATATTGAATTAATCTAGTCCACTTGATGTTACATGACCAAACCACTTGCACAAAACAAACATCTTAACTTACCTGAGACAAGGCCCGACTGGGATTTCATCCCCCAACGGATACCTTACCCGTCTTGGCAATCTTACTTGGATTTCATCACTAAGGGGAAAGCCCACTCTGTTCTCTGGCAGAGTATAATCTCTAGGGGAAGTATATTTTGGCTAAGTGGGCCCAGTTTATCACTGGACTCATGAAGTGAGGGGAGCTTGCTCCTTAGCACCAGGCCTTGTACAAAACCTAACACAGACTTCTTGAGCACCATAACTAACTTGAAACCATCCATAGAATACTTCTTCTAGGACCCAACTCAAAAGCCAATCTTCCTCTACACACATTTTAAGGCATAAACCACTATAATCCTAATAATTTACTCCTAGGGTTTTAGGATCTGCTTGTGTTCTTCATCTTTTTAGTTCTTATCTACTTTTTTGAGCTTGTGAGGACGTCCTTCCTTGCCTTGAATGGTTCTGACTCGTATCCAAGCCAAGGCTCTAGTTGATCACGCGAGGCATCATCCTCTTCCGTCTACTCCGCCCATAACCAGCCCTATAATGGAGTTCAACTCAGAGACTGAAAGAACTCCTACTAGACCATCCCCGACCCAACGCCTATTATCCCAAAAGGGGACCAAGATTTTTCATGATTCTTAGACCTCAACGTCAAAGCCTTGCAGCACTATCTCGTGAATAGCCAAACGCGAGACTCCTTTGGCAATCCAATGTACGGAATGCCGACCTCTCTTCTTGAAAATGTAGCTGTATCAACGGCATCTGTAGTTCAACCCTTAGACACCCAGGCTATTACTTTGACCAATGACCAGCCTTTGACCAACCATCCAAGTGTGGCATCTCCCTCTATCGTTGGGCCCACTTCCACTGGGGTTTCGGCCCCCTATCAACCTCAACCCACTCAACCACTTTTTACCCCCTTTCAGAATCTGGTCATCTCTATTCCACCTACCCTTGCTCCTATCAACACTAGGGTGGCTACCTATCCATTGGCCCATGTTACCACTAACCAACCTCCCATGATGACATCAAACCTAGCCATGCCTTCTATCCAACCATCCTTAGTCTCCTCTTCTATCCCTACGACTAGTCATCTGTACGTTGCGCCCTTACTGGTATAACTGACTATGTCGTATACCTCTTCTAGTCTCTTTCAAGTGCCTTACAATCTAGGGGGTGCTCCACCTGCCAATCCATCAGTAGATATCATCAAAATGCTGATGGATAAAATGTCCAACCTAGAGACCTCCGTTTTCAACTCACGCAATACTCTCTCATACGAACAAATTTGCAATGAGCCCATTCATCCTTCCATCCTGATCAGACCATATCCCAGCTAGTGGGAACTTCCTAAGTTTTCTCATTTTCAAAGCAAGGAAGACCCACAACAGCACTTACGGGCATTCAGACACGCTTGTTACCTTATCGCCCACGACGATGCATTGCTTTTACGCACGTTTCCTATGTCTCTCTCGGGTGCTGCGCTTGACTAGTACAGCTCCCTTGCCAGCCATTCCCTCTTCACATTCACTCAGTTGGCCCAGCTCTTCCTCGATCATTTCTCTATCAACATCACCAAGAAGGTCTCAATCACAGACCTCTATTCTATCCACCAATTCAAGGACGAATCCATTGCTGATTTTGTCGCTCGATGGAGGGGCCTCATCAATTAACTCTCCTTTTCCTTACCCCAACTTGAACTTATTTAACTTTTCTCCCAAGCCTGTGCCAAACATATTTCTTCCACCTTGAGGGTTCAGACCTTCTGTACTTTCAACGAAGCCTTCACGATGGCTCGTAAACTTGAGTTACGTGTCGTTGAGGAGAATAAAGTCAAGTTACGGAGCAAGAATCTGAACTCCAAGACCAATGACCCCTCTTCTAAGCCTTCCTCATCCAATCCTAAATCTAAAGCTTCAGCAAATGCTGTGGTTGTTAGATCTTCCTCCTCTTCACCTTCAACTAATCAGCCTAAGCCATCCACATCTATGAGTGCCACCCGCCAATTTCAGCAGAGATACATACAGCGACAGTTTACTCCACTCGAAGAATCATACGCGTCTGTGCTGGAAAAACTCATCAAACAAGGGGCCCTCAATCTCCCCTAAATCTGACCACCTCCACAATTTGATCCCTCACGTGCCATTCCTGCGTGGTATAGGGAAAATGACTTCTGTAACTACCACCGTGTTAAAGGTCATGACACGGGCAACTGTAAAACCCTTAAAAACATAATCCAAGACATGTTGGAAAAGGGTGACCTCATCCTAGACAATCCCAATGCACCCCCTAATCAGGGTATCAACATCTTCAAACAACCATTCCCCAATCATCCACCAACTCAAAACAATGTCCAGACCTTGATTGACAATACTCATGAACACAACATTCGAACAGTCAATACGGTCTCGCCCTTCATTTCTAACCAACCTCAAGAGGTGAGTTCATCCATCAGTCCATCACATGTGGATGAACCTCTTTCTCCAGTTAGTTCTCCATCAACCTCTCTCATCTTGGAGGATGCCTCAACCTTACCAGCACCGCCAGTTTCACCATCCTCCTTCTTACTGCCCATGGAGGACCCAACCTTTCCTACTCCTCGACTGCAAGTGGAGGGCACAATCATCCCTGCCCTTTACCCGCTTAAGGAGCTTCATTCTCCAATTTCTTCTCCACCCAGGGAAGAACCTGTCTCTCCTTCGTCTCTAACCAAGGATGAACCTGTCACGACTTCATCATGCCTTGGGGCTGAGACTACCATACCTTCAGTCCCACAACCGTTGACATCTTCTCAAGAACCCAAACCTCATCCCACATCTTCTCAAGCATTTTCTCGACTAGTGGAAAAACTCAAACTTCTCCCTTCCAGGAAAGTGGAACATCAGAGATTGTGGGAGCATCTCACAGCTCTTCAACATGCCTGTGCGCTCTCATCTCATGTTGCTAATCCTCCCATGGCAGAACCTCCTAAGACTATCAACAAAAACCAAACTTCCACTTTAAGACCGTCTATATCTCAACCGACCTCATCAAAACCAAAACCCGCATCTACCCCATCTAAACCTATCAAGTCACTTGGCGTTCACCCTGTCTCCAACCTCACTCATCCACAAGTGAAGGTGGACTTAGACTAGACTTTGACCAATAGTAGTCTTCAACTCAAATCACAGAAGACTGCCAAACCACAGAGGTGAACACCTCCTCCCCCATCACCATTGCCCTCCATTTTGGGCCCTCATCCTTCAACCTTGACCAGAGTCCTTCCCACTTTGACCTCTAATCACAACCGGTTACCTCCTTTGCTTCCTTTGCCTAATGCTAGCCTACCCTCTCCCAAAAGGGCAGTACCTCTCATGAAGAATGTACCGTCTCTGCCTGTCACCACACCATCAACCCAGAAGGTGGTACAAAAAACTCCTCCAACTTCACCCAAGCAAAAGTCACCGGCATCGCATACATCGACGAGCACAGACCCTTTAGTGGGCTCATACTCTTTGATCTTGCATCGACTTTTGCAGACTTCCAGCATAACTTTCCACCCATCAGGCCTTTCCAACCCCTCGAGTCTAAGCCCTCTTGGTTCGATGACACGAAGATTTGCTTATACCATCATACACTAGGACATGATACCGAGACTTGTTGTGCCCTCAAGGCTGTCATTCACTGCTATCTATAGAAAGACACTCTTCTCTTTGAGGACACTCTTGACCACCCCATGACTCCTTCTCATAACCCTCCAACTTCTTCAAACCCATCAACATCTCATCAACAAGTTACAACCCCTTTATCTCCTTCACCTCCCATCTTTGAAATCAATGCCATTCACATAACCACTAAGTCACAAAAGGACAAGGCGAAAGAAAAATCTGCCATTCCTTGGACCTACCCTTTTGTCAATCCACCTCAACCGCCCAAGCCTAAGATTTCTATCCTTGGCGCACCTCAACCCTCCTCTTCTTCTTCCTCTTCAGGACCAATCCACAACTCCATGTTGAAACAGCTTCACTAGACGCCTATGAAGATGTCCCTCTATGACCTCATCCAAACCTCGCCTCAACATCGTCAGGCCCTCATCCAAGCCCTGCAGGCAGCAGAGGTCCAACCCGAGGACCCCCAGCCACTTGCTGCCCTTGTCCATTCTTTAGCCCCTGTTACCTCCATCACATTTAGTGATTCTAAAATTCCCACATCCAACACGGAAGATCAGGACACCACCCTCTTCATCACTACCTATGTTGATCAGACACGCATTAAACGCATTATGATCGATGGAGGCACCAGCATCAACATTATCTCCACCCATGCCTTTGATCAATTGGCTCTTCCCAAGAATTGCGTCTCCAAAACTGATGCAATCTTGCACTCTTTTAATGACACCATTGCCACAACCATTGGCACAGTCGTCCTTCACATTTGCATTGGTCCACACACAGTCTCGGAGCTCTTCTACATCATCGAAGGAGAGTTTCAATACAACATCTTGCTGGGCTGACCTTGGATCTGTGCCATGGCCTGTGTCCCCTCTACCCTGCACCGTTGTGTGAAATTTGAGCACGATAGACAAGTCCACACCATTCCCACTAACCCTTCACCCTTCAAAACTTGCAACACCACCTGCCATCCAAATGATGTCCTTATTCCTATCAATCCATCAATCCCAGCACCGCCTCCATCCACGGAAGCTTCGACCAGTTCGCAACAGACAGTCGCCCTCACACCTCCCCTTCAAGCAATGACCACAGACCCTATGGAAGACATCTTCCAAAGACTTTCATTGGGGGAGTATCGCTTGCTGACCTTAGACATGTTCCAAACTCCACAAGAGTATGGACGCCTTCATCATTGCCCCAATTACGACCATCAGATCAAGATGATCATACCTTATGTTCCTCCTCACCTCTGAACCAACCTCATCTATGGGGGGCTTAATCAAGCTCCTACTGATGGCAATCCTCTTTCTTCACCTCAACCTTTCACATCAGACTTTTCATTTCTTGGCAACCCCGCCTTTGCACACACTTACCTTTATAGGTGTGCATGGAAGGGTTTTGGTTTTGGATGCTATGAACAAGGCTCCCATCAGCCTATCAAACCGCTTAACGATGATGACGCCAAGAAACGGTATGGCCTGAGATATCACGACCCCACTCAAGACCCTATAGACATTTGTCCTGAACCAATCATTGACCAATCTCCTCCACACTCACCCATTCTGCCCCCTTCACCTCCGGAGTCAGTGGTTTCCATTTCTCCTAGTTTTTTTTTGCATAAACACCATCTGCCTGGAACCCTTGACTTATCAACTCAATGGGGTGTCGAAGTCTCTCCCTCTCATTTTTCCCAGCATGATCGAAGATGAGTCGGCAACCATTCACACTGTCCATTGCGTTGACGATGATGCCATTCTTTCTTACATGGGCATTGACGATTCTTTCATCTAGCGCTCCCTCCCTTCTGAGACCCAGGTTATGTTAAATGAATCAACCATTGACATCAACCTTCCTTCTTTTGATGTTCCTTATGTCTTAAAGATTGGCCAATCTTTAGATGCTCAGGAGTAGCTTGACTATACCCAGTTCCTCTCCGACCATAGCAAGGCCTTTGCCTAGACTTACAGTGACATGCCTGGCATTGACCCCACCATCGCTACCCATAACATTGTCACCAAACCAGAGGCTAAGCCTGTCAGGCAAAAGCTTTGAAAGATGCATCCTCACATTGCCCTCCTTGTCAAAGAGGAGCTTCAGCGCCTCCTTTCTGTCTCCTTCATCCAGCCCATCGATTATCCATAGTGGGTCTCTAACATCGTCCCAGTCACCAAGGCAACTAGGGGGATCCAGATCTGCACGGACTATCGTGACCTTAACTTAGCTTGTCCCAAAGATGACTTTCCTCTTCCCAACATTGACCAGCTTGTTGATCTTACGGCCGGCCATGAGATGTTATCTCTCATGGATGGGTTTTTAGGATACAATCAAATCCTGATTGCTCTAGAAGATCGGCACAAGACCACTTTTATTACCCCATGGGGGACTTTCTGCTATCGAGTCATGCCTTTCAGCTTGAAGAACACAGGCGCCACTTATCAGCGTGCCATGACCTACATTTTCCATGATCTCCTCCACAAAATCATGGAGGACTATGTGGATGACCTGCTCGGCAAGTCCAAGCTTCATCATGACCATCTGACCATTCTCAAGATCATCTTCTCTCATCTTCTTCAATACAATGTTCATCTTAACCCCAAGAAATGTGTCTTTGGGGTCCTCTCTTGTAAGCTTCTCAGCTTCATCATTTCCTTCTATGGCATCGAGATAGAACCCGTTAATATTTGCGCTATCCTCGAAATGCCACCCCCGACCAATCTCAAGCAGCTTCACAGTTTGCAAGGGAATCTCTAGTCCATTCGTCGTTTCATCTCGCAGCTTTTTGACTGCTGCCAACCTTTTCATCATCTCCTTAAGAAGGATGTGTCCTTTACATGGGATAAGGACTGTCAAGAGGATTTTGAAGCCCTAAAACGCTATCTGGTCTCTCCACCAGTCCTCATTCCACCTAAAGATGACCAACCCTTCTACCTTTATATCTCAGCCACTAATCATTCATTAGGTGCCATGATCGCGCATCGAGATGAGCATCACCATGAGTAAGCAGTCTATTATATCAGCCGAACACTGGTCGACTATGAAACTCGGTATACTCATATCGAGAAACTCTATTTGGCGTTAGTCTTTGCCACTACCAAGCTCCATCACTATCTTCTTAATCACAAGACCTTTGTCATCACCCACACCGACCCTCTCAAGTATATGCACTCCAAGCCATATCAGAATCAACGTATGGCTCGGTGGCTCATGTTGCTCACTGAGTTTGATCTCGAATTCATCCAGTAGAAATCTATCAAGGGGCAAACCATTACTGATCAACTAGCAGATGCCCCTCTTCCTAACAATCAACCTTCACAATGTGAGTTTCTTGACGAGTCTATCACTGTGATTTCCACTAATGACACCATCTATCAGATGACTATGTTCTTTGACGGCTCCTAATGTCAACTCGGTGGGGGTGTTGGGGTCATTCTCATCCCACTCAAAGGGGAGCCCATGCCTCTATCTTTTAAGCTTGACTTTGATTGTACCAATAATATGGCCAAGTATGAGGCCTTAATTTTGGGACTTCAGACCACCCTCTCTCTCAACATCAAGTCCATCAACATCTTTGGTGATTCGCAGCTCATCGTCAATCAGGTCAATGGTTCATACCTCTATAAAAATGAAATTTTTCAAAGGTACAAAAATTGTGCTGACATTCTCCTTGCATCTTTCAACCATTACCTCCTGCAGACTATTCCTTGATCCACAAATAAGTTTGCTGACACCATGGCTTCTCTTGCTTCGCATATCCCATCTTCCTCATCTGCATCTAGAATTTTTGTCACGGTGCATCGTGTGACGTTGCCTTCATATATCTCTCCTCATATTCATCATGTCAACACTATAGACCCTAGCCCATGAGATGCTTGGTATAAGCAACTTGTGGACTTCTTATCTTTTTCTGTCATTCCTCCCAACCTCTCTAGCAATGCACAGCGAGCTTTTATCAAGCGCACCGGTCGCTATACCATGCTAGGGGGTCTTCTCTATAAGCGAGGCTTCGACGGCCTCCTTCTTCGCTATCTCACCTCCACTGAAGCATCTCAGGCCTTTAAGCAAGTCCACAACAGGATTTGTGGTAGACATTTTAGTGGGAATTCAATTGCCAAACGCATCCTTCATCTGGGCTATTATTGGCCTACCCTTCATCAAGACTGTAGCGACTATGTTCAGCGTTGCATCAAGTGTCAGTAGCACTCTAACTTGCTTCATCTCCCTAGTCATGCCTTACAAATTGCTTAGGATTTTTGGCCTTTTTCTCAATGGGGTTTAGATCTCATCGATGAGATTAACCCTCATTCATCTCTTCGTCATCAATCCATCATCACAGCCACTGAATATTTCACCAAGTGGGTGGAAGCCTTTCCTCTCGTCTCCATAAAATCTGACAAGTTCATCAACTTCATCAGCACCCACATCATCTGTCGTTTTGATGTCCCTCATAAAATCATCACCGATAACGGCAAGTCCTTCAAAAACAAGACTGTCCAAAAGCTATGCGACTCATTCGGCATCAAGCTCAGTTTCTCTTCGCCTTACTACCCACAAGCAAATGGGCAAGCTGAGGCTTCCAACAAAATTCTCACCAAAATTCTCATGAAGGTGGTCAGTGACACTGAAAGGGACTGTCACATTCACATTCCCTTCACTTTTTGGGCCTATCGCACTAGCATCTGAGCCTCTACGGGTGCTACCCCTTTCTCTCTCGTGTATGGAACAGAGGTTGTCCTACCTCTCAAAGTACAGATCTCGTCTCTCCACATCTCTCTACATGATATCCTCTCCAACAATGACTTTCATCAAGATCGCTTAGCTCAACATGAGTTACTTGATGAGCGTCGTCTTGCTGCTCTTAATCATCTCCATGTCTATCAACATCGCATCAAGCGTGCCTATGACAAAAATCTGTGAGAACAAGATTTCAACATCAGAGACCTCATCCTCAAAGAGAATCAACATGTGACCAATATGGAGCGAAGTAAACGAGGCATGTTTGCTTCTAATTGGCTCAGACCTTTCATTATCATGCATAAGTATGGATCAGGGACTTATCATTTGTCCTCTCTTGATGGACGACCAGAACCTGAGCCTCTTAATGCGTTGCATCTGCGACCATTCTACTGCTAGTCGAGTACTCGTCCACTTGACACTTAACTTGAACTCGTCCCTTGAGCAATCCCCGTCCTCTTAGTCATAATTCCTTTCAACCCTATTCTTCTTAACAATTTCCTCTATAACCCTTTTATGATGTATGGATGCTTTGTCCTAATAAAAGGGAGCCCTTAACCTTCTATAGTCTTGTCCATGACTCACATTTCTGTAAAAACAAATCAAGATGTCAAAATATCCACGGTCACCATATTAATATCAAATCAAAAGGCAGATTGTTCCCTCTAAGGATAGCTATGATATCATTGCTGTATTTAATAGACTGCTCCCTTGAAGGACAGCTATTCAAAAGCCCTTATATTAAACAAAATTCTAGACCACTCCTTCGAAGGATGGCTATGACTAATCTGGCAATCAACAGCACTATCTTAGAAGCTTCCCGCATTGATCAGCTTCATAACTGACCACCAAGCAAATGACATCTCTCTGTAGGCTTCCCACATTGATCAGTCTACAAAAAAAAAAAATGAGTCATGGACTTGACTTACAGTTGTCTCAGGGTCTCCTATAAAAAGGGGCAAAGTTATCTCTGCTCTTAAAATGGGTTACCCTATTTCCTCCTCCTATCACCTGCTCAAGGGACTTCGAGCTCACTTTAATGTCAAAGTGATTCAATTACCGTTCTACCACAACATCTAGTCAACAACATCATGCATGAATGGGGCTCTTGGTTCTAATAACCCCTATCTGTGCTATCATTTTGGTCCTTGTCAATGAAAGAGCAATATGCTTTTCACTTCTTCTGCATTTTGGTGACATTCACCTTCATCACTTGTCAAACCTAATCAACTCAACTCAACTCTCTTTTTCAGGCCACTCCCATAGCCTATTCACACTAGTTTCTATGGACACCAATATACATGGAAACTATCGACCAGACGTAATTTATGTTAAGCATAAACCAATACTTGTTGAAGCATAAATAGACCTCAATTCATTTTTAGCATACATCCATCATGACTATGGAAAATTGCTAGGGATGAAAGACCTCTTGACCAATGTTGCAGAATACACCATTAAACAATATGGACAAGGCTGCCACATCATCCCTTCTCCTTCATCATCTCATCATGACCAAGACCAATCTATCGACCATTTTGACCACCTGCCTACCACTCGGACTCTTTGTAGGTAGCACTTAGATGCTACAACATCATCTGGGGTTAGCTCAACCACCCTCGTTTGTTCGTCTCTCTGATGGACAGACCTTCTTTCCTCCTTTTTACCATGACCTTGCCCTCGACCACAACCAATTCCCTCCCTTTGACCCTTCCTCCCTTTTAGGGAGAACTACATTGGCCTGAGGCCCTTTCCACCGGGGCTATGTAGGCAGCACTCAGTTGACATGGGGTCTTCTGAGGTTAGCTCGGCCACATCCTTTCGTCCATTCCTCCACCTCGACCAATGACCATTGGAGATCATGCCTATCTTCTCCGACCTCGACCACTTCCAAGACAATGTTGCCTTGGTTGTTTTTGCATGTATGCTACCTCATGACTGGTTAGCAAAATTGTGTGCAAACTATTTTTGGACCCTCACAAGTATAGGATCACAAGCCGGTTGATCCGCACTATTTGTGACTTTTTCATGTTTCAAGGAGCACTTCCTGAGCCTGAGATACCTGGAACATGATGACCATTTGGATCTTCAGCTTAGATTGAATAACCCAATTAGCAAATGACTAAATGCTGGGGCCCAGTTCCTTCAATTTTGGCACTCCTCGACCCTTGACCTGACCATCTCGTGAAGTGGTATACGCACAATCATGACTTTTGTTGCATTCACCCTCACAACCCTTTTTATCCTCTCTTTGTCAAATCAGCACTCGATTCCTGGTTCCCTTCCCTTAACTCCTGCTTTGAGGGGGAATACCTCATCTATCATCGGGGCAACCAACCTCTTCCTATTTTTGTCTTATAGTTCATTTGAACAACTAACAAGATGAAATCGACCTTATCTTACACTTGGGGCAACCAACCTCTTCCTATTTTTGTCTTATAGTTCATTTGAACAACCAACAAGACAAAATCGACCTTATCCTACACCTGGGGCAACCACCTCCTATTTTTGTCTTGTAGTTCATCCAGAACAACCAACAAGACAAAAAGGGGCAAGTGTAGACACCAAAATCATGTCGACTCCCCTGGTCATCCCTCATGTTATTCTCCCTCACCTATTTAACCCCTGTCGACCACTTTCCCACTAGCCTTGACCTTGGCAGCATGTCAAAATGAGCAGAAGGCTAAAGTTAGTCTCTACCCCCATTCTGCATCTGCCAACCACGATCACCACCTGACCCACATCGCCGATGTCGGTCACTTATCGGCTGACGTCAGTGGTCCTACCGGCATCAGTTCTCCTTAGCACTACATTCTCAACCCGAACGCAGGAACCGTTATTCCGTTATCCATTATCCATGCGATTGCCAATCCGTTTTTGTGATCAGTTATCGAACCGTCCTTCGATCAATTAGCAAAACCATTAACCTCTGACAACCAACCAGTTCATTCATTCAACCAACTATGGCGATCAATCAACTCTAGAGATCAATCATTTTCTTGCATCCAATCAATCTTTCATGTCTCTCTCTCCAGCACAGGAATCCTACTTCGGTCATCTTACAACACATCGATGACTTCAATCATGTCTTTTTATCATACTTGTAATGTGTAATAGGTAAGTATCTCTCTCTGTGTTTTTGTTTCTCTCTGGTTATTGTTTGTTTATTACTACTATCACCCCTATTTTAGACTTAGACTGTAACCCTAACCTGACTTCCTTCTTTACACCTCTGTCCACTATCCCCTAACTACACAATCTGTAACTCTGCTCAGACTTCTTGCATAAAACCCCAAACAAAACAATAGACCTTTCTGCAAAGCCTAAGACCCTGTCCCGACTCTAAGACCCTGTCCCGACTCTAAGACCTTGCCTAGACCTGACCAGACCCACCCAGACTCTGTCCAAAACTGTTGCCCTGACCGACGCCGGTCATTACCCTGATCGACGCCAGCACCTTAACCAACGTCGGCACCTTCCCCTGACTGACGCCGGCATAGAGACCGACATCGGCGACTGTGCAGAAAAATTCACTGAATATCAGGTATGCATTTTGTTTTCTGTCTTTTATTTGCTTTCATTCTGTCTTTTCATTATTTCCATTTCTGTCAAATATTTCTATTTTTAATCAGTGCGTTGATATCCTTTTAAGAAGTCTTCATACTTCCAGGATCAGGCATTTGCTTGACAACCCACCGTCTCCTCGTCTAACATTTTTTGTGTTTAGTCTCTTTTCTTTGCAGGTGTCATTCCTCCACAGCCAAAGAGGAGTACCTTTCGACGTCTAATTTTAGTGCACACGACCATATCCAGGTATCTTCTAGCCTTGACCATTTCTTTCAGTTTCTCATTTTATTCTTTTGAATGTAGAAAGCAATTTAGTGTAGAAACACCTATCATGGGAATAAAAAACATAGGGGAATATAAAAAATAGTCTCTCATAACAATATTAATACTATGGCATTTTATATAATAGTTGATTGTAGCACCATCTACAATCATGACCCAAAAGTCTATAGTTGGGTAAGTGAAAGAATTCAAATGACTAACCAAATTATTATTGATGAATTTGTTGGAAGATAAATTATTGAGAGGGGGGTTAATCATTCTTCAAAAAAATTCATTCATTTTAACTTAAACATGCATGTACCATTCTACTAAGCATGTACATCTTAGTAAGCATAAGTGCCTAATCATAAGAGAATGAAACACATGAAATTAGTATATACATGGGAAAAAATTAAATGGAATAAAACCCACTAATGAAGAAAATTTAATACAGTCCTATAATACAAACACCGATCTTTAGTGAAGCACCAACTCCACATGGAACACCAACTTAGCTAAGCTTCAAGAAGCACCCACCTACAAGGAGGCACCAAACCCCTAGATGACACATCAATAGCTTAGAAACATAATACACTTGGTAACATTATTAAACCATTTTTACTGATATAATATGTGATGATATTCTTATTCATCTCTTGGCACACTTTTATCCCTCTCAAACTGATCTCTAACCTTCTTTGCTCAACTAGCCCTCTTCATGACTTGATTAGGTCATCTAACCTTGATATTCATATGAAAAGACTAAGTTATATATTAATTACATATATATAATGATAAACAGTACCTATTTTTACTCACCAAATAGCTATATCATTTACTTTTTATCCTCTCTCTTTATGCATAGACAAATAAGCCTAAATTGCCTAGTATTTATACAAGTCACTTGATCATATCCTTCTTAGTCAGTCATAAAATTAAAATAATTTATGTAATTTATATAATAGGTATTATAATATTAAAATAACATGCTTCAATCATGAATCACCAATACATTAGGTCAGCCATAGCTCTATTAGCCCTTCTCTTTTAGGCTTTCTGGAGACCTATTAGGCCTTCTTAGCAACACATTACCCTTTGATGTTTTTGAAGCATATTAAAATATATAAAATGATAGTAAAACATAATATTACAATATAATATACCTTATAAAACTTTACTTTAGGTCCAAAACACCTTTTTGGTCCAATCACCATTTGAACCCTTTCTCAAAACACTGTTCATAAAAGGTGTGTGCATATATAGAAAAAATGTCTTAAAAAACTAAAGCATAAAACCAATTTTGCCAACCAACCATGAAAAAAAATCACATATTAAAAAACATCACAAGGTCAGGGTCATCACAAATTTATTTATAATCTTCAAATTATGGTATACAGACTCAAACTCTTCTTTGCAAGATGCTCACTCATAACTACTAATTGCCTTCAAAACATAGACAAGAAAACATGAAATTATGACACATAATTGTATGAATTAAATGGATTTAAATTCATTAAAAATATAATATAACATATTTATAAAAAAATTAGTTAGTTAGATCATGAGATCTAATGAAAACTATTGGTCTTGCAAACCAAACTATTGATATTCTCTCTCACAAACTTCACTCAAACAGATAAGCCATTATGGATTCAATGTTTCAACATATTAAACTAACTTTAAAGATTATAAAAATCATGGGAATATCATTCAATTCCCAAAAAACATCATCATGTAATTCAATCCATTACTCTTACATGAAAACACATTAGAAATCATCTTCTCACTTATGCCTAATTTTCTTATTGTCTGCATTACTAAGTCTGTTAGTGACTGATTAACTTGGATATCTAAATTTTCATGCCTAAGATATTTAATCTATCCAAAAATCCTTGTGGACAACAAATAAAATTATCAAACTTTAACTTTCATCCATTTAGAAATTTTGACTCAATCAACTCTATCTTCTACAATAAATATATGAAAAATTAACTCTTTCTTGTAGGGTTTGTTCACTCACTTGAGAAACTAATCACACCTAGAGATTATTTAGATATTTAAATTAAACCTAAACTCAATTTTCTAGTCATACCAAAGTAATTTGATCTCTTTATAATAATATCTTCAACATCGGATCATCATTAGGGTTATTTAAGGGTTTAAATCATTTTCTAGTATTAATGATCATTCTTAAATATTAGCTCCTCTTTCCAAAAAAATGATTGGAAAATTGAGATATAACCCTTTATAATATACCATTAATAAATTATATCCTCATGAAAATTATGTATATTCCAATGAACACTTGAAAATTCTTCTCAGGTAGACAATTCTTCATTTTGTGCACTTAAGAGACCTTGAAACACTTTTTCAAGCCTTTTCAAAAACCATGATATAAAACTTCATAAACATACTTAATATAAATTTAATCACCTATTTCAATGATAACCTTATCACCCATGTCATGGAAACTAATCTAGATACCCCATCTAGCCACCATATAAATTTTTGCTTTCTAGGCCTTGACCTCCAAGTCACATTAGGTCTTGAAGTTGAATTTATAACCACTATCCAAGCTCTCAAAACTTCATATATATGCCATTAAATATAATATAATGCTTATATACTACCAATGCTTGTTTATATACTTATCAACAACTCATGATGCCTCATTAGGCCAAGTAAGATCTAGAACTAGTCTAGTTGTAGGCTTGGACTAGAATACTTACCCCTATAAGATTTACATTGAAAATCTCCTAAGTGATCTAATGCCTCTTATGGATGATCAATAAACCTTATACAATTAATATTATTTATATCTACAACAAAAAATCTTCATAGATTTAATAGAGCTTCTTGGTAGATGCTTACAAATCTTTAGATCTCAACTAAGGATATTTTAATCTCACTTAGAGTATCTTAAGATATGAATACACAAATATTCATAGCATACAACATTTTATCTAGATCTGAATCATTTCATCATGATACCTGCACATACCATCTCATAAGGTCTAGACAAATCTTTAAAAGTTACTTGACACTTGACATACTGACCTATACTTACTCATGCTAATCTTAATGATATTTATCAAGATAATATAAGAACATTATTCATATATTATGCTCACATAACTACTCACATCCAAAAACAATTAATATGCTATAAAAATATATCATCATACACATACCTTAAATCTTACTTGATCATATGCCTTCATAAGAGTATGCACCTTCACAAGAGCCTTTGACATCAATGACAATATTAATACCAAAACTTAACAATCAATGACAATCCCAATAGAAGTTATGTGTACTCCCAGAGCTAATTAACATAGTCACCTTCTATTTCTTCAATAACCCCACCACCTTAAGATTTTGAGGATTTCTAATGGATAAAAGTGCATGATAGGAAATAATAAGATGATAATCTTCAAAATCATACTCAAGTTCTTCTAACCCTTACCTTGAAGCCTCCTCATCTTCTTCCTCATCATTAGCACCATCAATGTAAAATAACTTCTTTTCAACACCTTAATGCCCTTTTATTTATTTGCTATCAAAACCAAAACACAAAAAATTTGCATGATTTTCTTCCACTTATTGAGGTGTCAATCTATAAGGATGATGAAATGATGGTGATGGAAAGGTGAGTTCATGAACTTTGATGAAAGGTATTCATCTAATCATCTCTTTTTCCTCAACCATGGATGCCTTTAGTATGGCCTCAAATATAGTACTAGGATGAAACATGCAAACCTCCAATCAAATTCTATCTTTGAGGCCACTCATAAATAGGTCAGTCATATTTTCCTTAGTAATGTTTGCTAAACATAAGGAGAGATTTTAAAATTAATGAATGTAGTCCTTAATAGTCCTATTTTTGCGTAACTTGAATGTACCAATGGAATACACAATTATGATCTTCTTATCAAGATGAATCTAACTATTGTTATTATGCACAAGGGTGAAAATTTTTGACCCAAAAATGTGTACTAGTAGAATATACCATTGCAATCGTCTCACAAAGATGAATCCAATGATTGTTAAGTTGTACAAGGTAAAACATTTATAGATTTATTTATTTAATTTTTTACCCATAATTTTTTTTAATTTTTTATAAAAATACCTCATGAACAAAACTACGATGACAAAAAAATCATTTCTTCAAAAATCACAAGTTGTGTTTTTTTGGCCTTTTGGTGTTCAGGATGTTACATCCAAAAAAAATGTGCCACAAAAACTTCCCCAAATCGATGCTCTCATACCACTTGTAATGAAATTAATTAGATGATTTATAAAAATAGAATTATATATGGTATAATTTAGAGTAAAATAATTATATCTACAACAAAAATTGGTAAAAGAGTAGAATACTTAAATATTATGACTCAACCACTTCAAAGGGGAAACCTCCACAATAATGCAATAAGAAAAAAAAATCATAATCTAATGATAAAATACTAACCACTACCTCCTATATATACTCTAATTATTCATGGTTATTATATAGGCTGAACATACTAAGAACATCAAGAATTTCAACAAGCTAATATGAATATGTGTAAGTTATGAAACAACCACACATATCCCTAGATGTATTATAGGTTAAGGTCATATTATGAGGTCATGACCAATATTCATGAGAAATTGGGTAGTGATCATACTTCCCTAAATATAACTACACATAAAATAATATGTATAAGATATTATGTGCTCACTGTCTTCAAATATGCCCATAATCATGTTTGTACCTACCATCAATGCTATAAATTTTAAAAAAAATAAGTCCACATAGCAATGCCCCTTCAACCTATGGTATAAGAGTGTCATTTTTCTCAATGGGGATATGACTTCATTAGAGTCATCAACCCAAACTAATCATCTAGAAATAAATTCATACTTATAGCCACTAATTACTACACAAGGTGGGTAGACAAAGTAGTAAAACTAAACAACACAACCAAATAACTCATCAAGTTTTCTGAGGAAAGCATAATACATGATTTGGTACCCCATTTCACTAGTTTATGATAACATACATGCATTCTAGTTATCTAAGATAACTGAATGGGATTATGAGAATGACATTACATTGAGGTTCTCATATAACTACTACTAATAAGGGAATGGTTTGGCTGAGTCAACCAATAAGAACTTGGTTGACGCATTCAATAAGTCTACAACAAATGACCCTAAGAGTGGAAATCACTATTGAAATACGCCCTTTGGGCTAACCACACTAGATATAGGTAAGCTCTCAAAATTTCACCATTAGTATTGGTGTATGATATATATTCCATATTCCAAATGAACCTCAAAATGCCTACATAAAATTTTAGGCAAGAATACATGAAGGATACTAGGAAGATAATCTCAAGGCTTCTTGACATCATCCAATTAGAGGATGCATGATAAAAGGATTAAAAAACATTAGTATGAATCTTAAAACCATTAATATATGGGTTGATAAGAGATCAAAGGTAAAATCCTTTAAAATATCAGACTTAGTATTGCTATGGGACAAAGCACATGTAAAGAGGGGGAAACATTCCAAACTTGACCCACTCTAGTTTTGATCATACAAGATCACAAAGTTGCTATGGAATAACACATTTTGGTTCAAATAACTTGAAGGTTGTCATATCCCTTTTTTTAGTGGACATCGTCAGAGTTGATGGTTAGCCTATTATGCGACCCTCGTAGGCTGATAGGATGGATAGAGGGTCTGGATGGAGCTTGGCTTGGCTTCGATTAGTAGAATTTCTATAGTTGGCTTTCATTCAAGCTCTTTCAAACATGTTTGCCTAAGATCCTATTATTTAGGGACTTTTAACATGAAGTGGAGCACCCTTATTTTGGCATGATCATGTGCAGAATCACTCCCTGGTTCACCAGCTTTAGACGGTTCAAGGATCCGACATGTATTGAGGGAGATATTAATATTTGATTAATTTAATCAAATATTAATTATTTGGTCTAATTTTAATTTAGAAACCCTAATTATAATTTAAGAAAACCCTAATTATGGTAAGCATACCTTTTTGAGGGTATAAGGGTTTCTCATGGGAGAGAGTTGAATGATTATGAATGATTATGATTATTGATTTTTGCTAAGAATTCTTCTATGAAGACTGAGCCAAGGGTTCCAAGATTCCATTTGCATTGGATAACATCCACTCTTTAGTGTGTGTGATTCAGAGGTTGTGAGATATCAGCTGATCTATTACCAATTTGAGAGATAGCCTCATACAGAAGCTATCGCAGGTATTTCAGGTATTTATTTTATTAGGTTTTTGATTCAGGGTTTTGATTTAGATATTACACAGATAAAGATATCTTATATTAGAGCTATATATCTTGAGATCATGGGTCTAACAAATAGGGTGTGCTATATTGGTGGCCATACGAAGTCTGTATAGATCCACGCAAATCTGTATGCATCAGTGGAAAGTGCGGAGACCGACTTCGGCAGGCAGAGATCGACAGTGACCGACATCGGCCAACCATCTCACCGACATCAACAGGATAACGACACTAAGAAACTGATGGTAGTAGTATAACCAATGTCGGTGACTGGGTTTTTGACACAGCAGGCTGAGACATACCAGATTCATGTTTTATTCCCAGTTTGTGGAATACTCAGGTTATTAAGACAGTATTTGAATATTCTTTTATATGCATGATAGAGGACATCTATTGTAATCATTTGAGTGAATAAATAAGAGATTATACTGTGATTTATTTATTTATTTTGAATTTATTTTGCAAAAATCACAATTTGTTCTTATTTCATACAAAAAATCAGAATACTCAGAAAAGCAATTCAGAGCTTTTGTCTTTCTATAGTCCCTATTGGTTGGGGATATTACAAAGGTAATGACATCCCACTACCTGTGAATGGATATTTATTGAATCATTACTTCTTAACTATCCTTTTCACTATAATTTAAGAGTACATCCTTAGGAAAAATTTGATAATGTATATATTAGATTAGATTGTAGTTATATTTTTTATTATGTGTTTGATTTCTATTTTATTCTTTATTTATTTATTATTCCTACTTTATATTTTTTTTGCTTGTGTTTATTTTCTTTGTGGGCTTTCTCTTGTTTTCCTCACATTCATCCTTACTAATATTTTATAAATTTTATCCCCACTCCATAAATGAGACCTCACTCCCATAATGATCTAGGAGGTAACTAATCCAAATGGAGAGATAGTCTAATCCAAACATTGGTACCCATGATCTCAAGTCTGATCACATTAAAGTTGATGATGCACTAATAATACATTCTTGAAATTAGAAGGTACAAGGTGAAATCTTATTATTGAATAATGTGATAATAAAATTAATCCCTCATGAGACGCTAAAAGGATTAAGAGTCACTAATTAAAAATTAAGTGAACTGAGAAAAAACTCTATTTTAACAAAGGTCACCACAATACTTAAAATAACATATCATTAAGGTTAGAATCACTAAGCAAGTAAAGGATATTATTTGTGAAAATAAATTATTGAACCATTCTTCAATCATGGATACATTGGTCCCCAACCCTCATTGATTGAACAAAAGAGGCATTAGAATAAAGGAAGTCTAAATTTCATGTAAAATGAAAGTTTCTTCTTACGAAAGGGTGAATCAAGAAATATCCATCACATGATTTACCACTTATATGATAGTGAATCGAGGCCTAGAGTGGGACCAAAGGAATATCTTCTAGGTCTATATATCCTTGGTAAAAAGTAGAGAAATGCCAAAGATTTCCTTTCCTTATCCAAATTTTGTAAATACATTACCTTTTAAGAAGCTCTGAGTACCTAAGATGTGCCTAAATTTTCCTAATGGATTCAAAGTAAAAATATAAAATAATGAACTAAGTTTACATAAAATTATCCTTTGAATAAGTTAGATACCAATTTTTTTTTTGATAAATTATAATTGAGCACTCTTTTTCTCTAGTTTTATCAAATGAATTTTTTGGTTCTTATATCATAGTTCAATAATGGAGGCATGTAGTCTAGGTTATAAATGTTGGGGAAACATTTTACCTAAAAATTTACCATTTTTTGTGTTCACCATGATCCCCCTTGTTCATATAAGAAAATGGGATCCCTTTGAAAACCCTCAACTCAAAAATTTCTCAGAGCTCAAATCTTCTCACACTTGGTCCTGAACTATGTAAAACCTCAAACCCTTATTTCACCTTGATCAACTGAGTGTTGTACAACATTCATAGTGAGTGAATTCTCATCATATAAATCCATGTGGTCCCTTATGTATATATAAATTTATCTCTTCTATGTTTAAATGTGAATTTTTTCCCATACTTAGAATATTTTGTGCTAACTATGTTGTTTTAGAGAGTTAAAATTATGCAAGTTTTCCTATGATGGCATCACATTGGAGTCTTACTTAAAATTTCATGGAACTTAATTAGTAGATAGGTAATCTTTCATTTGATTGAATGGACATCTTTATAACTTAGTCACTTTTTGTGAATCTTGAAAGATCCCAATGAGTGAGATGTTATAACATGGAACTTGTCAAAATTTTGTGTCTCCTAGAATCATCAAAATTGATAAATCCCTAAAAGAGCCTAATGAATGAGAGGATACCAAATAGAATCTATCATACTTGTCAATTTCCTAAGGGTATTAAAGATATTAGAGCCTTGGGAGATCCTGATGAATGAGAGGCTATCATATGGAACCTATTATACTTGTCATTATCTTAGAGGTGCTAGAACTATCAAATCCTTAAGAGAGCCTAAAAAATGAGAGGATGTAACATGGAACTTATCAAATTTTTTAGTCTCATAGAGGCATCAGAGCCTCAATATAACCTGATGAATGAGAGGTTACTACATGGAAATTATCAAAAAATTTAATACCCTATAGGTGTTAGATCTATTAGAGCCCTAGGAGAGCTTAATTAATGAGAGGCTACCACATAGAGCCTATTAGACTCTTTAATCTACCAGAGGTGTTATATATGTTATAGAATTGAGAGAGATTGATGAATGAGAGGTGGCTATATGAAATTATCACTCTTGTTAGTCTCTTAAATGAATCAAAGCTATTAGATCCATAGGATATCTTGATAAATATGAGGCTACCACATGGAACATGTAACACTTATCATTCCCCTAAAGGCATCAAATCTATTAGATCCTTAAGAAAGCCTAATGAATGAGAGGATACCACATAGAACATATCAGACTTGTCATTACCTTAGAGGCATTAGAGATTTTAGAGTGCTAGGAGAGCCTGAATAATGATAGGTTGCTACATGGAACCTATTAGAATTATTATTCCCTTGGAGGAATTAGAGATATCAAAACCCTAAGAGAGCTTGAAAAATGAGAGGTTTCCATATGGAACCTATCAACCTTGTTAGTTCCCTAAAGGCATTATAATTTTAAGAGCCTTATGAGAACCTAACCAACCATAAGATAGTAGTGTCACTTATTTACCAAATCAATATACATGGATTAGAGTCTCCTAATGGATTTAAAAGGTAACTACAGTTAAAGCCCAAAACTAATCACAAAGTGCCACATGTCAATTTCATATAGGAAATGGAAAAATGGTTTGGAATGGCCTAAAAATGGAAAATAAAATTAAAGGTTGAGCCATAATATAATAGTGGAGCACCATGTGTACTTGTAAGGTTCAAGTGGCTAACTCTAGTACATGAAAATGTAAAAGAGTGACACCTAGTTACACCTAGTTGGCATAGCCCATGGGGAAAGTACCCAAGAAGTAAAAGGCATGTCTCCAATTAGAGGATACTTGAGGTGTAATAGGGGATAAAGTATGGGTATGCCTACAATACCATTAAATTAATCAATTTAATTAATTGGGATTTGATTCAACAACCTATAAGCACCACCTCACCATCACCAAATCTAAATTGGAAGGGTATTTTAAAAAATATGAGTTAATACCAGATCAAGAAATAGTTGGGTGGATTGTGCCATAAAATTAAATTTAAATTTATGCAAGGTGAGGTTCAAAATTCCATTAATACAAGAGATATTTTCATAGCCCTATAAGTCCTCAGAGTGATCTGATTTACCATTTCCTCTCTTAACTCCTAAGATTTCTTTCCTTTAATGCATTATCAAGCTTCCAATACTTCCCTTAAACTCAAAATTACATGCTAAACAAATCCTAACTCTTAACCATAACTACATCATATTCCAACCCATACTCAATCTTGAGTATAGGGATACTACCTTATAACCAAAAATAATCCATTTCAAGAATTATAACAAAGTGTTCATGGTAATTTAAGATATACATTATCCCACCTCATATGATGATGAGGATGAGACCCATTTCCTTGATGAACTTGCATCCCTAAGGGAATCAGGATTTTATAAGATCGTTTCTAAGCCAATTTTTTCCCATATGTTGATATCTTTTGCAACATGTTGAAACTTTATGTTCATGTATGACACCACCTAGGACTTGGTATACATTATGAGGTCCCAAAATAAAATTATAGATATATTTAGGGATAATTTTAAGTATTAATATGATCTCCTAGAGTACACCTTTATTTAAAAACCATAAAATAGTAGGAACATGGACTAATACACATGAAATATATGGAATTATATAATATTGGAACATTGGTCCAAAATGGTAGACTAAAATAGAGGAAATCAATGCCTACCCCATTTACACCTTTAAAGAATGAGTTCACATTGGGATTCTCATAATGAATCATTTATTTAAAGAGAAGTATGTCAAACACATGAAAATCTTCTAGGTACCCCTATTGAGAATCATCCTCAAAGGAAAGGGAGTCTAGGATTTCAAAAGTCTCATATATTTTAAACTGGTCAATGAATTTAGTGAGGCCTGAAGAGGTAGAAACTTATATATTCTAAGATATATTATGGACATAATATGTGCCACCCTTGAATTTAAACCTTATGTGTTTCCACCATGGTCCCCTTATAGATATATCATTCACATGGTATTTTATAAGCTATACATGCACCACTATAGAAATCACATTTGGAACATCTATGAGTATTTATACATCCTGGTCTATATGAATATGAACATGAGGCCCATCCAACCAATCTTGAATGAAATAATGACACTTCTACCCATAAGATACTACTGGTACTACATAGATCACACCATCATCTGGGTAGAGGGCATCTAACAAGCCCTTATCCTCTCACCCTATCAAGTATGGATCACCTCATAGAGTAGGAGATTGCTTATAAATTGGTTGATCTTGTCATGGGTTAATATACTGACTATTGGTATAAGGCATGTTCATAATTCCATATTTTCATTCACTATTATGAATATAAGAATCTACATTTGCTACCAAAAATGGTATAAAATAGGAATTTATATGCCTTGGGAAGAGTGAAGCATAAATACTTGTATCCTTTTGGGGTTATAAATGCCCATGTGGTGAGTGTTAAAATATATTATTGAAGCATAAGAACATGTTAAAGATGAGGATAATTAGGTTATACTTTAGTGTGAAATATAGTGCTTGTATTCATACAAAAGTTTGGATAGTAGAATCATAACAAGGATGAATTAATGTGCAATAAGTATGATTTAAGAACAACCAATAATTCATTAACATAAAAAAATTATTTAGATTAATTTAGATATAAATAAATCAAACATTATACATAATAATTCATGCAAAGAACAAAGTGAGAAATCACATAGGTAACCATAAGTAGATAGTCTCTATTGATCTTTTCAAAAGTGTAACACTCTTTTTACAAACACAAGTATATATAGACATTTAAAGTCTATGATTGTTCATATTTTTCTCTTACTTGGTTATAAAACTATAGTATATTCATATTATATCCTATTATAAGTTGTGGAGATAGAACAAAATAGACATATATATGACAAAATGATACATAACTCACAAATATTAGATAACTAGATTTACAAAACAATTTATTTTCTAAACACTTTATTATTCTTAAAATTTTATCTCATCCTAAGATAACATCATAGGATCTTCCAAAATTATACAAGTGAGTAGAGGGATGAAGAAATTTTTAGACCAATAAGAGTCACAATAATCACTCAAGGCATCATTTTTGGTTTTCACCTCTTACACACTATTTAGCAACCCTTTTGGGTTTTAAACTAAGTATCATAACAACCTACCAAATTTTTAGGTTTTCAATAGGGTGGCATAACTAGGTGGCCAACCTTTATGGTTTTTCAACCATCATGGCCCTACTTGTCTTATTAAGTCATCCCCAATACCAAATACTTATATAAAATTCATATTATGTGTAGTACTTAACCTAATGGAGTTGGTATGGATGTAGATGAGGACTGACCAGATGCATTCTTTGCCTTGGAATACACATCTTTGTGTTTATAAATTATTTACTATAACTTTTATGATAGCTTGTATATAGGTGTTTTGAGAATCTAGATAACATCACTACAAAAGGGACAGATCAATCTTGTAAGCATGCCAATCCAACATGACTTCTTAGATCATCCATATCATGGTGCATGGTATCCAATGATATTATTGAGATTTGTGTCATAAAAAATTCTCATGGATGCCCTAGTGTTGATGACCCTAATATGAATCTCACCATTGAGCTGCTCTAGTTTGTCTACATGACATTGAGCTTGGAGACCGATAAAGGAACTATGTAAAAGTTGACTCTACTAGTTGAGTATATTATCATACATGGTTTCCATAGAATTTAAAAAATATTGAAGTGATCTATCATTCTCATTCATAGAGGTAGTGTGGCTACCCATAGTTTCCTTGGTGGTTACGATCATGGTGAAGTCTATGCTATAAATGGATAAATAATCATCCAATTACTACTTCCAATCTAACAAGTTGTGTGAGACCTATTATGATTAAAATATATTAGTTTATATCATACCTTGATACTCTTCTAAAAAATTGATGAGAATCATAGCATCAATCTTCAAATACTCACCCAATGTATCAATTGCATAGAGTTTCTAGGCTACACACTAGTCCTTGGTTAACTCAGAGACTAGAGTCTTGACTCTTCATTGGTAAAACATGACCTAGTCCTTGATTACTCATGTAACCAACTTTGGACAATAATATTGAATAATATTGGTAGTTTCATGGAGGGAAGCCTTCAATTTGATATTTTCCACCTTAGATTGATCCATCTCTAACTCTAAATAGGTGACCTTATGCATAATGTACTCTTGAAATGCTATTGTGGCCTCAAGTTATTTCTTCAACAAGATCCTAAATACATACATTGATGTTTATTACTTGAGTAAGAGTGTGACTAACGTGTTTGTAGTCACTAAAGTGTCTAATCATGGCATTTTTATAAGTGGGAGAGAGAATGTGGTGTGATGAGCACCAATAGTTAGGATATCTCACATCCAAACTCCTCCTAAGGGTAATTCTAAGAGATAAGGATCTATTTGATTTATAGTTGGTTCTTATTCATGTTTAAGATGCCCTACTTATTCATGTGGTTTCTCATGTGCCTATTGTTACTATTCCATGGCTTCTACTACCTTGTTTGAGTTAATATATAAAATCTTCAACCTGCTTTCTTTTAACCTCCTCCTTCACTCTCTTATTCAAATCTTCCTTCATAGATTGATGTTTGGATTGTTCCTCCTCTTCCTAAAACTTTTGTGAATTTTCTTCTTATTCTTTATTTTGTTCTATTAGGGCCATAGGTTTGGCTTGTTCATCTACATCTTATGCTTATAATTGTGCTTGTTCTTATTCTTGTACTTGTTGGCATATGGCTTCATATTTTTCTTCCTTATTCTTCTTTGCATCTTCCTATTCTTGATAATTTGCATGCATGACATCATCAATGGCATACTTTACCTACACTACTACATCCTATTTCTACCTTTATTTTTCTACCTTAGCCTTGAAAATGAGCTTAACTTATTTGTCCTTCAGTGTTTGCACCTCTTGTGCTTGCTTGGATACATCCATAGATTCTTATTCCTTATTATCCACTTCAATGGATTTCTATTAGTCAACCTCTGCATCCATGGCCTTTTGTGTTGACTTAGCATCTTTGGATTGGAAACTTGATTATTATTGTTGATGAGATTCCTCCTTTTGATGTTTCTTCTCCTCCTTTATAAATATTTATTCTGCTATGTGATCTCCTTCATCCCTTGAGTCTTATTGTTCTTTGGTTGTGGGTTTCTTAGGTGTGAGATCTTTGACCTCCTGGGCTTGTGGGTATGGAAGTGAGTTACTTGGTAGGACCATGGAGATGGAAACCTATGATTTTTTGGTCAAGTGTGACCAACCTACATTTGGGTGGTGGTAAAGTGGAATATGGAGTAGGTTGTGCTTCCTATGTAATGGCTAGTTGAACATATGTGTACTATTCAAGTGTAGGCAAGACCCTAGCCCCACACCTAGTTCATGGTTTATGCATGAGTGAC
Source organism: Torreya grandis (assembly GCA_037957365.1). NCBI lineage: Eukaryota > Viridiplantae > Streptophyta > Pinopsida > Cupressales > Taxaceae > Torreya > Torreya grandis. Next base: position 826,638 of record JARHVA010005984.1, on the reverse strand, counting down.
TCTAGTGGGATTTTTTAAAGGGGTGCAAAGACATCCTCAGCTATGAAGGTAAGAGTAGGTTATTCCTAGAAAAAGTCAATCCTTCATTTTAGCTACTCTACTTCTTCTCATATAATATCAATTACAATAGATGTAGGGAATGATGGTAAGTCCACCCATATATTTCAAGGAACCTTTTTATGCACTTAGACCATGCACACAAATTTATATAAGAATAATTCATTTTCCTCCTCTCTATCATAGAAGTATCCATCCATGTCCATAATCATTACCTAGTAAAATTCTTGTTCATCCATCCCCATATATGGAAGGTTGCATGATCTTGCAATCTGGGACACCTTGGGATCATCTAATAAAGTTTCCATGTTCCATGTATTTTGATTCAATGGAGGAGATGTAGATTTATTCTTAGTGTAAAGCTTGTGCTTTCCCTTTTGTGGCTAAAAATTGGTGGCTTATTCTAGTTTCTACACTACATGGATGGTTCTCCTAGGTGGTATGGCTTGTAGTGGTATTGCACACCTAGCTGCAAAAGCTTTCTATTTGGTGACTTCAACATACACCATGTCCATGGTGACAAATAATGAAAGAGGTCCAAAGGGATACCTTGAAAACTCATGGATGTGTATGAAAACACCTTTTGGAATTAAGGTGATAGTAGCATGTTTGCCTAAATATTACATTAAATCTAATAGCACTCAAGGATGTATAACGATAAACTCTAGGTACTCCTCCCACCATGCTTTGAATTTGCCTTCATGTGATAGGGATCCATGCTTAGGTGTCTAAATGAGGTTGTAAAATTGTTGTTCTAGCCAATAATCTATATTAGGGTTCATCTCATCCTTCAAAGACTTCCATTATGTAAAATAAAGAATAAAAATGAGGAACTGGTACTAGAATGTCTACTTAGCTAATGTGTAACACTTATTAATGTTTTCAAGTAACTCCTAAATTAAGTAATATAGCTAGTTAAACTACTTGTCTAGTGGATCATGTAGTGGGTGATATCCATGAACCCTTTTGGAATTTGTTTTGTAGACTTGGTTATCTACTAGAACTTCCTTGTGATGCATTTGATAAGGATACACACTAGATTATTGTGAATTTACTCAATTGGTATACTTATGAAACCTAAAACATACAAATATATGTCTTATTGTATAATATATGGAATTGTAATCATATATGGAGCAAGGGAGTCTCCTTGTGTAGGCATGCCCAAAGTTCGGGCCATGGTTTTTGTGTTGATAACAATGGTGGTGTCTAGGCCAAGGTAGATGTTATCATCATTGTATCAGTCTATTAGAACTTGTATAATCTCCCCCAAGTTTACAAAAGTAGGAATTTTAATAGGGTCTTGACATATATATTATGGAAGTAATGGGGGGATGTGAGAATGAGTGGTTGTGTAGCATTGATGGGGTCTAGGTGAAATATCTTTTGTTTTACTACTTGAAGGAAGTCAAATGGCTCTAGATCATTTAATTTGGTTTGAATTAGGGCCATATCAACAACCATTGATTCTTTTTATGCATTTTTAAAACCCTTTATGATTATTGAAGTATCCATGATTAGTGAAATGACAAAATTACAATGTTATTAGCTTTCTACATAATGAAGGTAGCTTGTCTCTTTAAAATTTTAGGTTGTAAAAATATTTTCAAAGATAAAATGGATATTTCATTCGCAATCTCAAGCCTTTATATATATTTTTACTATTGGTTTCCACATAAATTCCATACTTATATATCCATTTGACATGAATACAATGGTTGATGTGGCAAATCTTATCCAATCTAGCAATTAAGATAGTCATTGACACATGTATGGATATATGCCGTTATGTTCTTTGTTGTCCAGATGGGAGTATGAGTGAATGATGTTTATGGGACATTAATTTATTAAATATTAAGTCAATAAAACCTTGGATCTAACATTAATTTCTTGGGTATGACCATTATATAGTGAATATATTATTGATGTGACTTGTTCATACCTTTCCTAGACCTAATTACTTTCTTTCACTCTTAACATCCATGATGGAACACATGAATTTTATTATGCCCAGTTAGTGCTTGCTATATTTTGTGTCTTGGTTATCTAATGGTAGTTAAGATATCATCTAAAAAAACACTCAAATATAAAAAAACACATAAAAAAATGCAAATAAAATAAATTCTAATTTACTCAGTGCTACTCAACACCCACTCACTTAGCAGAATGAGATCAATTAAGACTATTGGTAGTAGGGATTAAGTCTACAACCATTCACCTACCTTGGAAAAATGGTTCCCTATATATCTCTAAAAAAAATGGTTCCTTATTATGATATTTCTTGTTTAACATAAGACCTTTCCATTGAATCTATAATCTACCCAAAAATGCTAAAAACAACTATCATATAACAAAACTAGTTGAACTTTATGAAATTCCTTATTGCAAAGATTGTTGTCATGCCATGATTTTTGGATTTTTTTATGTAATTTCTAAATTTAAGATGTTTTTTTTAGTATTCATCCATCCTATTTAGTTCAATAATTATTTTATTGAGAGACTCACGATCTCCTAGTCTCATGACCATTGTAATGCACAAACTAGGTACCATATATCCCATTGGCATAACTACTTCAAGCCCATATACCAACCAGAATGGAATAAAATAATTATACATATTATAATGCATGTGATATGCCCAAAAAATCATAGGAATTCAATCTTCCTAATCATCTCTCTTGACATCATAGATCTTTGTCAACATTTTATCCAATATTTTATTGGAAGCTTCAACATGGCCATTAGCTTGTGGATGGTATGTAGTACCTTTATGATAGGAAATAATGAATTCATCAATAATATACTCAATATTATTTTTAAATAAGTACATTCCTTTATTGATAATGAGATTGATGTGGCATCTAAACCTTGTAATAATGTTCTCATATAGAAACTTCGTTACGTCCTTCACACCATATCTTGATGGCATAGAAGCTTCAACCCATTTGGTAAAGTAGTCAGTCATAGTGATAATATACCTTGATTTATTGTGTTTACTTAGTTTATTTATAGGTATAATAAATTTAATTCCCCATTATTCAAAATTTCATTTGGATAACAAAGGTTTCAAGGGCATTGCATCTCTTTGTAGTGGTCTACCCATGTATTGACATACATCACAGTGTTGAGCTAGTCTATGTGCATCCTAAAAATGATTTAGATACCATAACCCACTTTGTAACAACTTCTTAGTAGTATCTTCTCTAGAAAAATATCATCTTGTTGTTCCTTGGTCTATCTCCTTTTAGATCTGTGGTCATTCATGTTCTAAAACTACCCTACACAGTACTTCATCCTTCCCCAAATGATACAAAAGTTAATTAATGATGTTGTAAGCCAATGCTCTAGTGAAAAAATACTTATTGTATATTTCTTGGTAGTACATAGGGAATAATCCTTGTTTGAATAAGTTAGTGATTGTTTCAAAAGTTTTAGGTATCATATAAATGTGAAAGATATGAGCATTAGTAGAATATTCCTATAATTCTTCTAGTTCTTCACCACTGGGAATGTGACTAAGATGATTCAACCACATGTTCTCTTTTCCTACCTTGATGGTAATTAGAAATTGGAATTCATAAAATAACATAAACCATATATAAATTTATCCTCCAAGCATTGGCTTATTGATAAGGTAGCACAGAGCTTGATGATATGTGAAACTTTAAATGGGGTCATAAGGAGATAATATTAAATTTTGTATAGTGCAAACACTATAGCTAGTGATTCTCTTTCAATTTTTATGTAGTTATTTTTTATGTTAGATAATTTTTGGCTTGAAAAATGTATGGGATGGTTGAGTCCACCATCTCATATATGTACAATCACAACACTGATTGTAATACCTAAAGCATCAACATGCACATAAAAGGGCTTGCTCTAATATATAAAGATGAAGATAGGAACAATAAATAATGTCTATTTTAGTTTAATAAAGGCTATTTTACACTCTAAAGTCTAGATAAACTTTGCACTTTTAAACAAATAGAAGACTACCTAGTAATCAAGATAAACTTCTAGAAAGTCATGAGTGAAATCTTTGAATGCAGTCACCACTATGTGGGGAAAAATTGTAGGTGCATTATTAAGGCCAAAAGGAATTACCTTATATACAAAGGATCCCCATTCCATGGAAAAAGTCATTTTTGATTTGTCTTCTTCTACAATGGGTATTTGATGATAGCCATTGAAGCTATCCATGAAAGAGTAAACTTCATGTCTTGCAACAAATTCCAAAACTTCATCTATGAAGAGAATTAGAAATGGGTCATTTACACACACATCATTAAGAATGAGATAATCCCCACATACTATTATCTCCCCTATTTTCTTAGGCTACACTACTGTAGGACTAACTTAATCTTCCTTTTGTATAGGATATATTATACCTGTCTCTTGTATTCTATCGAGTTTAGCCTTCACTTTCAACTTCATGTTTGGATTCCACTTATATGGCCATTTCTTTATGGTTCATGTGCACTCCTTGAGTTTTATATTCATTTATCATAGATATGGATCAAATCCTCAAACATATGAAAATTTAGTGGGAAAGACATATTGATAATATCTCAGGAGTTGCATAGCTTTAGAAACTTTAGCTTCTATCCAGTAATCACATATATGCACCAATTTAAGAATCTCCTTACTTTTTATGTTTGCTACATGATTTTTAATGTGTTTCTAGTAAATATTAATATTTTCCTCCTCAACATAATATTATTTCATTCATTTCCCTTGTAGTTCTAGAATTTATATACTACATACATTGTCTTCCTCAGTAGGTTCTAGGTTGGGGTCCTTTAGTAGGTTTATTATCCATTCAAGTTAAAATAAATCAGTCATATTGATATCACCATCAGTATATAAATCTTTAATGACCTCTTATTCATCTTGTATTTGGTGGCATGTCTATGTAAGAGATTGTTCTTAATTTTTGGTAGATTTATATCTTTATAATGTCATATTTAGATCACAAGCTACATTTCTATACATAGTGGATTCCATCATAGTTATTAAATCTTCTACTCACCCATGGCATAAGAAATGTTTTATTTTTAGCAGTGCATTATGAACCAAAGGGTTCTAATATTCAAAAATAAATGTTTGTATGAAGTCAATCTATACCTGAACCCAATGTTTTATCTCCCTCCTTTGTTCTTGATGCATATACCATGCTGATGGTAAATGAGACAATATATAATGAAATATGTGAGACCAGTATTTTGGGCACACATGTTCTTCAATATAGACTTCAACACATTTGTGAATATGGATTTCAAGACACTCACTTTCTTAGAATAATGTATAATTTCTTTTGATGACTAGTGATAGTTAAAACCTATTAATCATGAGTTCACATGTATCATAAGACTTGAGCTAATTATTTTTATGAATTACCCACCATGTCACTAAAGTTCTCTTCAAATCAGAATTCAAATCAATAACCCATTGAATGATGGTAGGTACATGAAATTATAGATGTAAAATGATTTGATAGATATCCTTAGCTTCATAGTATACAAGAAGTTATCTCTCGTGTGTAAAGACCATTCTCATAGGTCAAAGTTCATGATCGCCATGATCCCAGTTGAGTAAGTATGTGTCTAAGTCTACACTAATAGTTAAAGTTATTTCCCAAGGAAAAGTGTCTTTTTGATTTTTCTCTATATAATCTTACATATGATCATTTAATTGATAGAGAAAGTTAAATTTTGAATGAGTAGAGGATTTAATAGACATGGATGCACAATCTTATATGACAAACTAGGTTGATAATGGTTGAGTAGCTAATATTTTAGTCCTCCACTATTTATATGTATTCAATTGTTGAGTAAATATTGTACCTAAGGTTTAGTATGATCATATAGTAAGTTGTACTTGGATGCATGCAGATCTTTTAGGTTCTCTATAGATTTTACCTTCATCCAACTAGTTTCTTGCATGACATATGGGAAATATAATTCAATCAAAATGATGTAAGGCTTGTGTGACCTATTTATAGGAATGAAAAAAACCTTATCTCTATGATGTACCTATAATTGATTTTGCATAGTATTAATATTCATCTAGCCATCATGTGCCCATTTCTTGCTAATTAGCACAAGGTAATGTGTTGATATTGTATTCATATCGATGACTTCAAAGTCACCTTGTAGGTTTAATTATGTGACTTTGATCTCAACATATTTTAATATTATAATGGGCTCAAATCTTCCATAGTCAAATAAGCTCAGAGTTACTAGGCTATAACTTAGAACTAATCATCCAATAGCCTCTCATGTAGAGCTAGGAATCATGTTGACTATGCAACTAAAATTGAAGACAACATTCAGAATTTCATATCATAAAACCTTAATGTCAATTCTTGCATATATTCTCATGGATTTTTTGTTTTGACATACCAAACAAGATTTTTTATTATTTATTACCCTCACTGCACATACTCCAGTAGATTATGTAGCATGTTTGTGATTTTAAGAGAGATGTCTTCATTGTGTAGTGTGCTTAAAATTTTTAGTAGATATATAAATGTAGTAAAAATTAAATCTTGATGCATAATGTGCATGATTTGGCCATACATTTGGTCATCTATTAATACAACATCTCCTTCAGTATTGTCTTGATGTTGAATATTTTTCATCATCTACACAACTTCATACATGAGTCCCTTTTCTATAGCTGGGTTTGGGTATTTATCCTATTTTGATTTTTGGATTCCCTGATCCTAAAGCATTTCAAGAGGAGGAAAACCTCTTTTTGCATGTTGGTGTGATGTAACAGTGTTCAAGAAGGCATCCTCCTTAGGTTGTGCATTTACCATATTCACATTCCTCATGGCCTTATCCTTTCTTTAATTTTCCATGATAGGACAATCTTTTATCTTGTGACGGTCATATATTTTATAATATGCATAGTAAGACTATCTTTGGGGATTCAAAGGGAAATTATGTTGCACGTGATTATACTCTCCACACAAATAGCATTAAAAGGGAGGCCATTGATAATTATTTCCTCTAACACCTTGGTAACCCCTTTTATATCCACCCCTAGATCCTCCTTTATTGGACTAATAACCTCTTTTATACCCTCCTTGTTGATGTGATATATTCTAATGTTGATGTTTGTATGTATTATCTCCAATTATAAATTATCGTTGTATAATTGGTGGAGTATAACTATTTTGCTACTAATACATCATTATTGGGCTCTAAGGTGATGCATATTGTTATTATGGTGGTGGTGGTGTCTAACTCAGTGAAGGAAGGGTCCAACTAACTAGAACTTGAGGCTAGTATTATCGTGAACTAGGAATCCATTGTGGATTTGCTTGGGTCACACAAACATTATCTACCTTTGGGCCTAGAATCATTTAGTTTGTTAAGGACAATTATTACGTATTGATAGCAAATATATTTTTGGTGATGTCTTCTTTTAGTTCCCACAAATCTCTATAGTTATTTTCATCATGATTATGCAACTTATACAAATTATAATATAAATTATATGGTTTCTTGACATACTATTACAAGAGATGGCATTGTGTTGTTTCATACCCAACTACTTGATAGATTTCATATAACTCTATCTTGATCTCAAGACAATAATTCCTATCATGTCTTTTCCCACACTCTATACACCATATATTTAACTTAGGTTTATCTGCCTCATGATATTACTCCATTCTCTCCATAAAAGCTTGTAATGTATTTTCAATCTTAGAATTTATGATAGGGGCTTCCCCATAGTCTTCAATTTGCTCTAGTCATAGGGAAGTAGCTCTAACATCTTCTTTAGTAGCATATTAAGTCTATACAATGGAAAAATTGATTTTAGAGTGTAATCATTCAATAAATCACATAGATTTATCTTTGTTTGTTAAGGTAGATTCTACCTTATTCATAGAATTAGATAATCTATGATCATAGTCACAAACTGATTCTCCTAACTTCTACCTTATCTCTTTCAAGTCTTGAATAGTCTAACTTGTACATTTCTTTATCTTGAAATCTATGATGAGCCATTCCTTAACCTCATGTAGACTTGTTTGATGAATTTATATGTGGTATATAAAATCAAGTGATATTTTGGTTAGTGACCTTACTAAATCACACTTTTTGATTTCTTCATTAGTAATGCCCTTAGTTTTCCATCTCATTTCACAAGTTATCAAGTACTATTTAGGGTCTGTAGACCCATCATATGTTTCTATATTTATAAATCCTCCTATAACACCCATCATGTAAATTGGTATTGAGGAGATCAACTACATATTTGTTAAATAAGGAGGTTGTATTCTATGTGATCTTACTTACATATTATGAATATTTATCTGTGTATTAGGAGATTCAACATATGCACTTTACTTTTCTATGTTTCCTTCCTTTCTCTGTTTAGTTTCAATAAACCCTATGGCCTTTAAAGCCTTTCAAATTGATGTTTTAATTTTAGTACACCAATTATGAATTTTTTATTAAAATAGACCTTCCCAACTACTAAAATCCTATTCACTTGTTTGAAAACTTCTACTAGAACATAATAAATTGTTCTATGGGGACATTTGCTCTTCTAATGAATGATTCTTTCTTATGACTTCTTTTATTCTTGAACTTGTGATTGATCTATGATTGTGTTATACTTATTTGATTAATTATTCATGTCCTTATTATGATAATACCTCTTGTTATAGTTACACACTACATCTATCATCTAACTACTCTACTTCTACATTATTCTTGCCTTCTTAGAACATCTCTTCTTTCTCTCATTCTCCATCACTTGCTTCTATCTATCAATATTCATAATCTTATTTCTTCATCCTTCATCTTTCATCTCTTTCATCTCAATCATCACATATTTTTACTAGTTCATCACCTATTTTACTACTAATCTTGCCTCTACTCATAACTACCCTAGGTATTCTTCTATTTACTCCATCTATTCTATTATCACAGCTCACATTCTAAATCTAGAGTTTCGTTTTACTCTTCTTTCCTCATGTATCCATTTTGGATTTAGGTTAAAGCCTTATATAATAATCTAATAAGTATTCATTATCATGTCTCACAACCCCATATTCCCAAAGTGACTACTCAATATTAGCTAGAATAGGCACTATGGCCTTTCCTATAACCAACATCTTCACAAGGAGAGGTAGTCACTACAAAAATTTACCTCAAATTCCTCTAGCCAAAAAATCATGTGAAACATTGAAATATATGTATCCTTGTACTAAAAAATCCATTATGTATCCATCTATAGTAGTATCAACCCAATAATTTATTTCTCTTGTCTAGTTAGTTTCTAATTTCTGCAACCAATCTATCTTTTATTCTATCCAAATTATTGTTTATTATGTTCTAGGGTTAAAAAAATAGTATGATAATCATGATAACTAATTATCTAGTAATTTAGGCAACTCAAACCCAAAAAATTCATAAATATCTCTATAATTATGCTTTATAATGATTTTGTGTATGATAAGACTAGTCCATTTTGGTTCCTCTTATGTAAAATTACATACTTTTTGGTCTAACCATGTCTCAATATCTCTCTACCCTAGTAATAATATTAGAATAATTTAATCTAAAAGGAGTTTTTCCATGATAGATACACCATTTTTATCAAAGGCTCTTAAATCATCATAACATGCTAAGGATGAGGATAGCTAGGTTATACTTTAGTGTACAGGATAATGCATCGTATTCATATAAAAGGTTGTATAGTAGAAGCATAAAAAGGATGAATTATTTTATGTTAAGTAGGAAGTATGAAAAATCAGTAATTAATTACCATAAATAGAGTATTTAGATAGAAATTAATAAAACATTATACATAATAATGTACATAAGGAACAAAGTAAGAAATCACATAGGTAACCATAACTAAATAGTCTTTATTGATCTCCTCAAAAGTGGAACTCTCTTCTTCTTACAAACACAAGTATATATAGATGTTTAAAATATATGATTATTCATATTATTCTCATAATTGGTACAAAAATTATAGTATATTCATATTATAACCTATTACAAGTCATGGATATAGGACAAAATAGACATATATATGAAAAATGAGTATATAATACATGAATATTAGACAAATATCCTACGTAGCTTTACAATCAAATTTAATCTCCCAATAGTGAGGTATGAAACCTAACTAAATATCACATATCACCATGAGCCCCATGAGGATGAAAACATTAATCTCAATCTATATAGTGACACTAAGGTAATAGCACTAGTAGAAGCAACAACAAGGAAAGGAAAGTAGATCACCTCTGCCACTTTCATAATCTTTGCCAATGTAGGCACCTCTACTAAAACAATATTAAGGCCCATGATAATTTATCTAAGAGAGGATTTATAAGATAATTCACCCAAAATTTATATAAGAATCATACAAGGTGTCTTAATGCCTTCACCTCCATGAGATTTGCCTCCACTAGTCTCAACTCCAGCTCTACCACCTCCCCTTCCATGGGTTACTCAATTATTGGTGGAATAAGGGCTACACTTAGACATAGATATCAGACCTAAAGTGATACTATAGTGGTACCAACATGAGGTCCACTATAAATTCCTTCCTCCACTTTCACCATCTCTCAACAACCTATAAGACCACTCCTAGGATGCCCTACTCCTATTAGGCTTATTATAATGAGGCATATCCTAGTTTTTATTGCTGAAAATATTAAATTAACTAAATTAACCTAATATATAGCCATTTTAAACATCATCATGTCATAATTACCATCTACTCAACCCATTCCACCCATATTAATATATGTAGGCTAATGTTTGGTCTTTAGGAGACTCGATTATGTGGTGCTCAACCCCCTAATATCTAGTTCATCTTAAGTAACGTATGAAAATATAGGGATGGATTAAACAATAGTGGACCCTAGATTCATAGTGTTAATATAAATCATGGATGCCATTTTAGGTGTTCCCTTAGCTACTCTTCTAGTATGGACACCTCTTAGTGTCCCCACTTCAACCATCTTGATGGTAACCTCAGTGATAAGTACACATGTATATATAGTTCAAGTGGATCCTAACTTCATAGTGTCTATAGTTACTCCTATAGGTATATAAGTAACTATATAAATAGTATCCTCCATGTCTCATTTGAATATTGCAACACAAGTTGATCTAAATATGATGCCTCAAAATAAGATAACTTATAATGTGCCCCCAGCTTAATTTTAGTTACCACCATAACTCCTTCAACCATAACCACTAATCCATTTGGTCCAAGTAAGTGGTCCAAGAAAAGGTAAAAGGTAACTCATTCTCAACCTTCTATTGATCTTTACCCTCTCATTTATAATTAGTCCTCATTTTCTATCACCTTAGGGCCCCAAGGATTCAACTTTAACTAACTGATTTCCTCATTGTTATCAAACACCCCACTCCTAGGTGTAATTGGTTTGAAAATTAACATGACCAATGGACAATGGTTTTCTAAATTATTCCTATGTGAATCCTCATTAATCCTTCTTCCTTTCAATCCCATGCCCCCTCTCCCCATTACTTCCTTCCTTCCCCTTCATCTATTCCTCCTCCCCCCAAGCCTCCAAAATTTATCTTTACCTTTACTACCCTATCTTTGTCCTCTTACATGAATTTAAGAATTAATTTAGGTATAAGCTAAGATATGCCCCTATCACCTACCAAACCATGGAGACTATAAATGGTCTATCATGGAAACCCAGAGGTCTAATTGGAATTTTATAAATAAACTAAGAGAATGATGAGAGTTCTTACACAGAGGTTCACCTAAGAATATGACCTAGTAGTGTGGAGGAATAACTAAGATATAGTCTCCCTCACCAAATTAAATATACCTAGTGTGGAGGATAAAGTGGCCATAGACCATGTATAAGTGCTTTGAGCTACCAATTAGCTTTCTAAGAATCTCATGGAAGCCATGAAGGAATACATTATAGCACTTAGATCATACGTGAGGATCACTTTCCTAATAGAGATGATTATCCATGCCAAAGAGGCTCTTGAATAACTATATTCATCACTTGGAGAGGTGACTAGAGATTTGTCCATGAGTAAATATCACCTCTAATGCACCCAAACATATTTTGATAGGGTATTCAATATTAACAAGTGTAAGAAGCTAATTTTGATTGTTCATAAGGTCATGTTTTTAGAGATTAAGGTCATTCCTCTAGTGGAACTAAACCTATACTATAATTATGTTATAGCATAATAAATTCAATTAAGGAATGGTTGGCCATGGTGAAAATAATTATTGATCCTTTGGAGAAAAGTATGAAGCAAATGTTGACTTATTTCAAATAGGTTAACATAGCTATTATATTCCACCCAAATGACACCTTATTAGACAAAGAGGAATTTGAGATCCACCTATCCCAATTTGACTAGGTCATGTAAAGGAAAGTTACGAAAGCCAGTAGGGCTAGGGCCAAGGCAATTTTGGAACTGTAAACCTAGTCAATAGCTATTATTAGTTAGGTGTTTGAGGTGAAGGTTTCCTTAAAGTCCCCACTCTAAGTCCAGAAGCATTTATTGGTCTATACTAAGGTCATATTTCAATATCTACCTATAAACCTAGATAAACTATAATTGGAGTTCAACTTGGTGGTAGTCATGATGGGAGCTAAAGAGGCATGTCCTTAGTAGTTTGGAAGTGGTCCACATCTAGCCTCTTCTTGATTCTCTCCTAGAGGGTCTTATGAATTTTTTTATTCTTATTTTGGGATTTAGGAATAGTTTTGGGTATAATTCTATTTTATCCATTTTAAGACATGATGGCCTAGGGTGGGAACTCATGCTATTAGGAGATGGGTTCCATTTCATTTCTATATATATACTATATGTAATATATTAAAGGGTCAACTCTATTATAAAAAAATGTTATTGGATTAATGTGAATTTGGGTTTTTTGTTTAAATGAATTTAGATTAATGAAGTCCTCCACTTTATTTATAATTTAAATGGATTAATACTAATTTTATAGGATAATTAATCATGATTTTATACATGTTTATGATTTAATTACTATGATATTTATCTATTCTAGTTAAGTTATTTGATGATATTCACTTTGTTTGAAATATGTTAAGGCCTATGTGTGATTAACTAAAGGCCTATTCACTATTATGCATAAAATGGAATCATTAAATTGAGAATTCACCCTTTCTCCTTAAAATATTTCCTTATGTGACTAGATATTGAGCCATCATGAAACACAACATAAAGTGGTATAACTATAGTTAAGCATGTTTTGGTGTTTAAAGCATTAGTGGTATTGTTTATTTAGAAAGTTCTTTTTTCTATCTTACCCTTTCTCCCATTTTTTATGTTTTATTTAATATCAAATTATATTTGTCCCAATATTTAGAAATTATTAAGTAAATTAAAGGAGGGATACTAATAATATATTGACCCATCATTGCTTTTAAATATTCTGCCCATCTTTGGTGTTTTTCCTAGCTTGTTGCATGACTAGAACTTAGAACAATAACTATTGTTAGAAGTGAATTGATACAAGAAGAGATCAAAATATTAGTCTATTTAAATCATTTTAGATAGAAGTGTAAAATTTTTATTTTAATGAGGAAATTGGTATTGAACCTTTGGTGTTAGCATTATGTCTCTTAAATATATCTTCAAAGTAGTCTATTTAATGGAGCCCAATAAATACAACTCATGTCCTAGATTGTATCATTAGCAATCCTAAAATGAGAGGAGGAAATTCCCTTAATGTCATCTAAGTCTCTTTTGGGAATATATTCTCTTAGGTACTTCATGGGAATAGAATTTTAGACTATTTATACTACTATTCTCATGTATACACCTTTGTTTACATGTTTTACTGTCTCAGGGTATGGGGGAAACACAAGGTTTTCTTCAGATTACTATGACTATCCATACACAACATAATTTTATTCCTTTTAAGGAAATTTACACTATTTTTCATTTAATAATTAAAATGTTGTTTAATAGGTGTAAAACATGGGTGAGATAAGAATGCTAAAGATATGAAATTATTAAAAATTCTAATTATAACTTGCTAAATATCAAAATATGTTATTTTTTAAAAACACTAAGAATAAATGTACTTGGCTTATACTTGGTTCCTAATTTGACTATTTTGGATATTGTATGATAAAAATCAACAAGAGAGTGAACTGTGATTACTCAAAATTAAGAATAAAATTTGAAGATGTTTATGTATAGGTTCTCTCTCCCTAGAAAACAATGTTGGTTGATCATGTCTATTGATGATGGAATTATCTAATTTTACTATGAGTGATGTCTACCAATGAAAATAGAGAAAGGCATAAATATGATAGTGAAAGAGTAGGAACATAATATGAATATATTATTAGATAAGACGATGCTCCTTAGATAATGACACATGATGACCATGTCTATTCATTGAAAACTTGTTTGCATTTACTATGTAGAAAATATTATTATTTCACCTTATATAGTTATAATTATTGAGTGGGTTGAGATGTTATGATTTTGATATTTTTGTGTGAATATCATTTTTTTCCTCTTTATTTTGGAATCCCTAGGGTCTTTGTGAAAGCTATAAAAATGTAGAAAAGAGATGGGGAGTGTAATGGGTTGAGCTGACCTCAATCATACCCTTGATGATTGACCACTACTTATGTATATAGATACTCCAAATAAATAATCAAGCCACATATAATTCTTTCACCTAGAGTGATTATGAAATCATGCTCATTGACAATATGTATGAAACTAGAAATATGGATTTAATTCTTGACATTGATAGATTTCTACATGCTTTGATATGTTTTAGAATTTTCCTATAACTAATACTTATTATTAATTTTGAATTTTGGAAGAATATGGAAAATTATCTTAATATAATAGTGTATAAGTGCTCAATAGATAGTTCCAAGATATGAATAATTAATTACCTTTGATTCATATTTATAATGAAATCTTTTGATAGTTTCCTTTAGACAACCTTATGAAATGTATGGAAAGACCCAAATGTATATTTAAAACTTTTGAAACTACCTATTAATTATTGTGATACAAAGTTTCACTAGGTGGATATGTGCATGACATTGGACCAATCTACCTAGGGTAAACCTATCCCAAAAAATCAAGGATAATTATCCTAAAGTAGAGGCATTTTGAGAATGATGTAACATACGCATGACCATTAAATTGGAAAGTTATGTATTGTCATGATGATGAATAGAGGGTTGGGCATTCTTATAGATAAATGGCATAGAGTAATTGTGAATAAGATTCATTTATTTGTGTGTAATTCATGTGCTTTAGGATATGTCAAAAAATAACATTATCAAAGTACTTATGACCAGATTTAGGTATATACATTTCCCCCAATTTATTATAGTAATGAAATTTCTATAGTAAATGATTATAGAAACACAAATTTGGTCACAAGTACTTGAAAAATGTTAAATCTTGACATATTCCTGACCACATGACTTACACCCAATTACATGACTCCTACTTTCTATCTGTTTAAGCCATTAATTTATATGTAGGTTTGACCCTTTGGTTTCCATTATAACTATAAAAAAATTTCATTGACAAATACCAAAGATATATAAAACACCTTCATACTATCCTCTAAAAATCACATCTAGCTTTGTTCCTCCTAGACAGGTCCATTATAAGTAAATAGTGGTGCACTGCATCCCTATCCACTTGGGCTAGTTGTGTCTCATGCCAAATAAAAACTAATTTCCTAATTTAAATTCAATATTTTGGATCTTCATACACATTTCATAAGTTCAAATAAAGGAAATTATAAAAATATTTTCCTATACATACATGTCAAGAGTCATTCATTTAGACACTTGTTATTCAATTGGTAAAATCATTTGTACTTTTGTAGATTAAACAAATATACCCAAATTACTCATTATTCATAATGAATAATCATAATACAAGTTAATATCATTATAAATAAAATCAATATATATCATTTTCAAGTATATTTAGTAACATAAATAAATATTTATTTTTAAAATAATGCACTTGTGACTAATCCTTGTACACACTTAGCTCTTACCCAGATCCACAATTTTAAGTTACTATTTATCTACCTCTATGTAGATGACCTTACACTTGAGAAACTATGATACAAAAAATTCCTATTTATCATTCTAAATAGCCTAATATAATCTCTTGATTGATCTATGCTTCTAGCTTAATTGTCTTTGCTTCTTAGACAAGGCCATTCCTTCAAGACTATCCCACTCGCTGGTAGTGTTTGAATCCATTTCCCACATCCTATTTATAAATAAAAACTAATTTATCAAATTTAAATTTACCTAATATGTCCTAACACATATTTTTTAAACCCCATTTGAGTAATTTCCCAAAATATCACTATAAATCTTCATTTTCTAACCATTTACTTAGTAGAGGATCATATGATTAAAAACACTAGAACATATAAATTCACATTGAGAGGAAAACATATATTCTTCTCAATAATGATTTCACACAACCATATTAACCTTGAGATAAGTATTCATATAACTCATAGGTCATAAGTCATTGTTGAAGAACATAATCATACTAGGATTGAACTATAATCTAACATTACACTAGTGCTTCACACACATCACTATAATATGGGAAAATTACATGGAGTTAAATCCATCTTTAGAGTATTGGTATGTAGAAATCAATAAACATATGGGTTGTTGAGGTCAATAAAAAATTCATCCACTAACCCATTTTCCTAATTTATTTTGCTTACTCCTCATGGTTCATTAAGCTAGGATTCCAAGTCAATAAAAAAGGTATATAACATATTCTACAAATAATTACATAGATTTGATCATGTAAACAAGACCTATATGTGAAGATGAATAAGATAATTTTTACACAAAGAGATAAAACCCTATCAGATACTAGCACTCCCTATAAAAACTAATGTAAGGTAGCCTTGTCTAGACTATGTGGTCTTGTTCTAGGTGGATGCGAATCCTTTTTACCAATTCACAATGACATCTCAGATCTAGACAACCAATTTCACAATTGAAATCATAGTATTTCATATTATATTTCTATATAAGTTATTCCTCTTTGATACTTTCCATTTTTATTATATTTCTATATTAAACAAGTTCTAAATCAGAAATGCTTAGTTTATGCTTATTTTATACATTCTTATTTTACACAAAGGTTTATCTAAATTAAGATTTAAAATATTTCATCTCAAATTTGGATAAAATAGTATCAAAGTCATATTTATTTTGTATACATATAGTCAAAGGAACACAATTATAGATTTAATTTAGGTGGAAGAACTATGTTAGTTTAATTTCTCTAGAAAGTATTAATACATATAAAATGATCAATCATAAAGGGGGTGATTAAGGTTAGACCAACCCATTACACCCCCTCTTTTTTTAGTAGGTTTTAAATTTAGAAAAGTGATTTAATGGTTTCATAGACAAGATAAAACATACAATGATTTTTGCATTTCTAAACCCTAAATATGATATCTCAATTTTTTCATCATCCATAAATACAACTAGTGTAGCATCAATTTAGACACCCAGTTAACCCAAAAAAAAAATTGGTCAAAAAAATTGAGCTGATTATGCCTCTGACTACCTACTACATTAATTTCCAAAACCATATTTTTATTCTAATTCTATTTTTCCATTTATGGATTCCTACTTTCTCTATCTTTTTATGTCTATTTTCTATCAAAGTCAAATTAGACAAGTCTATAAGTAATAGACTAGAGTGCATTCACTAACACCCAGTTATATCAAACATGTATAGATTATGTTTATGTTCCTAATTATCATACTAAACCTACAAAATTATATATTTCTCTTATTTTCACCATCAAAGAGTTAGAACATTCAATAAAGATCAATGTGAGCTAAGTATTGTTTCTTCGTAGTGTTTTCCAAAAATAATTGTTTATATAATTAACATTTTTTGTTAAAATAAATATAATTTAATAATGTGTATCTTTAGTATTCTATTATTTCCATTTTTACACCTATATTATACACTTAAATACTATCTTTATTAATTCATACATATTATTATTTTATCAAAAATAGGGTAAAACATATTGGTGATCTTGAACCCTTGTTTTCAAGCCTGTACTTTCTAATTTTATTTTTATTTTGATTTGTTTTCCTAGAAATTATCTTTCAATAGTTTCAAAACTCATAGGATCTACAATTTTTGGAAAAAAATTAGTTATTTTCCTAGTTCCATGGTGTGAGGGGAACTACCTAATACTCGATCTATTAGGCAACAATATTCATAGATTTTAGTTTCCACATACCTCATGGTATATCAAAAATGCCTAGGATTATGTGAATCCTTCATTTGTTTGTTCTTTTAGTACACTGATAAGTAGTTACCTCAAATATTTACTCTTAATTTAAACCATGATACATGATAGTGTGACTATAGGTATGGTGGAATGTTCTGTAGTTAGTGTCTTTGTACCTATATTCACTATTTATGATTGGGATTAGTATATCTAACTACAAAATAAACACACCCTTGTTTAGTTACACACACTTTCTTTTTTATTTTGTATAATGACATGTCTCTAAAGAAGGTTAACTCTTATTTTCCTCTAAGGCATGGTACTAGATTAAGTAGAGATCTTATGGGGTATATTGAAAATTATTCTAATATATTTTGTAATGAATGAGATAGATTATTATGATGCAACCCTTGAAATTATATGCATACTGAAGATGGTGTTAGAGATAAAAATTATAATCAATATAATCCTAAAATTCAATGAATTAGATCCCAAGGAAGTCAAGGAATTTTTTGATTAAGGACTTCAATAATGTCCCCAACAAGTGGTTAAATTTGTCCAATTACTCCTAGAATTTAATACTACATGTCAATAAAATATTGAATTCAATCATAATAAATATTTTGTGTCTATGGAATCTCAAGTTACACATCCTATAGTGAAAAATAAAGGAAACTAACATGTCCTTCCTCAATCCCCTACACCTCCCACACACCCTCTTGATGGTGTTTGTATACATATTAAATTATAAATAATTAAAGTTTGTTCTTGTGAAGCCCTTCATGATAAAATACTAAATTCGAGAGTATCCATAGAAGGGTTGGAAAAATAAAATAAATATTTTAGTCTAAGAATCACATCACTTAAAAATAAAATTGTATATACAAATAATATAGAATATTCCAATGTTAATAATATATCTACATCTATATCCTTATATTTTGTGCCTCAAAATATATCATCTCGAGTATGGCTTCAAAAGAAACACACATCTAAAAATATTGATTCAAAAAGCATACAAAATGATAATAAGAGTTAAATTGAGATTCTATGAGAAATGCTTCGAAATAAGTTGATCACATCATATCATATGCTTCTTCTAAGGAGATAAAAACTATTGTGCAAATCATTAAATGCATGGGAATTATATAGACAATTTTTTGGTTTTGATTAAAAAATAAAAAACATAATTGATAATGGTGATATAATAACAAATAAATCAATCAAAAAACCTACTCACACAATGATTTCATTTATTAAAGAATAAGTTCAAGTAGAACAATGAAAAACTTAGATTAAGAAAGGCTAAAAATGGAAGAATTAGAGAAAGAATGGTTACAAAAAGAACAAGATAAAAAATAAAGGATAAAAAAATAACAATTAAAAAGGGAAAAAATAAAAAATAAGTTAATCAAAGTGCATTCACAAAAAGAGAAGTTGCAAAAAAAAATTCAAGATAAGATAGAAGATAACTTGAGGAAAGGGTTTCTATTATTGTATACTTTTGTCCCACTAGGTTTTGTCTACACAGTCTAGTCAAGCTTGCTTAGGTTTAATAACTTGATACATAAGGGTAAAATAATCCCACATGCATGAGGATGTTGGGACTTGTTTATTTTACAACTATATAAGGAACCTTCTAGTATACTTTTTGGTTAATGATTCTTAATATAATTTATTTATTGTGAAGATAAGTTTCTTCCTCTTTTGAATTATTCTTTTTAGGTTTCATTACTCCATATAGGTTTTATCCATGTGTTCTATCTTATCTAGTATATGTAACTATGGCCTAATACAACATGGTATCATAGATTTGATACTAGCCAAATGCCATCATTCCTATAATGAGATCTAACATTCAACTTATTCAGGTGTTTTTTGAGATTTCAATATTCAAGGGATTTGGTGGGATTTAATAAAAACTTATGTATATATATATACATCCAAGGTATCCAAATGAAAAATGTATAGTGTATTTGAAGTAATAAGGTGGTAAATCCATAATATTGGTTGTAAACATAACTTAGTTTTGTGACAATCAATTTTTCACCTTTTTTGGAGGGTTTAAAGGCATTTTTCAAAAATATGCAAATCCCATACCACCTGGTACTCAAATCTAGAAACTATTTCTAGGTTTTACAAAATACAAAGTGGGTATTTACCAAATTTACATAGGGAAATATAGATTTTCTAATATCTCGATTCTCCTTGTAGGCATTTTCACTATTTTTTGGTTGGATTTCAGTGATTTTTAATAGAATTTAGGGCTTAGATTTTTTTTGGATTCTTCAGGTCCTCATCCACTTGACAGCATGAAGTAAAAATTTGAGCACCTTTTTTTGATTTCATGGGTGCTAAGGTATATTATTCAAAACCTCTAGAACATGGCAATGCATGCTTCACACCTCTATAGGGCTTGAGGCCCACCATCTTGACCTTGACCAACACAAATGTGTGATCAAGTGTCTATAAGGACCAAGTCCTATTGGGTTGAATCTGACTAATGTGAATGCATGATCATAAGGGTTTATACCTTTTGCCTTTATGGGGCCCAAAGCTTGATGTCTTGACTACTAAATCTATGGTAAAATTATGATGTGGAGTGCCACCACCAATATCATGACTATGCCTTTTTAGGTTTTTAGGTCTAGAGAAAATCCTCCCTTCTAGTTTTAAACACATAAATATTCACCAGGGCATCAATTTTAGGGATAAAGACTCCTCCTTCCTCAATTTGTGCATAAATATCAAATTTAAGATAGTGAAGTGAAACACTATTCATTTTTTAAAATGAGTGATTTGGAAGGTGATGTAACATGCACATAAATCAAGGTCACATAAAAAGGGAGAGGGTGGTACATCAAAAAAATTCCTTATCCCCTAGTAATATGGGAAATTATCCCTTGGTCATGACCCATAGGGGATTGAATTTTACTTGGAAAAAATATCAAAACTATCTACACACAAAAAATTTCTCAAATTTGTTCATCTTATTTTTTCCAACTCTTTTACCACAAAATTTTTCATGTGAGTAAATTTTCAAACATGCATAACTTTTGATTAGTAACTCAAATTTCAATGACATCTTCTTCAAAAGTGCTTTTTTCATGATCTACACATTGGTAGTATTTTTGAGAATTATAAATCTACCTATTTTTTTCACATATTGTACCTCTTGAATGCATTATCAATAGAGCCTAATGTTACTCTAGTTTTTTGTACTTATGTAATTACTACTCAAGACACATTCTATATATGCCCAATGTCTATATGAGTGTGATTGTATCTAAAAAATTATGTTTGCGGGGTTTATTGATAGTTCTGAGTAGGTATTATGTGATGCTATGAATTCTTTGGTGTTTATTCTATAAATTCTCAATTTTTTCATTATGTGTAAACCTACACTTACTTTTCATTTGGATGCATTCACAATTATGCCTAATGTCTTCTTCATGAGAATGCATTGTTATTGTAACTAGGGGTCATTATAGTTGTTTTATGTAGTAATTCACTTCGTTGGTGTCTTCTATCATTCCTACTTCATTTGAGAGGCACTTATGGGGGAAAGTTGATATTACACCAGTTATTATTCTTTAAAATACCAACAATGATTCTTGGTGTGCTTATATAAAACACTTGATTAAAATAACTAATTGTACTCCATTCCTATATGGATAGATTCTTACTCCCACTGATCCTATTTAGTTCAATAAATAGGATAATAATTGTGATAAGGTTTTTGTACCTTAATGTTACATGTTTCCATGAATATTTATAACCATGTGGAATATATAGCATGTCCTAGCACTATTTGGAACATTCTTCAATCTCTTTTCAAAAATCTTGTTGAGATTTATATCACTCCTTATCCACCACTTCTTATCATTTATTTAAAGACTCTTGTACTCCATCCTATTCCTACTTCTTGTGATGACATATCCATGGTGGTCAGTGTTCTTCCTTTAGTTGAGACACCATTATAGGATGAGATTCTAC
Organism: Torreya grandis; assembly: GCA_037957365.1. Lineage (NCBI taxonomy): Eukaryota > Viridiplantae > Streptophyta > Pinopsida > Cupressales > Taxaceae > Torreya > Torreya grandis. The sequence goes on along the minus strand of JARHVA010005984.1, from coordinate 804,273 downwards.
CCAGCCTCAACTATCTTACTATAGATTCTACTTCTATCCCTATTCTAGATGTTACTTTTATAGATCCTTTATAGTCTTGTACTTCAGAGGAGTCTAGTATTTATAGTGAGATTACACCTTGTGAGAGCATCAATGACTCTTATCTTCCTATGGATATTTAGTTTACATATCCATGTGATTCATTTGTAGTCTTTTATTTACCTTTGAGGGTTTTTGATCTATACTCTCCACTTCCCATAGACATTCTTTCTATGAATGTTCCATGCCATTATTAATCATTTCACCCACCTGTACTTGATGATACTTATGAGCCTAAGCACATCTATGACACTAAGGACTCTTATTTTGGCAAAAATGATTATTATAGTGATGGGGATATACCTCTACCATCTCATTATCATCTTACATATATTGAGGAGTTATTTCTTGATCAACTTACCTATTATACACTTATGACATTAAAGGGTGAAGGTATACTGATACATGGCTCATTATACATTAATTATTCTATTCCATAAGTACATGGCATTCTATAATCCTTTATTTCCTCTACTCCCATTGTAACATCATTACATAGAGTATTTGACCTTAAAATCCATGAGGAGTATAGTTCCTTGTTTGGAGTTCTATCCAAAACTAGGTGGACCCATTCACTATTCCATAGAGCTCCACTCTTTATGTCACCTTCTTTTTATAGGTTCACTTTAGTGGAATTACATTAAGTTCTTATGCACAATCTTTCAAAACCTATGACACACTTCTTATTTGGAACCTACTCAATGTTATTTTTAGTATTTCCTCCATTTTCTATTATGGAATGGATAAACCTCTAGTACACCATTTGTGTTCTTGTTTTGGAAAAGGGAAGAAACATTGTTCAATGTGAATGGATCTCCTTCAGTCTTTAGGTAGAGGATATCATAAATGACATTTGTCATTTTTTGAGCTCTAATGTAGGTAGCTTTAACATATTATATAGGGACTTCTCAGTTCTCCTCTCTCTATGTGATTTGTTGAATCTTAATTACGAATGCATTATCAATTCTGATTGAAGTCCATAGAGTATATGATTTCTCTCACTTTTCTCTCTTTTAGGGGAGGATTTTTTTTCCTAAGGGTTTTCTCCTTTTCTCTTTTTTGTGTGAGTTGCATTGGTTTTGGGTTCCTCATTAGGCCTCATTATTAGGACCCATTTCTTCTACCCACCTAAGATATGCTTAATGGGGGGTGTTGGTGTATACTTTTATCCCACTAGGTTTTATCTAAATGGTATATTAAATTTTACTTAGGTTTAATAAAGGTACTTAAGGGGAAAATAATCTCGCATGGATGAGGATGTTGGGACTTGTTTTTTTTCCACCTATATAAGGAACCTTCTTATGTAGTTTTTGGCTAATGCTTTTTTCTACAGTTTATTTATTGTGAAGATAAGTTTATTCCTCTTTTGAGTTTTTATTTTCAGGTTTCACTATTCCATACAAGTTTTCTCCATACCCTTGATCATATCTAGTATATCCAATTGTGGCCCACTCTAATAGTTTCTTATGAATAAATTTAAAATTAAATATGTTCTTAAATAGACTAATACTACAAATTTGGTTTCTAAAGATTCAAACACTATATATAATTCACGGATAAAATCACATGATAAATTTAAGGACAATACCACATGTGCAGACATTGATTCATGTTTAAACTACACTATTTCATTACACATATACAATATGGGCATATTGCTTTCATTCATTCTCTTCACATAGCCATGCTATCACATCTAGCACACATTATTCATTGACACATGTCATAGATTGTTTTTCTATCTCAATTTATTTTATTTCAAATATTTTTTCACTTGGATCCACATTTCAAATTTTAATTATATCTCAAATGTCTAAAATACAAAATAAAACAAAATTAAAAAAAGTAAAAAAATCAAATATAATAAAAATATAAAAACATTAAAAATACTTTCAAAAAATAAGAAATCATGACATTAGCATGACATAAGATGATAATTTTCTTATTTACATATGTTTTTTTTAATCATATATGTTGGTAGATAGCATATTATTTTCTATACACATTCATTTCATGAGGTATTTGAGTGTGATGTAGGACATACATTACATATACATTCTTCGATGTTGGACTTCCATTCTACCTAGTGGGCATGCCTATACTAGGAGCATACTTCTTTTATAGGTTATATTATCATAGGTTGTGTGTGTGTGTGTGTGTGTGTGTGACCTCAAATGCAATGTTGAGCTATATATCCTATAATTATCTTTCTAAATCACTCATATTTTAAATTGTGTTATATATATATATATATATATATATATATATGTATGTATGTATGTATGTATGTATGTATGTGAGTGATACTTTCCTAAAAATATGAAATTGATACATATGGATATAATATACTAGTATTCCCTTGTTCTATGTTCCTTTGATGATGTTTACTATCTTACATAATAGGCTTAACATTGATTTATTGTTATGTGTATCCCTTGAAACTTGTGTGTAAACTACTTGAGCATATATATGAGATCATTGTGTGGTATGTGTGACATTTAAACTTGTTGATTGCTTATGGCCCATGGCCTTATGTGTGTGAAAATATTTTATTATGAAACATTTAAACATGTCCCTATGCATCCCCTTGGCTTTATTGAATGAAATTGTGTGACATTAGTGTGTGTTGTGCTTGTGTGATTATTGATCTTGGTTATATTATAATAGGTTGTGTGTGTGTGTGTGTGTGTGTGTGTGTGTGTGTGTGTGTGTGTGTGTGTGTGTGTGTGTGTGTGTGTGTGTGTGTGTGTGTGACCTCAAAGGAAATGTTGAGCTATATATCCTATAATTATATTTCTAAATCACTCATATTCTAAATTGTGTTATATATATATATATATATATATATACCCACACACACACACACAAATGTGTGTGTGTGTATGTGAGTGATATTTTCTGAAAAAAATATGAAATTGATACATATGGATATAATATACTATTTTTCCCTTGTTCTATGTTCCTTTGATGATGTTTATTGTCTTACATAATAGGCTTAACATTTATTTATTGTTATGTGTATCCATTGAAACTTGTGTGTAAAATGCTTGAGCATATATATGAGATCATTGTGTGGTATGTGTGACATTTAAACTTGTTGATTTGCTTTATGTGTGACATTTAAACTTGTTGATTTGCTTTATGGCCCATGCCCTTATGTGTGTGAAAATATTTTCTTATGAAACATTTGAACATGTCCCTATGCATCCCCTTGGCTTTATTTAATGACATTATGTGACATTAGTGTGTGTTGTGCTTGTGTGATTATTGATCTTGATTAGTGGTTCAATGATCTTCATCATGCAATTATAGGACATAATATACTTTAAAAATTAGTTACTTTAATGCATACTTCAATGTTATATCTATTTATACATGACACTTATGTGCCTCAAATTTTATATGTTACATACACACTTCAAATCATAATTACAATTTTATGATGATATTCTCTCCAACATGATGACATATTACCATATGAGAATAACATTATCATGATACAATCAACTTTTATTTTGATATTAGTGACTTGAAAGATACATCCCTCATCTCAATAGGGTGGAATCACATTGGGCTTGCCTTAGATATTCATAAATACATGAACATATTTGGGACATAATACATTTAAAAAAAATATAGAGTATAGGTTTTCAAAGATTCAAAATAAAGAAAATCATATTTTATAGTATAATACAAGTTTATAAATGATTCAAAGAGATTAAAAAAGAAAACATATGATAGATATTGGAATATAAATATAGATTATGGGGGTATATTACATGAATATACACTCACTTTTCAAATGCTCAAAGTAAATAATTAGTCACACTTGAAGGCATATGTAAAATAGTTACAAAATCAAGGTTATAGGTTTCAAATTTAGTTAGAATTGATCACATAGATGCATAAAATTATATATCATTACATAAATTTAGAGGAGGCATGATACTCATTCATGCTTAATCTTGTTTAAATATTTAAAAGTTCAAAAATAAAAATATGCAATTTCAAAAGAAAAATATTCATTGTCAAATAAAATTCTATGAGAAATGTGATCATGATGGGGGCATGAATACTCTTCATTCCTTTTTTATCATGAAAGTATATAATGTATACCCATCTATAATGGCATGATTATAATATGTGTGGGTGATGTATGTTTGATTTTAGTGACACTCAATGACCTTGGCATCACTTCTAGTAAACCTAGAATGGTTCCACCTTTTTGGGTTAGTACTTTTGGTACTATTCCAATTCATGAGAGTTGGGATAATGCATATTTCCAACTCAATATATTTATTAGTTATTCAAAATTTGGACTAGATCACTCTCAATTATCCATTAGTTCAAATCTATCTAAATACATTAGTAAGGGGGAATGATTCTCCTTTATTAGTTACATGTTACATGGAAATTTGGTTTCATGTATATAAAGATACATGCTATTTTTTCTCTTCCTTTCAATTTTGAAAATTTTAAAGTTAATATTTTCAAATAATAAAATAAATACTTCATGATTTGTTGTAGGGTTTTCTAAATTAAGTTCCCCTAATCAATTTAAGGATCTACTCAAAGATAAAGTATGTTGTAAACACTCAATTAAAAATCTTATTATTTTACTCTAGAAATTTCATTTATATAATAAATGTGGGGTAAATTTAGACACATAAATTTGGTCATAGGTACTTGAAAATGTTAATTCTTGACATACTCCCAACCATAAGACTTATACACAATAACATGACTCCTAATCCCAATTCATCTAATCCATTCATCTATATACGGGTTCAACTCTTTGTTTATCATTATAAATATATAGAAATTTCAATGTTAAATACACAATATATCTAAAAAAACCTTCAACCCATTCCATAAAAAGTATAAGTATCTTTATTCCTCCTTGATAGGTCCACTCTAATAAGGTAGTAGCACTCTACGCCCTTGTACACTTGGGTTGGCCATGTCTCATGCCAAATAATGTTTAGTTTCCTAATTTAAATACAATATTTTGGGTTTTTTTTCATATTCATAATGTTAAATAAAATAAATTTTCGAAATATTCTCATATAAATACATGTTAACAATTTTCCCTATAATCACTCATCAAGAGATATCAATTATTATAGTCTGTGATATGTTACTATAGGACCTGAAAGTTCTAAGAGTTTTTCCTAACAATTTATGGTTACGTATAAAGAAAGTTTATTCTTCATTATTATTTTTTTAGTTATAAAATTTTCAATTTTTAGAGCATTTATATTTGATAAATAGGTGTTTTATCAAAATTGTGGAAATAAGGAAATACAATTAGATGCTAATTATGACAAACTTATGCTTAAAATAATAATGTATGACATAAACATAAATTAAGAATTTATGATTTAAAACTTGATAAATTTGGAAATATTCCAAATGGGAAAGAAATAATGACAAAATAATTTGATATAAATGAAATGATGTAGGACTAAGACTGCAGAAATGCCTATGTGAATCTATGATATGACAATAAATCAATAGCATAACTTCTCTCAATCTCTAGATGAAGCCATGCTAATAAGACAAGGCTAAACCATAATATAGTATTTAAGGAGTTCTATTTTATGGGATGGTTTTTTTACCTATGTGAAAATCTAAGTCTTTGTACTATCACATATTGGTCCAGTGTATGTGGTATGTAATGCTCGATATTTTGAAGAAGTTGTTGTGTACCGTATTCTTCACTTTAAACCCTAGTTTGATAGACAATGATGAATAAAAAAGAATGGGGTTAATGGTTGAAGTTATGCTTGACCACAATACCCCTTATGTTAATCACTACCTACATATCAATACTTTGAAGAGGGATCAAAACCAATGTATTTATCCCATGCTATGATCACAATATGTGAAAAACTAGTGTAATGTTAAATGTTAGTGCACTTATAGTGTAATTAAGTCCTTTAATAATGAAATGTGACCTTGTAATCATATTTAGACTTAACTAAGGGCTACTATGGCTATGTGTGCTTATAATTGGGAAGAATATATGCTTTCCTCTTAATGTACAATTAGATGTTATAGTGTTTTTCCTTGATTTGAGCCTCTAGTGAGAAAATAGTTATAAAATGTGGATTTATAGTGATCTATTTTGAAATTAATCAAATTGGGATTGATAATTTGTGAGACAACTCATTAAGAGAATTTGAGTTTGATAAAAAAAATTATTTAGTGGGAGGATGTGGTCAACATACTCAAATAGTATAAGCGTGAGGGATAGTCTTGAAGGAGAGACCTTTTTTAAGGATAAAAATAACTAAAATAGAAGTGTGGATTAGTCCAATAGTGAATTTATTCTCCTTGAAATGGTTAATAGGAATATTAAAAGTTATAATTTACTTGAAGGTAAAGATCATTTGCATGGAAAATAGAGTAATAATAGCATAGATTTATGGAATTGGGCATGAGCTAAGTGTGAAAAAAGGATTGGTCATAAGTGCACTATTTTAGAAATAAATTTTAATTTTAGTGACTACATTTTTCCACATTTAATTAAAGTAATTCAACAAAGTAGAAATACTAAAGTAAAATAAATAGAGTTATACCTAAGATTTTTTGTAAAGTCTTGGATTTAGGCCACACACTAAACTATGTTTCATGCGAACCTACAATGCAACATGTATAAATCAATCCTTGATTGAGATGAAAATATGAAATAAAACATAGTAAAATTATAGATAAAATAATAAGGAATAAATACACTTGGTGTGGTATATGAACCATTGTTTTTTTTGGTGAAAAATGGTGACTAAATAGGTTGTGACCCTTGGAAAATTTTGCATTGAAAAAATGGGATTGGACTATGATTACCCAAATAATAATTGGAATAAAATTATGCTTAATAATTCAATATGTGTTTAACTCCATAATTACTTTCCCAAGGTATTAAATTAGCTCATTATCCTTGTATAAATTCTAATATATCATTTTGGTGCAAAAAATGATGTAAAATTGGTGAAAAAATGGGAATCAACTGTTATACATGGAATAATATTCATTTATGGTGAAAAAGTGGTGTAAATAGTGTGATTTGATTATAATTTATATAGTGTAGAGAATGACATGATTTTCCATTCTTTCTACACAATTGTTGCAATATTGAGTAAAAAATATGACCATGTGCCATGGATATGCCCCTAATTTGACATATGGGTGTATACGTATTATTAAACTAAGTAATATCAAGTGATTTTATAATAGAAACTATGAAATAACCTAAAATACATGCCATTCATAATGCCCCAAATATTATACAATATGTTTAAAATTATTAAAACTATTTTTAAGAAAAAAGTAAAAATGATTTGGGAACTGAGTGAAATTCTAACAAATATAGATAATTCTATTTTCAACTTCTTGAGCATTGACATGTTGTTATAGACATGACCAAACTATGCCCTTGTCTAAATGGAGCATTGTTATTTTAAACTAATTTTTTAGTAGAATATGGGTATGAACTATGATCAATTGAGGAAAAATTGTCTTTTCTTATCTACATAGTGTATTATTGCATCTTAGTCTCTAATAAAAACCACTTTATAAGACCCTATTTTGAGGTGATTTTAGAAGCCTATGCAATAAATTAAGTCAAAATAAATATATATGTGATATATGTTATACAAAATATTAAAACTCAAGTAGTAATGATATAATTTATAAATCATATCATCATATTTGAAAGCTGAACAAATAATAATAACTTATGATACACATAAAACCAAGCATACATAGTGTCATGTCAAGATATATGTTATTAATGAGAAATGCAATGGATAAATGATCAAAACCAAATAATTAAAACTAAATAGAACAACTCAATGTAGATGCATGATGTGGATCAAGGCATCAACAAACTAAGGAGATGCATGACATTGATCATGGCATATCAAATTGAGTATATATGATATTTTATGATTATGTATCACCTCAATATTATGCATTTGGAAAACTCAGACCCTAAATATTCTTATTAATTATACACATGCCTTACTTTTACAAGCTTCACATATACTCTATCTTATGCCCCTTAGTCTATCTCTTAGTCTAACTAGCATTATATTGATAACACAAGCATCCCATCTTTAAAAAAATGATTAAAATGTACTTATCTTATACTTGTACAAGTTCTAAGCCTATGCCTACTCTCCTTCTCCCTAAACATTAACATTTGGGATAGACAGTAATGTTGACTTTAATGTCCTACCCTGATGCAAGTGTCTAATTACATCAAGTCATCTAATTTTATAATTAAACATATTAAAATGGTTAGCCTATTCGATTTAATGTTAGTTATCTCTTCATAGGATTAGTATAAATATAATATCAACCCTCATTCATTCCTCACCTAGAAATCAGATCAAAAGAGTACTCAAGTTATCAAAAGTTTTCTTATCTTACCCTATTTTGATATCAAATAAAGGAATAACCTAGCTATAAGTCTGATGTACTAAAAGAGTAGTCATAAAGTATTATTTTCCAATTTATAAGCTAAGTCACTATTATACTTGATTTACATACATTACATGATTCAAACACAAGACAACATGTAAGTGAGAACTACATGAGTCTGATGCCCTCTCCTAGAGTATTAGATATGTACGCAATTCCCTTTGACAATGGGGTCACTATAAGTTAGTTTTACACCATGTGCCCACTAACCAATTTTTCCCCAAGGTGACATTGAAGATGGAAAGATAGGTTTTTTCCATTTCACTATGAGTGATAGTCCATGACCTATATCTAAATGAACTAGAGCAAAAGTAAAGCCAAACCAAGAATCATACAAGTGGTTCCATATTATTTATGGTGATATTATATACAAGACACTAGTATCAAACTTAGACAATAGTGTCAATGCAATCATCTTAGGCTAATGTAATTATCTAGAGAATGAAAGTTACTAGACTTGAGATCCAATGATTGATCTAGAATATACTTCATGCATTATTTTTTTAATAGTATAGATCCATATTTGTATTATCATTAGAACCAACTAAGTACTTTATTTTATGTAATTTCTATATCTAGCATAGTTATACTTTCCATTAATAACCTATCTTAGTTTAATAAATTCAACATATGGTACATATGAGTTTAACACATTAATTGGCTTACTATAGATATAATATTCACCCTTGTGATCTATCATCTATATATCCTTAACCATATCTAACCAAATAGGATTACTTATTCCAAATTATGGTTAAACATTTGGTGAACCTGATATTTGATCATAAAACCCTAGGTTAGCTAGGGTTTTCTATTTTTTTCTATTAGTGTTCCCTGATTGATAAATATTCAAATCATGTTGACAATGTACACATCTGTCAATCATTTCATGGTCCAATACCTTAAAATTATTATTTTTTGATACATTAATAATATTTTCAAATATTAAAATCAAATTCATAACAATAATGAGAGGGTTTTAATGTAAAAATAATATTTAATCTCTCTTCAACATGCCTTCTGTAATAAAATTGAATAAGTTCCTTCCCAACCTAATTTTATAGATGATATATTTATTAATGAATCTAGAAACATGTGTCCAAATATTTCATTATTTCAACTTTTAAATTCCTCTTGTATCTATAAAGATATACTATATGAGGTATTATGTGATACCCATGTTCCGAGTGATTTAACATTGGTTGTTTTCACATATATTATGAAAAATTTTACATACAACACAAAAATTATTACTTTAGGTTGTAAAGAGGTGAATTCTAAGAGTGTCATTTATCAAGACTTGCCTCCCTTAACCCAAGCTCCAAATTTCAATCAAGAAAACCAACATGAGAATATTCCATCCACTTCAAAGACACCTAATTATGTTATTTCACTTTTACACTTTTTAGGAAAGTCACATTGTCATACTCTTTTTATGAGAACATTATATCTGAAAACCTTACCTCTGAATGTAGAATCACAACATCTGGTCTATCTTTTAAATTTGATAAAACAAACAAAGCATAGTATATAATTTTTCAATAAATATAAACAATCCCAACCTATGAAAAGCACTTGTTTACCACCATACATATAGGTGTGTGTTTATAATAAAATGATCAATTTTTTTTGTGGAAAACACTTTAGGGGTCAACATTTGTTATATATCTCTCCTTTCCAAAAAAGGTATTAAACTTTCAAATCTAGAACAATCTAATATGTGCATCAAGGGATTTGATAATATTTGACAAGTATTAGGATAAATAACATTGAATATTAATATGGGTCCCCATAATTTACCCACCTTGTGACATGTTATTCCAAATGATTTAAATTATAAAATTCTCTCGAGAATACCTTGGATACATGAGATGCATTTGATTCCCCATAGTTTCCACACATGCTTAAAATTTAGTCATTATGAATTTATTTATATATGTCCAGTGGATCCTAATTCCTTCCAAAATTATGAAATGTCCCAAAAAATATATAATGCTACACCATAATCATAAAAATATGAGTACCAAATTGATACAACTATGCAACAACATAACCAAATTATTTTATCTAAGGTACCAAATAGATAGTTCTTATGTTTACTTGAGTCTCTAACATCATTACTCCCATAATTGTTAGAGTATCATCTTATATTTCTCCCTCCTAATATATAGGTTGATATAAATGTCCTTTATATAAAGGATATGATTAAACTACTTATTGTGACTATCACTAAGGCCATAGACATGCTATGAATAAATGATTTACATTAAAATACAAGATCTAAGATATTATTGATGACCAGAAGATTACATTTTAGGATCCTCCAAAGGAATTAAATTAAAAAAAAATTACAAAAGTACACACAACTACAAGATTTACAAATTACCTTATAAATGGGTGGTTCTTATTATTGGCACAACCATATTGATCTTATACAAACCAAAACCACTTAAAACATAAAACATTTTTAGTAACTCAATTTTAACTTACAAGATTTGAAAAAGAAGGTCACTTGGAAAGACTCCTTGGGAAATATAATAATATCAATTGATTTTGGTCCTAAATTAATTTAAACATAGGTTTGAGTTATGTATATCACATCTCCATATGCATTTACTCTTGGAAATATTTATCTATACCAAATGAAAGTAAAATTTGATAAAAATCAACAAGGCATTTCTTTTCCTCATGAATTAAAATTAATAAATATTTCAAATGATGTAATTACATCTTCTACTACACATGTAAAACATGAGGAGGAACATGCTATGTCCCTTTTCAACCTAGCCAATCATGATGCAAACAATATAATAGATCCAACTTGATATTGTAAGGTTCACAGTGGGGGGGAGGAATACCTATGACCATCCATTAGATGGCATCATAGGATGATCTTTCCTCATTTTTAAAAATACCAAAAAAATTTAAAAAAAAAAAAAATTCAAAAAATATAGAAACATTTTTGGCACATACATGTTCTATTGGCCCCTTGGCATCTATGTGTTAGTTTAATGTTGAGGATTAACATATAATTTAATATTAAATACACATAAACATACATACATAGATACGTTATATACTTATGGGTGTTGTATTTCCTTATAGTCACATCACTAGGACATTATAGGCATACATATTATAATATCTTGATACACATAGGTTATATGATTCGATGATCACTCTATACTATGATGTTTGAGATTACATATGTACTTAAACATGCCTCTTATCCATGATTATAAAATATAAAGGGGTAATTTATATGTTATGTATTTGACACTTTTGGCTAACACATTTAATCCTTGGGCCATTATGACATGTTTATTATAGTTTCATATGACTTTTGCTTTACACACTTCCTTGAGTGTTTTGCCTTGTTATTATCTTGCTTGTTCAAGCATTTGAATATGCTCTATTGTATGCATACATTGTGCCTATGCTTTCCTTCTTATAAATTTAAATATGTCATTACTTTATTATATAAACATTTTAATATGTTTTTCCTTGATTTTTTGGATATTTTAGTAAGTCATGTCCATTTGATTTTGTGGTATTTAGACATTCCCCTTGTTTGTGGTCTCCTTAAACCATTGCCTTTTGAATTTATTTTGAGTTCTCTTATATGTGTGCTTATTTGATTGTTGATATTTTACTATTACTATCTATAAATTTACATGATATTTATCATGAATATTATGCCTACATGTGATCACATTAGTTCTATGTGCTTCAATGATACATTTACCTAGACATATTTCCTTCTATATGCTACATGGTTACATTCACAAATTTATAATTGTCTTACCCTTTTGAGGTGAGGTAAATATGAGGTAATATTTTTATCTCACTTAAAAGGGGTGGAATATTAGTAGGGGCATGTCAAGGTGACATGGCTTCCAAATTTTCATAGTTCTCAGATTTGGTAGGGTCATGATTTGGAAGCATGTTCTCCACACTCACATAATATATGGTATTTACACCAGTTTGTAGATTCAGTGGGGGCATGTCATGATGACATGGATTACACACATACATAGTTTTAAAATTCAATGGGGGTATACTTTATAATCATTTTCTCCACATTAATTTATTATGTCACTTATATAGATTCACAAGATTAGTGGGGGCATGCTTTGGAAGCATGTTCTCCACACCTACTTAGTATTCAACATCTATAGTTTATAGTGGGGGCATGCTTGGGAAGTATGTTATCCACACATTCACAATTTTTAGATATCATTGGGGGAATGTCATATGGACATGGATTCCAAACATTCATAATTTATAGATTATATTGGGATCATGCTTGGGAAGCATGTTCTCCACACACAATATATGGAATTTATACCAATTATAGATTCAGTAGGGACATGTCACGATTAAAAGGATTCCACATATTTATAGTTTTTAAATTTAGTAGGGGAATGATTTTTAAGCATTTTATCCACATTAATTCATTATGGTACTTATAATTCATAGATTTAATGGAAGCATGATTTGTAAACATGTTCTCCAAACTTATTTAGTATTTAACATCTCCAGTTTACACAAGGGCATGTTTTCAAAACATGTCCTCCACATTTTTAATTATATAAATTTTTATTTTTCCATATATATTGGGAGAATAATTTTGAATCATGTATTACACACTTACATAGTTTTTTTTAATTGGATAATGCACATAATATATGGTTCAAACACACATTTATGGTAGAATTCTATACAGGGTACCATTGTTACACATAGTTTTAACAAGATCTAAATCTAAGGTGAATATGCTATGAAATATGTGGATAATATTTAAAAATCCAAATCAAATTCAAATTCTCAAGTTATTATATATACTGATACCCCATAGACTTTTATATAATTTAGCAAGATAATATACTACAATAGTTGGTTCACCTTTTGGCATGATTGGGGTGATTAAATCACTCAATCTTTCCAAGTTTTAGTTTGGAATCAATAATCAAAACTCACTACATTATGATTATCATTGTGATACATGCTTGAGATAATATCAATTATTAGGTGGCCACTCCCTTTTTCTCTAAAGTTGGGGGCATGTTCCTTCCAACCTCTCTCTCTCTCTCTCTCCTCTCTCTCTCTCTCTCTCTCTCTCTCTCTCTCTCTCTCTCTCTCTCTCTCTCTCTCTCTCTCTCTCTCTCTCTCTCTCTCTCTCTCTCTCTCTCTCTCTCTCTCTCTCTCTTTCTCTCTCTCTCTCTCTCCTTGGATACATGTACTTTAAAGATTTATCTATATTTATTATAATCTCAATTTTTTATCCTTAAAATGATACATCATTTTCAAAATTAACTTGATAATAGGTAATGTGATTACTTAGACACACAGGTGTACTCCTAAACCTTACTCTTTCAATTTCAACCTATTTCAAGCACTTTTAACCTAGTTTATATGCACTTATTATACACTATAACATGATCTTGGTTTTAGGTTAATAACCAAAAAATAACTATAATATAGCTCCAAAAAATCACACATATTCAACTCAAATAGATAAAAGGCATGTATACACACCCATGTACTTATTCCTTTCCTTTAAACTAGGAATTTTATTACTAAATTAATGAGAGGATTTTAGATGATATTTTGTGATTATGTATCACCTCATTCTTGTACATTTTTATAAACTTAGAACATGCCTATTAATATTAGTTATACAAATGTCTTGTGTTTATAAGGGAGGTGAAGTTGATCTACAAATCAATCTTATCTCAGAGAAGATAAATCACACTATCCCTTCCTCTTGTTGGTACATTTATAAAATTAGGTTCATGAAAAATATGGATCCACTAGACCCAACCAAGGGATATATTACCATATAATATCACTAGAGAGGGTTCCAAATCCTCTACTTAAACAATACCACACAATAACCTTAGCTAGGTCCCATGTTTTTTTATCAAAGTAAATGATAAAGTAAATTAAATCTAACCTAGTGCTCTCTAAATCATGTGTAACAAAATAGGGGTAATAAACATGGAGATAAAAATGAAAAAAAATAATTATAATCAAGTTAATGTATATATAATCCTCATGAATGGAGAGATAAATAAATTCAAAATCCATTACTTATGCTACTAATATATCCTAAAATAGAGCAGTAAGATTTAGATATACTTAACTTGAACATGAACCATAGAAGCTCAATATATCCCTTAGCCAATGGTGTTTTTCAAGAGGCTGTTATGGTTTGTAAGGATCATAAAGATAGGCCATCTCTAGGCTATATGACTTATCCTAAGAGTCCAAGCATTTTACACAAGATAATATTCTTCTCTCCAAGTGTAAACGCTAAGCAATGACTCCTCAAGTAGAATGGAAAAATATCATATTGTAAAAAAACACAAATTAATGATTAAATCTATATCTCTCTAATGAAAATGGTGAAAATGATGTCTTTATATATCTAGATCTAACCCTAAACTCTTCCAAATTTTTAGCTAACAAATTCAACCCAATCAGACCTATTATTTAATAAATAAAGAATTTAGGTCCTAGAATAGGTTATTCAAGGCCAACATAATCTTGTATCATGTTTATATTTTAAGAACATGGTTGGCCCAAGCTAACTTTGCTCAGTAAATGTCAAAAATAAGTTTTGGCTTAGGTAAGGGCTATTTGAGGTGATGAATTGCTTGGAAGAGTGTGTAAGGGAGGTGTAAAAGATTAGGTAAATTTATAAGAGAGGTTTATGTTTTTTTAAAAGTGATGTATAATAAAAAAAAATATTAAAAAGTGATAATGGTTTTCCCACCCCTTTCATAGTATATCCTTTAAGATGTGCACTCAAAGAGATTGAGAATCAATGAATTCCTGCAAGATAAAAAGCATAAGTAATTGATCAGGTTTTCAAATATTATGTGTATACATATGAACGACTTAAAAATCATCACATGTCACATAGTTGCAACATGGGATGGTGATTTAGGAAAGGAAAATTGCAACATAGAACATGATCTAAGTAAATTGTAGTATTTTATGGAATAAAAATTGAAAGTCAATGGTTGAAAAGAAATAACTAAAATAAGTAATGTATGTGTACCTTGATGTCTATTTATCATTGGATGGTTATATATTATGTTTTTAGTTTTGATTGTGGAGGGTGGAGAGACTACTTTGGAAAACCCCTAAGAATACAAAACTTAAAAGAGTAAAACAAAAAATGCAGGAAAGACAAGACAAATGAGCATGATATAATTGGAAATTGTGTAAGCTAGGGTGATAAATTTTAAGTTAGTACCAGATGATTATGTTAAAAATTAAATTAAATTGAGTAACTAAAAATCCAAGGCTACTAAATGAATAAAAAAATCAAATAAGTATACCTTAAGTAAAAAGGGTAACAAACTAGATCAAACTAAAGATACATGAAAAAGGAAAATCTAACATCAATTTGAAAGAAATAATAATTCTTACTTAAAAAAATATGGGAAATAAATGGTAAAACAACATGGATGAGTGAGCAGTAATAATCCTTACTCAATCATCGATCGAAAAATTACATGAAAGGGAAAACAACATTGGTGAGTGAGAAGTAAAAACTCACTTAACAATGGAAAAAGTACATAAATATATAAATGGATATAGTTATCTAAAAAAAGGATAGAAATATAGAAATGGATGTAGTTGTTAAAAAAAAGGAATATAATGAAAATTTTCAAAATAAAACTAAGGTAATTATATAAATGTAAATCAATGGTGTTAATAAAATAATCCATAGTCACTCAAGCATATTGTTTTTCTAAAAATAAATAAAACCAAAACAATGTAGTGTTATCTTGTTTTAAGATGTGAAGAAGAGGGAATATAGAAGCTAAAACATATTGAGAATCAAACTTTCTTGTCAAGGGGGGAATGAAATGGGTGGATGGTAAAATAAAGGAAAAATCTAAGTAGAGAAACTCTTTATCAAAGTCAAGACACTTAAAATTATGTTTGTCAAAATAAGAGGAATTTTGACATTAAGTACTCTAAAGAACTTATTTTGACCATATATATACTAGGTTATGAAATGAAGTCTGAATATCATCCCATGAAGGCTGTATGCATGAAAATTAAAAAGGACCTACCTTCCTATAACATGCTACATATTCTTCAAGAGCCCTTATAGATTCATTTGTCTACTATGAAGTTGGGTACTTATGTGAGAAATTAGGTAGCACTATAGATTTTTGAATTCTCCTATCCCAATATACTAGCCTACTACACCCCAATGGACCTCAACTCTATTATGAAGCCAACTATGGAGTTTTAAATTTTATTGGAGATAGGAGATGTTCTATGAATCATGTATTTTGGTGTGATGTTGATTGTTTTATTTTTATATTTCCTTTTGTTTTAAGTTAAATGGCCTTTAACATTTGGTGGATTATTCTATTCCTCTTGCATATGGATTTAAAGAACCAAACATGGGTGATAAAAATCATTATCATTTGAAAAATTTGGACTTGATTGCTAAGAAAGAGAACTTATAGAGCATGGTGTCTAAGAGTCTTGTTTATTCATGTGAAATAAAAGTGTTATCTTGAATTCAACCTTGTTTTATCCAAATTGGAATTAAATGAAAGAAACTCAAGGGGAAATGAACATGAAACAATTTGAATTACTTCAAATCACAAAAATGTGACAATGTGAAAAGAATATAATGACATCTAATTATGATTACTTATCGTAAAAATGAATGTAAGTGTAGGGAAACATGATAACATAGTTTTTTGTGCATGTTTTAACCATAAAAGAAACAAAAACTAAGGTTAATAATAAGGAATCACAAACTTGTAACTATTTATAAACATTATAGAGAAATATCACTTGGTTTGGTAAAAATGTTTCTAATAATATGTAGATTTTATGAGGAGAGCCTAGTCTTGTCCATGATATTAAATTTAAACACATAAAAGAGAAACCCAAGTGCGTGTAAAAATGGTATTTGTGAGGAGAGATTGGTCTTATCCATGGCCTTACACTATAACTCATAAAAGAAAAAGTTGAGTAGGTGAAAATTAAAAAAAATGTTATTAGTGAGGAAAGCCTAGTCTTATCCATGGTCTTACATTGCAACTCACAAAATAAAAACCTAAGTGGGCATTTTTGGCCATTTTGACCCATTACCAAGATTTTTCCTAAATACATGAGATGAACAGAGTTTTGGATGGAATGAGTGGTTTGAAGATCACATACAGCTTCCAAAATTTTTGAAACACTTTAAGTAAACTTAAAGTGTAGTTTGTCAAAATTTGAGAAAGTACGTCCCCATGGTGATCATAGAATTCAAGAACATGAAGTAGGTTGCACAAGCCTTAGAAGTTCATTTGACCCTTGGATATTCAAACAATAGTTCAAGCATGAATCTAAAAGAGTCACACCATCATCACACATCATGCAAAAATGGATTGGTCATCTCGATTGTACATTTTATAAGTATGATTAGGAGGCCTCTTAGAGCTAAAGTTTTACATGGACATGAAGTCCTTCAAACCTAGATCATCTTATGAAAATTTGACATCTTGATGAGACTGCTATCTCAAGATATAATTTTTTAAAGTTATACTGGAAGAGTTAAACATACACATATACATCAATTTTAATCTTCATGAAATATCCATTTAATTTTAAGAATTCCCAAGGATGAACATGGAGATGATAAGTGTCAATATATTGTGTGACTAAATGAAGATATAATGGCTCAAGGTGATGTATAGTGTCAATCGGTCCTAAATATCTAATGGAGTGAATTTGATCATGCCTAAAAGATCAACAATGAGCATCAAGTCAAAAGGCCAATAGACCCAAGATTGAATGCATCAATGATAAGTGTCAAGATCTTAGGTACCTGACTAGAGATCTAACAGTGCATGAGACCAATAAAGCTAGTAGGTCTAAGTATATCCATGATGTGTGTGTAATCATAAAAATTAATATCAATAGAAAATGAGAGGCAAACTAGTTAGTGTATCCTAGGGATGAATGCGAAGCTACCACATGGAACAAGTATACAACTAGATAGGGTTGATATCAAGATCTTGAGAATGAATGAGGAGTTGACACATGGCATAATATGAGAAGCCTATATAAATATCAATAGTCAATATTAAAATTTGAAGATATGGGACTTCAAATAGAGGTCAAACACAATTCAGATCAAACAAAAAATAAAGGTTTTAAAGGGTGTATATTACCATTTAGAGCTTAGTCAAATACCATCAAGCAGACACAACCATTTATCTAGGTACTTTAATAGTGAATCTCTATCACCATTAAAGCTTAGATGCAAGATAGGTCTATTTAGATCTAATATATTCTAAGAACAAGACTAAACATCTGTGGATCTTCATTAATATGGAAACTATAGGAAAATAATAAGTGGATTTCTTTTCAATCTATAGAAAGATCCATGCTTAGATATTATGATAAGGATGGGTATGTGATTAATGAAGGAGTGTCTTATCTTATAAATATGATCATATCCTCAAAAATAAGTACCTATAGCCACTCAAATTAGATTTAATCATGGCTCTATCAGGTGTATAAATATGAGGATTTTATCCTTGTATTGGAGGGAATTAATGTAGAGGATCTCAAGAGGGATTCATGAAGTGGGGGTGGTTACTTCCTACAATGGTCTTAACCTTCATGATCCATCCTTCCATGCCAGATAGAGTTCTAGTGACATTAATGCATGAGGATCTTGAGGAGTTGGTACAACTATTGTGTTAACCATTATGACCCCTTCTCCACTCTCCCACATGTCCCTTCCCCTCTCTCATTCCCTTGTGCTATAAATACAAGATTATAATCCTTGAAATGGATCCCTCTCTTGGGCATGACTTGAATCTACCAAGATTGATCTTTGCAACCTCTTGAGATGAATCAATGACTATTTCAAATTTCATTGTTCTAGTATAGTGTGTTAATGTTAGTTTGTTTTACATAAGTGGTAGAAATATCTCCCTTATCAAGTCCTAATCTCACCTAGATACTAGTTTATCTTGTGATGTAGGTCATGTTTAGTGTTCAATGTCATGTGATTAAATCTATAAAGTGGATACATTTACTAGTTGGTGACTTGAATCAGGTCTTTCAATCACTTCCCTTAGGTTTTGATAACTTGGTAATCCTCTACATGAAATACTGATATGTAATAGACATTTATAGTTGTAGATTCAGTCTTTTTTTGTCTCATTAGTGTTTTTATAAGTCTAAATAGAGTGGATGAGAAATAAATTTAGGTGCATCACCAACATTCGCTTATATCTCCCTTCTAGTTATCTTTCTCTCCCTTTTTACCCCAGTAATTAGTAGGTTTTAGTGGAAATGAGCTAAGTGATACATCAGAGGAGTTAGCCTCACTAAAAATCATAGAGGTCTAACCCAAGATTAGGTAACCCACAACATAGGGTCATTCCCATGTTGGAATATATTTGATTAGAGGACCTGAATAATCCTTTGATCAAATAGGGTACAATCTAGGTCTCCAATAGGTGTAAAATTCATTGGAAAATAACAAACTTGGGAAAAAAGAAAAAGTATAAAAAATTAATGTATGAAATAAGGTTTAATGAGGAAAACTAGGTCCTATCCATATTATTACAATGTAAGTCATGAATTTGAAGAAACCAAAGGACCAAAGGTAGGAACTAAGGTTTGTGTATAAGATAAACTGCTATACATGGTGATATCATTGGAGAAGTCTTCTAAGAAGTGTTAGCAGGACAATATATATATATATATATATATATATATATATATATATATATAAGGGAAATATTTAAGAAAAATATTTCTTTAAAAATTACATATTAGTGGGTTGTTTGAAAACATGGCCTTCATTAGTTTATAGATGGTAAGTGTTAGGACCAAGAAGATCTTTCACTAAATAAGGACCCAATAAATTTTGGGTGTATTTTCCTTTTTGATCATGGGTGTAATATAATTTTAGGTCTAGATCGCAAATTATAAAAGTGTTAACTTTGACCTTTTTATTATTATTTTTGGCAATACGAACCTTGTATTGATGCTTATGTTGAAGAGATACTAAATGGTGTTCATCAATAAGGTCTAGGGCATGAAGGTGAGATTCACATAATTATTCATTGGGAATGATACCATGAAGAGACATATGTAAAGATGGGAATTTGACTATTAAATGGTAAGATAGATTCAAAAACATATACAAAAAAAAATGGTGTTGCCTTAGTGGCACTATGTATGCTTCTGTGGTAGGCCCAGAGTACAGGATACAAGTAAATATGATAATTAGTGTCAGTTTCTTAGATGGTATTTTATAAAATTTTGTTGAGAATTTGGTTAGTGGATTGAACTTGGCCATTGTATTATGGATAGTAAGTGTGCAAAATTTGTAGGAAATTTTAAATTTAGCACATAACTATTTCATGTCCTTATTTTTGAAATTACCACCATTATAAAAAAATGATACTATGTAGAACTCCAAAGAGAAAAATGATTTAGTTAAGGATAAATTTGTAAATAGTGGTAAAACACTAACACAAGGCATGGATTCTACCCATTTAGTAAAACATTCAATAGTAGTAATGATAAAAACATAACCATCTTGTGACCAAGGTAATATACTAATGAGATACAATCGCCATATAGAGAATGGCTAGGTAAATTACATAATTTTGAGCTTAACAAGTGGTGAATATATTAAATCATCATGAAGTTGTCAAGGATACAGTTTTTGGAAAAAAATATAGCATACTTCTCTAAAGTAGGCCAAAAATATCCTAGATGTAAGTATTTGTGTGCTATAACATGTCCACTATAGTGACCACCACAAACGCTCCCATGTGCTTGTTTGAGGAGATGAAAAACCTCTTCCTACATTACATAATAGAGTAGGGTAACTTATGAATTATAGTAATAAATGGTTATATATATACAAAGACATATTTAATTTATTGCTTACATATTCTAGTCTTTTTTTGAGAATTTTTATCTAGAGGATAGGTTTGATATTTTAAGAATTGAATGATGTTTTTGTATCATGGGATTTGTAAAATAGTGACATCCTGAATATGAAAAATGAGTTAATAATTCGATTGGATAGATGAGGGGTTTTTATTATTTTGATAATAAATTGGGAATCATTAAGTATTTTGTGAGGATGAAATAGAGATGTTGAGAAGCACGAGAATCAACTATGGAATTTTGATCTCTTAAAATCATCTCAATGGTAAAAGAAGCAAACTCTTTGGTTAATGTGGTTTCCATTTGATTATAAGAAACTATATTTTCACTTTTACATGGATATCACCATTAACTTAGTAGTATATAAATTGTGAATCATCCAAAGTATGTAGATATGAGATATATAGATCAAGTTTTTCTTTCATACTATTGACTAATTTTGACCCTCTAGGTCAAAATGTCAACCCCCTATATTTTAAACTTGAATTATCATGAGTACCTTAACATTGTTGATGGTTAGATTGGATTTTAGATGTTATTAAAAGTGGTAATGTTACCCTTATTATTATGGTTTAAGTTTATTTTGACAATATTAAGGTAACTATAATTTTAACCTTGTCTTGTCTAGTCATCATTTTATGAATGTTACAAGTTGATAAAGAGTGTCAATAGGTCTAGGTGGTTAAATTAAGTCACATAATGTATTTAAAGATCATGTTATGGACCATGGTATATAAAAATAGAATAAATAGGGTGTCCATAGTCATTTCAATCATTACCTCTTTTTTTGATTTGTTTGTTCATCATGTATAATGTCCAAAACAAGGTTTTATGAGGGAAGAACAAGTGTACAGTAGAAAGGAGAGGCGAAGACATTAGTACACATCCATACAAACATTTAAAAAACCTTAGAGACACCTTATATACCATATTAAACCTCCTTATAATAATCCCTATCATAGATACTTCTATCATACACCTCCTTATCAATAACCATATGACCTGTACCAACCTTATTATGAGCCCCATAAACCATATATTGAACCCTATCAACAATATGGTGGATCACTCCAGCCCTATGGTACCCCCTATAAACCCCCTTTTCAACCCAATCACACACCTCTATAGCCTCATGGACATTTTTACCCTCCCTATGAACTATATCAATTTCATGATAAGCCTCCTTATAAGGATTACTATCCCTCCTCCCCTCCCCAAACACCCTTCCAAGATACACATAATTTCTTAGATAAGTTGGAAGAGTTAAAGAGTGTGGATCAAATCATTACCAATGAGATATTATCCTTGAAATAGAAATAATCTCCATGCAACCAATCTTATGATTTTTCACCTCTAACTTCTCGATGTCAATACCCTTGGAATACTACTCCCATGCCAAAAAAAATTAGGAGTGGAGGATTGTAAAAGTCATGACAAAGATCTTCCTAAGTTTTCAAGATTACTCATCTCTTCCTCAATCCCAAGTTTTCCATCAATACCTAGAAATGGAAGGAGAGAAGGAAGTTATGAATACTAAACCTAAGAATATTCTAAGTTGGAAGAGAGCCCCTTCACTTCCCAAACCCTCTCAATAATATCTCATTGAACTCTATGTTCCTAATCCATCAACTGGGCACTCTTTCCCTCCCACCATTTCCTTATTTGAAGGAGGACCTATGGTTTGGGAAGAAAATGAGGAGCACATTAATTAAATGAGTGCATGGAGTCTAATCAAAGAAACCTCTCAAAAATTTCAAGTTATTCATCCATCCTTCTTAATAAATTCATTCATGTGAATCACGATGTACCTAAGTGTGACAAAGAAATAAAGGAGTGGGGAATAGAGGATATGGTGTCTTCAACTAATTTCTCTTATCAATTTTCCCAACAACATCATGATCAACTTGATGATCCTAAGGTTATAAATTAGAAGGAAACTTTATCAACTATCAAGCAATCCAATGATGCTTCCATCCATCCCATCCTCTCCTATTATGAAGAGAGGCCATTTGCATTAGAGGTAGAATTGGAACATATAGACATGATAAGAAATTTAGTGAGTAATATTAATGGAGTGATAGTCATTAAAGATCCTAACTATGTTTTATTTATAAGTGAATTATAATAACATCTTGAAAAGGGTACTTCTAGTACCTATGATGAGGAAATAACTATTGGTACTCCTACTCACTCCTAAAACATCAAAGGTTGAGCATAAAGAAATGTTTAGTGATGAGGAATAGTCAGAATGGTATGACCTTGAGGTGTATGACACACAAGCAAAGTATATTCTAGAATACATTCATGAAGATGGCCCTCATTAACCCCTCATGGTGGAATCTAAGAGAAATTCAAGTGGTTTAGAGGTTCAACTTGTATTAGAACATGAGAATTGTCATGACCTTGTTGAGGAACTAGAGACACTTTATAAACATGGACAATGAACATGGTGAAGAGATAAAAAAATATCCTAAGGAAAAAACTATGGTATTTGGTCCTATTAAGCCTCAAGAGTAGATCCAATTTCTAGTTACATGAGGTAGTCCTACTTGAACATGCTCAAAGATCCTAAAAGGATTGGTAAAAAAATAATCCAAGAAGAACAAGGTAAATTTTTTAAGGAAGAGTACAAGGGTCAAATTTAAGAGGTTTAGTTGAAAATTACATAAAATCATGATTAATATGGTACCTTCCAAGATGAGCAAAATATTGTCTTTGAAAATCCAATTAAGATAAAAAATGAGATTGCTTCCCCCATCAACCAAAGTGTAATCAACATGGGGAACTCCTACCTTGTCAATAATATATAATAGTTTGAGGTGTATATTGAATCATAAGAAGATTATATATTAATTTAAGAGTGGTTTTTATCTATCACCTCACTTGAGGGCATGATGAGAAGCATGACATTCAAGGAGAAAAGTAATATAATGAGGTCAAGGTCTAAATTTTTGCTTACCACATACCATTCTTCATCCCATGGAGTGAATTATTCAAAAAGTTTCCCCTTTGACCTAAGAGGATAATCGATTATTAAAATTAGTTGTATATAGTTAGTTGCATTCTTTTTTTCTTGGTTTTTAATAAGTATTCTCAACATAATGTCTTGTCTTTTTATTTTCTTAGGTGTTTAGGGTGTTATTTCCTTTTGGTCTCCTTTTGTGAGGTTGCTGTTATAGTCTTATAGGGTTTTATAATGTATTGTTATTCTTATTAGTTAAATAAAGCAATCATTTTAGGTAATGTTGTATTAATGTAGTTGGTTCTCTTAACTAGCAGGTTGGTCAACCCCTAGGATTCACCAGTGATGTTGACTAATTTTAACCCTCTAAGTCAAAATGTCAACTCCCTACAATTGAGACTTAGCTTATCATGAGTACCTTAACATTTTTTATAGTCATCTTGGCTTTTTAATTTTATTAAAAGTGGTCATGTAACCATTATTATCATGGTTTAAGGTTCATTTAACAATATTAAGGTAAATATAATTTTAACCTTGTCTTATCTAGTCACATTTTTTCTAATGTTCTAAGTTAATAAAGAGTGTCAAGAGGTAGAGGTGGTTAAAATGGGTCACCTAATGTATGTAAAGATAATTTTATGACCCATGATCCATAAAAACATAATAAATAAGGTGGACATAGTCATTTCAAGCATTACCTCTTTTTTTAAGTTGTTTGTTGGTCATATATAACATCCAAAACAAGGTTTTATGAGAGAAGAAAAAGTGTATCATAGAATAGAGAGGTAAAGACATCATTAAAAGTTTTTATAAAATTTTAAAAACATTAGAGACACTTTAAATGCCATCTTAATTAGTTTTTAGGTAGATCAATCAATTTTCATGGCAAAAAATAGAGGTTTTCAACTAGTTTGTATAGGTATGTCAGAGGAAAATCTTGTTCAGCCATGTGTACCACTTATTCTTTGTCTCCCATGCATATATCCATGTTTTTTTATGGATTATATAGTAAAAATAGGTAAAAAATTGATGTCCTTCCTCCATCAAGCTCTTTTTCAAGTTTGTAGAGCCCTTTAGATTTGTGAATGGTAAAGATAGGAGAGAGAAGATGAAGGTCTAAAATTTTGGGAAGAGAATGGAATAATATATAGCTCCAATTTTTGGTAATTTTTTATTATATTTACTCTCCCTCCTTTATTAATAACCACTAACAAGGTGAGGCATTCACTTTGTTGTCTCCATCCAAGTAGGGTACTAGTTTGATCATTTTTATCCCTTTCTAAGTATGGTGATATATAATTGGAATGTGGGGTGTATTATAGAAGGTATTAAAAAAATTATACACCATTTTAAAACTTTATATCACATGTGTGGGTAATTAGGGGATAATAAAACTTTATTCCAACTAATTTTTAGGAAGGTGGTAGTAGGTTTTGATGTGTTTTAGGTCCAAACCACTGAAATCATTCCTTGAGTCATGATTATTGGTGGTTATTGTTGATTATGTCAATCCCAATATATTTTATATTATATTAAATTTTAACCAATATTTATGATGGTCTTTCAAATCAGGTCATGGTAACATGTTCATGAGAGAGAAAGTGGTATTCACAAATGTATAAATGGTTCTACGTTATCTAGATGTTTGGGAGATTTCAAGAGTCCAAAAATACAAAATGGACAAACCCTAAGAGGTATATGCCATACATTATCATCATTCTCATCCCAATTAATAGTAATTCATAATTTTAGGTAAAAAATGTGGTCTAAGTCTATCTTGCACTCTATGAACTACCTAAGCTGAATTAGATTGTGTGGGTCTAAATGGGAAGTTGACTTGATATGAGGGAAACTCAAGGGCTAGTTGGATGAATATTTGGATGAATATTTGGATGAATATTAGGGTGTTTATCTTTATTAACGCATTCAATAATCTAAGTACAAAAGTTTCATATTGATAACATCCAACCAAAGGAAACCTTAGGCTCATATAAGGCTGACCTATACACTAAGGAGATAAAGGTCTCTTGGGAGTTGGAGAAATGAGTTATGATATGAAATTAGATTATTTGGAGTCATAAAATATTGTATAGGGAGAAAAAATATATGTAAACCATATGATGATCTTGAGATAATTAAGGGGTTGTGGAAATCAAAATAGACATAAAGAGAGTTTGACAAACCTACTTAAGAAACTTAACTACCTTATGGGGTCTCAAGGAGAGTTTTAGTGCCAAGAAAGTTATGATTTTCAAAGAAGATCAATAGGGATTGATCTGTACTAATAATCAGTAT